>CP106733.1:21518813-22118813 GCA_025506655.1 Gossypium rotundifolium | reverse complement strand
CTGCAATGTTTTCCAACTTGCTTCTTCTTTCATACTCTGTTGGTTTATATAATAATGGTGAGCTGATAGGGCCTTTTCGGCCGTGTATTTTAGTACGAACACGTCATCCAAGGTCCCGTCTGACTCATCCCAGGACCTAAGCAATCCTCATATGCTTGGTTTGTGACTAACATTTTTTTCCCTTCCTGCTTTGATATTGTATTATTAAAAGCTGATCTGATAAATGTGAAACTTCAGTATACTTACGTCAAATTGATTGGAGGATAATAGGCAAATGAAGAAAGGCCAAAGGAAACAACGAAAAGCTTGCCATCAACAAGCGTCTTTAAAACTTGTCCTTTTATAATATCACCAAAAACAGTAGTTAGCCAATTTTTATCTTATAATTTATATATGCATTTAGAATTTTGAATTTAATGTTGATGAGATCATTTGCTTAAAAGTAATAAAGTTTTAACAATCATCTTATGAAATTATAATTTTAAGTCATCCTTATCACTTTTCAATAGGAATACGATAAATTAAATTTATTTTCTCCTCATATTCAGTAGTTTTAGTTATAATTTATCGTTCTCTTATTAGGAAGAGATAGAGATAACGTAAAATTATAATTTCATACAATTCTTTCTAGTCTAATCATACTTAGTTTCTTAATTCTTTCATCTACTCAATCGTTGATAATGTGTTTTAATGATTTAAATTTATAAATTATATTAGTGAAAATTAAAACTAATAACGTTAAAGAAAAATAAATTTAGAATTTATTTTACTTGTTCATTGTACTTATGTTTTTTAGCAAATTATTATTTCAACTTTTTTTAATACAATACAAGAGATAGGGGACGGATGACACGATTCAAATTTGTGACAAACAAATATTTGACAAGAGTTTTAGTTTCCACTCTATTTAAGTCATTTGAAATTCTAGCACGTGACAATAATAATGTTATTATGAAAGTTTTAATTTTTTTAAATCTAAAATATAAAATAATTAAAAAATTTCAAATATACAAAATAATTATAAAATTAAATCCAAAACTACTTTTACCAGATTTCTCATCAACTTTACCAATTTTCTCCTTAAAATTCTTTCATTCGTTTCAATGTTTACAATAAACTAGTTCCCTACCCATTTGTAAATTTATATATGATAATTATTTGATATATTTACGGTAAAAATTTTAACTCTATGGGTTGAGATTTTATTTTGTATCTTTAAATTATATTTAAAAATTAAAACTAAAATAAATAAGACATATGATAAAATTTCAAATCCCAACAGAATAAAACTTTTCACTGCCTATTTATCAAATAATTACCTATTTTAAAATTGTTAATAAATCTTATAAATATTATCATAAATAAATGTAAAATTTATTATATGTCACAATTGAACTAAATGTGATAAATGGGTTGATTATACTTTATAAAATATGAGTTTTGGCATACTCTATGATAGAAAAGACATAAAATATAGTTTTTTAATGAATGTGAATAAAATAATTATAGGTTAAAAATAAAGAAAATTAATTCATTGATATTTATAACAAATTTGACCATAGAAAATGTTTTGACACACTCTCTAAAGTTTTTATTGAAAACAAAATAAACGAAATAGTTTGTGATTCGCATGATATAGTCATTTAGAAGACAATTATTTTTATTTTTGTGTGCACGCCTGGTTAATTATGTGTATTTATTATATTTATTTCTTAAATCTTTTATACAAAAATTTTAACATTAAAAATTCCAACTAATGATTTGATGGTCAAGAGTATTCACCGCCCTAGATGTAGCTTGGGTTCGAGTCATACTAATTGTGTTTGTTGTTCGAGCTTTACCCTGTTATTATAATTCACCAAAAAATAAAATCAACATTAGGTAACAAAAGAATAGTTTAGATACCACTTATATAAAAAAAGAAGTTTATGTACCAACTAGAGAAAAAAGTATTGCTTAGATACGAATTTCTAGGTTAAGCTTTTTTAATTGACTTAATAGTTTGACTAATGAAGGTATAAATTTGAGAAAAAATAATTTAGATATTAATTTATGGGTTAAGCATATTGTAAATTAATATTATTTTCTTTTGTTTAAAGTCTTAGAATAATATAAAGTATTTTAATTATTATTGGGTAGTTACATGTTTTAACTTAATACATATTTATATAATTATAATAATTAAATATCAAATTAACGAATTCCGATAAAACAATGTTGAAATAATAAAATTATGTATTTATGTTTTTAATATGATTTATAAAATATTATGTGTAAAAAAGTACTTATATTATTCAATTAACATATAAATATTTAAAATAATTAATTTTATAAGTAATTTTTTAAAAAATTTAAGTGAATGAATTTTTAAAATAAAAGCATAGGGAATAATATGTGGTAATTTTAAAACATTAAAGAAACATTTAAAATAAATTTTAAAGGTAAATAATTAAAATACCCTTTTTCAAGAATTAAAATCAAAGGAATAATATAGTAATTTAAAAGGTGAGTTTTTCTTATTTGTTTATTGAATGTACAAGTTGGTAATTATTAGTATTTAGTGTACCTATTAAATTGTTTAAAAATGTATGAATGTTAATCATAAACATTGGAATAGTAAATAAATTTTAGTAATTAATATTCATATTATTATTCTTTAATTTTGTATTCTGAATTTTAGTGACAAAAAAAGAGATTAACATTAAATTTAAGAAAACTAGTGCTAAATAATGATAATTTTGGCTATTATAAGGAATTTAATAAAATTGATTCAAAATGGAAATTAATATGATTCTAAAATGTTTATTTTGAAGAATTAAGATTGATTTTAATTATTCAAATAATTATGGTTTAATTGAGAAATACGTGCAAAGTTAAATATAATTAACTTCAACTTGAGAAAAGGTTTCAATTTATACGTAAAGCAATATACTAAATCTATGAATTAATGATAAATATGTTAAATTTGGATGATATTAAAAGTATTTTATTGTAAACCATGACTACCAAAAATACACCAAACATAGTATTCTTAATCAATGTCATTGTTAACATATATAATCTAACCACAATACTATTTTTATATAAATTTGGCATTCACAAAATACATTAAAGTAATATATATAATGTTTCATAGTGCTAGCTAAAATAAGGAATTAACAGTTATAAATATAAGGCTATTTTACAATTAAACTTACCCATCTCAAATTGAAACCTTAACAACTTGTTTCCTTTCTTTTTCTTTTATATAAAGATTGTCTCCTTTCCAACTAGTTACCATTCACCCATCAACTTTCTCTTTCTTTCTTCTTCTCATTCATTCTACGTCTTTCTTTTCAGTTTGCAATCTATTTTATGGATATCTTTGTTGTCTTTATAAATTATGATGGACAGATGTCGATGTCTGTCACCACTAAAACTCCATCAATTACCAACAGTTACTCTTTAAAAGTAGATGGCTCTTCATCGACTTCTTAATTTATTTCTGTTTTGAGAGTATTGCAGAATAATCAATGGTTTCACGAGTAGGTTTGGACCTGTGCTATCTTAAGTTTTATATTTTTTTTTCTATTGTTTAATAAGTTTTCACTTTTAGAAGTTTCGTCTGCTCTTGTGACACATTTTTTAGTCTTACTTATGAATGTAAACTTGCTTTTGCAAGTGATTTTAGAGATGATTTTCATCACCTTGTCGAATTTGGTGAATACTTGGTTTTTTTGTTGATTTTGCCCATCACTTTGGATCATCCAAACTAATTTTCTTATCGTATTAAGTATTTGTAATCACTCCAAATATATTGTGCTTGAATTGTGATAGAGCCAATTGTCAACGTGCCATAATGTTCTATTGATTTTGAGACTGAAACCTTTGTTGTATTGGTGGACCTTGTCCTTCACTACCTGTTTTTTTTTCCCCTTAAATTATTTGGTCTCATTCATGAAATGAATTAATAATTTTTCCTTTAAAAATATAACATTATTTGTAGGAATTAATATGATAAATAAATTGATGATTTAATTTAAATATTTTAATTAAAATATAATTTAGTTTTATATTTATGAACAAAATGTTATTATAGTAATCAAAGTTATGGAGAATTATTATTATTATTATTATTATTATTATTATTATTATTATTATTATTATTATATGTATATCCAATATGTTATTCGTGTAATTGTATATGATTTGTCAGTTTATAACTAAAATTGGTTTAATTCGTAACTGATCATTGTATATTGTAATTTTTAAATTAACGCTACACCAAATCAGACTTTTAGCGGCGTTTTTAGTGGCGTTTTAAACAAAAACGCCACCAAGATTACACAATAGTGGCGTTTGAAGGAAAATGCCGCAACAAAACGATCAATAGCGGTGTTTTTTAAATAAACGCCGCTAAAAAGGATATATAGCGGCGCATTTGAGAAAACACCGCTAAATCTCCGACGTATAGCGGCGCTTTTAAGAAAACGCCGCTAATGCTCCGATCTATAGCGGCACTTTTGAGAAAACACCGCTACATCTCCGACCTATAGCGGCACTTTTTATAAAACGCCGCTAATGCTTGGACCTTTAGCGGCGCTTTTTACCAAACGCCGGAAAATATTTTTTTTTTCAAAATAAAAACGACAACGTTTTAATTGTAATGTGAAAATGGGAAAAAATTAGTGGCGTTTTTTACAAAAACGTCGCTAAATGTGATCGTTAGCGGCGTTTTAACAAAACGCCACTAATTTTTTTTCCTTTCAAAATGAAACGACGCGCTTTTAATTATAGTGTAAAATGGGATAAATTTAGCGTTTTAAAAAAAATACCGCTAAAGTCGACTTATAGCGGCGTTTGTTATAAAAACGCCGCTAAATGTGATATTTAGTATGCTTTTAACAAAAACGCGAAAATATTTTTATTTCAAAATAAAAAGCGACGTCGTTTTCATGTAAAAATAAAATGTGTAAAAAATTTATGCCTTTTTTATTCAATCTATTTCAAAACAAAAAAAGCGTTGTTTTGATCATTTTATAATAATTCAATTTTAATTTACGTTGAGTGTTGAAAATTTTTGCCTTAGTGTTAAGGGTTTAGCATTTAGGGTGTAAGATGTGGGTCGTATGGTTTAGGGGTTAATGTTTATATTTTAGTGTTTTAGTGGTCTAGAGTTTTTGATTTAAGGTTTAGTATTTGTGGTTATAGGGTTTATATATTTGTAAGGGTTTATGATTTAGGGTTTTATAGTTTAAGGTTTAGAGTTTATAAAGGTTTGTGATTTAAGGTTTTGGGTTTAGGATGTTTTAAGGTTTAGAGTTTGGGGTTATGTGTTTAGAGTTTTATAGGGTTTAAGGGTTTAAGGCTTATAGTTTAGGGTTTAGAGTTAAGCGTTAATGGTTGATAGTTTAGGAGTCATGATATAGGGTTTAGGTTTAAGGTCAAGGGTTTAGGGTTTAAGGTATATGACCTCAATTCGAAACCAAAATCCTTGAAATCGATTTCTCTAATTCAAATCCTAGAATCTCAGAATCTTGGAAGTCGTTGGATCCAACGTAACCATCGTTTAATCCTTCCTTTTATTGTATTGAAACTGTCTTCCCATAACCTCAATGGCATATGTATCCATTACCCCAATGTTTATTTCTTTAAAATAGGTTCAAATTTTATCCTTAATTTATATATTAAATAATTTATTATATAATTGTAAAATAGATAATATGAATTATAATATTAAAATTATTATATATATAGTTTGGGGTTTGGGATTATGTATTAGATATTAGGGTTTGAAGTTTGGATTTGGGGTTATATATGGAATTGGGCTTAAGTTTTTTAATTTATATATTAAATAATTTATTATATAACCGTAAAAGAGATATTATGAATTTTTTATGTAACATCCTGAAATAGGGTTAAATTTTATTAAATTATTTTGAATAAGTGTGGTCATTGTGGTGTTGATTGAGGTATTTTAGGTGCTAGTTATAATCTAAGGAAGGCTGAGCTATAGGAGAAAATTTGGTTTTAAGTATTAAAAAAAAGGAAGGCTTGGAATTAATTGGTTTAGAATAATTTTAGTATGGAGAATTTAGTGAAGTGGATCAAGTGATTATGATGCTTAAGTTAATTTAAGTGTTTAATGTTAGCATAAATGAGCTAGTAGTAAAGTGGTGTTGGCGCATGAGTAATTGCATGAGGGAAGAGGTTGAATCCATGAATGGCAATAGGGTGACTTTTATTTTGCATGTGTATGGCATGTGTCGGTCAACTCTAATTAAGGTAAGGTTGGACTTTATCTTTTATGGATAGTAGACTAAGGAAATAAGGTAAGTGTTAACTTAAGGTATGGAATCAAGAAAATTTGGAATGATAAGGGACATAAGGCTTGAATTGAGGAATGTGTTATGGATAGAATAGTTGGCAAGGTTGACTCTCTTGGCCATGAACACAGTCGATTTTTGGGGCTAGAGGGTTGGTTGAATTTTGAAAGGATAGGAGGAAGATTAGGAGAAAATTGTGGCTTTATTTTATATGATAGGATAAGAGATAAATGAAAAGAGAATAAGGGATATGATAGGGAAGAATTAAGGGATATGATAGGAAATAGGTGTGCCGAAATTGGGTAATATAAATAGGGGTGATCGGTTCTTGGCAATTCTTTTCTTCATTTTCTTTTTACCAAAATTGTTGGCCATAGAATTCTCTCTTTCAAACTTTCTTTTCATCTTGGTGTGTTGCGAGATTTGCACCTTATTTTCCTTTGACAAGAGCCGAAAGTTAGAACCATTTGTGCATGTATTTTCTTTCTTCTTTCACATCTCTTTCTTTTCTTTTATTTTGCTTAAATCGAAATCTCCTTTAAGGTTGCCATTGTCGAATGTTACATCTTCATTTGGAAACACCATAGCCGAATCCTCTAAATATTAAACCCTCTCCATTGTTGCGTTTTCTCTCTTCACCATTAAGTGCCGAAACTCTTTCTCTTTGGGATCTAGAAGCCGTTTCTCTGAGGGTGTTTGTATAGTGCCGACATTAGGGAGCATCAAAGGAGTCTTTCAAGATTGGAAGTAATCAAGGTAAGCCAAGGTAAGTCAAAAAGGTATTCGGCCAAGGGCCATCTTTAGAGTTTTCATATGTTAAGCCGATTCTAATGGTTGTTAAGCAGGGATTCCGACTATTCAAGGGGCAAGTGGTGATTCGGGATTTAGATTAGTAAGGTAAGGAGGTTTGTGATATTCGGCCATAGGCCATTAGGTTTATTGTGTTGACCGATTTGGACAATGGATGTTTAGGGGCAGATCGACAGTGATTAAGAGGAACTTTCGGGATTTGATCGATTGTGCCAAAAAAAAGGTGCGTAGTTATCGTACTGTTCTCTTGTTGTGTGTATGTGTTATATTTATGTATATGTGATATGATGTGAATGGTAGCCGTAAGGGCTAAAATGGTGGATACCCATGATGGGTAATCGTTCAACGGTCGATATTTTATGACGTTGATTTACATTTGATATATTGTTCAAGTGATATGTTGCCATGATATATATGTATGCATGGGACTTGGGATGTGACTATCGAAGGAAAGGGTGTACTTTATATACGTGGTCTAATGTTAGCCTTGTGCTACATTGGCGCTTGATGTTGGCTATGTGCCTCATCAAGGGAGGTGTTAGCTAGGTGCCACATCTCGGCGGTTGATAGTCATGTGTGCATCACCGTGGGTGATTGATATGTGGGATCACTTATGTGATCGGTGGCTCAACCACGGCCTTGTGCAGAGTGCGCCAAGGTAAGATATGTGGATCACTTGGTTGATCGGTGGATTAATACGACCTTGGGGCAATGGGTGCGCCAAGGTAGGCGTGACGGATGGACATTAGGTTGGGTTGGGCTTCATGTTGCATATTTATGCATTTTGCATGACCGATTATGTGGATCAATGTGGATATGGGCCAAGCCCAATATGTGGAATTATGTGGATATATTACCTTATCATCGATATGTAATGATGTGTGGATGTGGGCCAAGCCCATGTGTGGAGACATGTGAAATAACTATGCACTGAGTCTGTTTGACTCACCCAATTTTTACCAACATCGCGGTGATGCATAAAGCTTGGACCGGGTTGGAGTGGATACGAGGTGGCCCATGTAAGAAGATGTTTTTAATTATTTACGTATTTTATATTTTTAGTATTTTTAAGTAAGGTTTGTTGTAATAAGGGCCTTTTAAGGATTTGAAGTTTATTATTATGTTTAAAGTGGATTGATGATTAAAGTATTATTTGAAAATGTTTTTTATTCTCGGCAATTTATACCTTAAAAATATGCATTACAGTTTTCAATTGGACGGTTTGTAATAATAAAGTTTTACTTAGAATTTTAAACAAACAATGTTTTACTTATGACAATAAATTTTATGTTTTTAACTCTAAGTCAAAAGTTTTTTCAAACGTTTTCATGATGGCATTTCAAATTCATCATAGAGAATGGGCCGGGTTTGGGGTGTTACAGATTTGGTATCGAGCCGGTTCAAAACTCGGCTTTGAGGGTTTTGGGCCCAAAACATTTTTCTAATGGGCTTTTCAAAATATGGATTTTCACAAAATTTTTCGAGTTTATTCGGCATGGCACCTTTGTATCTCAGGCCAAGTCCACCGTAAGTACCATGACTATTGAAGTGATTTGTATATGTGAATGTTATGGGCATATTTGGGCTCGTAGATTAGTGAACTAGGATCTATTGAACCCTAGGACTAGTCTACTCCAACATAGAATGCATAAGACTTAAGGACAATCAAACAAACACTGTGAAGTAAGTCGATGAGTTAAGGTGTGGCAACCATTGTGCGCATGTCTAGGAGTGGATTCTTGTGAAGAGCTTGGTATTTAAGCAGGTCCTAGTGACTCACCTCCTCTTTACTCGAATCCTACCAGTGCGTAGTGACGGTTCACCCTAACCAAGAGACTATTCACCGGCTTAAACTTAGATAATTAAAACCCGAAAGGGACTAGCTACACTGTTTTATAAAACCTTAGTTTTAAAATCACCAAATTACCCCTTTGATTTCTAAAAACCATTTTACACTTTGAAAAAAAAAATTTCCGAAAAATTCCCGATTTGCAAAATTACCCAATTACCCTTGGTTTGTAAATTACTACAATACCCTTAGTTTATAAAATTTCCATACTACCCTCGACTGTTACTAAGATTTTCTTACCTTACAAAAATACCAAAAATCCATATTTTACGAAATAGCAAGATACCCAGATTTACAAAATTACTAAAATACCCCGAGCTATAAAATTACGAAAATGCCCTTGGTTTATAAAATTACCATGTTACCCTCGACTTTTATGAAAATATTCTTACATTAGAAAATTACCAAACCCTGTTTTGCAAAATGTTAAGATACTCTCGAATTGGGAAATTTACTAAAATGCCCGACTTCAAAATTACCTAATAACCCCAATTTCCAAAATTTCGCAATACCTTGATTCAAGAATATTTTCCAAAATACCCTCGAGACTTTGAGATTTCAAAATGCCTTGATTTGTAAAGATTATTTTAAGTTGACCCCGATTAATTACGAAAATACCCCTGTAGGAAAAATGACGAAATTACCCTCAGGTGGGAATGGTCAGAAATGCCCATAATGATGTGTTGAATGTTGTGGATGAATGTGAATGTGATTCTCTGAATTAGAATAGTGAACTTGAACCTAAAATTATGATCAAAAGAACTACTATTAAGCTCTTTTCATAAAATTGTTCACGGATAATCGATGGAACAAAAGTACTAATGCATAAAACTTCCAAAAGCAGATTAAATCATGACGTTAGAAATGAGTTCTAGGGGCGTGGTCGTCGTGGACGCGAGAGGCGAATAGATCAGATCGGAACCCGTTAGATCGGGACAAAGTGCGAGAATGAGGTACCACCGCCACCACCACCACCAGGTTTTTGGTGTTGGCAGCAAAGATCGGATGGGGATGATCTTGATATCGCAGTGATCTTCGAGTTCTTGAGATGGTGGTGGAGCGGTGAAAATATGAGAGCTAGGAAGTCAGACTGAGCTGGCTCCGAGCCAATGGAGTGAGGTGTTCCGTGGCGTGTCTGGTGTGGCACCCAGATCTTGTTGAGTATTGGTTGGAGGCGACCGAACGGATTATGGATGAAATTGGATCGACCACCGAGGAGAAAGTGAAAGGAATGGTGGCGCTACTACACGATGAAGCGTATCAATGGTGGCTCACGATTCGGGATGGTGCCACAATGAGGATCTTACTTGGGATTATGTTAAGGCGGCGTACAAAAGAAGTATATTGGTATTCGTTATATTGATGCATAAAGAAGGCGTTTAAGGCTGGTTCAAGGAACAAGTCCGTAGCGAGCTGAGGTGAATTCTAAGGTTGAGCCAGATGCTCGAGGAGTAGTGGCAATGGAGCATGAAGCGATGTGTCCGGTTCGAGGACGGACTAAGGGATGACTTGAGGTTGTTAATAGCTCCGCAACAAGAGCGAGAATTCGCCGTATTAGTAGAGAAGGCTAAGGTAGTGAAGGATTAAGGACTCGTGAGACGAATGTAGATAAGGATAGGAACCGGGATAAGAGGAGTTATGGACCGTCAGAGTCATCTGGAGAGTTTCAGAAAAGACCGAGGGTTGAAAATTCTGCTCGTGTTATTAAGTCAGCTACTGGAAATTTGGACCGTCCGTGTGCTCGGTGTGGAAGGTATCATATTGGCGAGTACTAGAATCGAGAACGGGGATGTTTTAGGTGTAAGTCCAAGTCTCATTTGATTAAAGATCGTCCCGGGATCCGAGTAGGGCTCGAACAAGAGGCGGGGTTATGAGCAAATGGGTAGGAATGGTCGACAAGCGACGAGTCGTGGTCCGAACCATGGAGGAAATGGTTTGACCAAGGTCGTGGAGCACCAAGCGGAGGTCTTGAAGGTTCGATGTAAAGGCGACCAAGGTTGGTTTATCACGATCGGTAGTCGCGAGGATAGTGATGTGCCGATGTGACAACGGGTAAGTTCTTATTTTTGAATACCCTTCATTGCCTTGTTCGTTGTAAAGTCGATTCGTTCTTATGTTGCTAGTGAGGTGTATGAAACCACGATTGTGAACTTAGAGAATGTGCCTAGAAAGTATGATAGTTCTTTAAGATCGAGTCTTGCAGACGAGATAGTGTGGTAAGTTAGAATGTACGATTATTCGTTAGTAAGTAATTTCGAGGATGAAATTATTTTTAAGGAGGGTAGAATTGTAACATCCTAAAATAGGGGTTAAATTTTATTAAATTATTTTGCATAAGTGTGGTCATTGTGGTGTTGATTGAGGTATTTTAGGTGCTAGTTATAAGCTAAGGGAAGGCTCGAGCTATAGGAGAAAATTTGGTTTTAAGTATTAAAAAAAATGGAAGGCTTGGAATTAATTGGTTTAGAATAATTTTTAGTATGAAGAATTTAGTGAAATGGATCAAGTGATTATGATGCTTAAGTTAATTTAAGTGTTTAATGTTAGCATAAATGAGCTAGTAGTAAAGTGGTGTTGGCGCATGAGTAATTGCATGAGGGAAGAGGTTCGAATCCCATGAATGGCAATAAGGTGACTTTTATTTTTGCATGTGTATGGCATGTGTCGGTCAACTCTAATTAAGGTAAGGTTGGACTTTATCTTTTATGGATAGTAGACTAAGGAAATAAGGTAAGTGTTAACTTAAGGTATGGAATCAAGAAAATTTGGAATGATAAGGGACATAAGGCTTGAATTGAGGAATGTGTTATGGATAGAATAGTTGGCAAGGTTGACTCTCTTGGCCATGAACCCAGTCGATTTTTGGGGCTAGAGGGTTGGTTGAATTTTGAAAGGGATAGGAGGAAGATTAGGAGAAAATTGTGGCTTTATTTTATATGATAGGATAAGAGATAAATGAGGAGAGAATAAGGGATATGATAGGGAAGAATTAAGGGATATGATAGGAAATAGGTGTCTTAAATTGGGTAATATAAATAGGGGTGATCGGGTTCTTGGCAATTCTTTTCTTCATTTTCTTTTTGCGAAATTGTTGGCCATAGAATTCTCTCTTTCAAACTTTCTTTTCATCTTGGTGTGTTGCGAAATTTGCACCTTATTTTCCTTTGACAAGAGCCAAAGTTAGAACCATTTGTGCATGTATTTTCTTTCTTCTTTCACATCTCCTTCTTTTCTTTTATTTTACTTAAATCGAAATCTCCTTTAAGGTTGCCACTGCCGAATGTTACATCTTCATTTGGAAACACCATAGCCGAATCCTCTAAATATTAAACCCTCTCCATTGTTGCGTTTTCTCTCTTCACCATTAAGTGCTGAAACCCTTTCTCTTTGGGATCTAGAAGCCGTTTCTTTGAGGGTGTTTGTATAGTGCCGACATTAGGGAGCATCAAAAGAGTCTTTCGGGATTGGAAGTAATCAAGGTAAGCCAAGGTAAGTCAAAGGTATTCGCCAAGGGCCATCTTTAGAGTTTTCTTGTGTTAAGTCGATTCTAATGGTTGTTAGCGAGGATTCCACTATTCAAGGGCAAGTGGTGATTCGGGATTTAGATTAGTAAGGTAAGGAGGTTTGTGATATTCGGCCATAGGCCATTAGGTTTATTGTGTTGACCGATTTGGACAATGGATGTTTAGGGCGATCGACGGTGATTAAGAGGAACTTTCGGGATTTGATCGATTGTGCCAAAAAAAAGGTGCGTAGTTATCGCACTGTTCTCTTGTTGTGTGTATGTGTTATATTTATGTATATGTGATATGATGTGAATGGTAACCGAAGTAAGGGCTAAAATGGTGGATACCCATGATGGGTAAAAAATGGTGGATACCCATGATGGGTAATCGTTCAACCAGGTCAGTATTTTATGACGTTGATTTACATTTGATATATTGTTCAAGTGATATGTTGCCATGATATATATGTATGCATGGGACTTGGGATGTGACTATCGAAGGAAAGGGTGTACTTTATGTACGTGGTCTAATGTTAGCCTTGTGCTACATTGGCGCTTGATGTTGGCTATGTGCCTCATCAAGGGAGGTGTTAGCTAGGTGCCACATCTCGCGGGTTGATAGTGTGTGCATCACCGTGGGTGATTGATATGTGGGATCACTTATGTGATCGGTGGCTCAAATACGGCCTTGTCTGCCAGTGTCCGCCAAGGTAAGATATGTGGATCACTTGGTTGACCAGTGGATTCGCCATGGCCTTGGGCAGCGAGTCTGCCAAGGTAGGTGTGACGGATAGACATTAGGTTGGGTTGGGCTTCATGTTGCATATTTATGCATTTTGCATGATTGATTATGTGGATCAATGTGGATATGGGCCAAGCCTAATATGTGGAATTATGTGGATATATTGCCTTATCATCTAATATGTAATGATGTGTGGATGTGGGCCAAGCCCATGTGTGGAGACATGTGAAATAACTATGCACTTGAGTCTGCTTGACTCACCCAATTTTACCAACATCACGGTGATGCATAAAGCTTGGATCGGGTTGGAGTGGATACGAGGTGGCCCATCGTAAGATGTTTTTTAATTATTTACGTATTTTATATTTTAGTATTTTTAAGTAAGGTTTATTGTAATAAGGGCCTTTTAAAGGATTTGAAGTTTATTATTATGTTTAAAGTGGATTGATGATTAAAGTATTATTTGAAAATGTTTTTATTCTCAGTAATTTATACCTTAAAATATGCATTCTGAGTTTTCAATTGGACGATTTGTAATAATAAAGTTTTACTTAGAATTTTAAACAAACAATGTTTTACTTATGACAATAAATTTTTATGTTTTTAACTCTAAGTCAAAAGTTTTTTCAAACATTTTCCATGATGGCATTTCAAATTGATTAGTAGCGAATGGGCCGGTTTGGGTGTTACATTTTATATAAAAATTATTTTATTATTATTAACACTAATACTATTATTGAAATAATTTTAAAGATTTATGGGTATATGACTGATATATTTTAAATTTATAAATATTAAAAATAAGTAATTGGATTAATTAATAATAGTATAAAATATATAGATTAAATGATATTAAAATTACTGGCGTTTTATACAAAATGCCACAAAACCCATCAATAGATTCAAGACAGTATCGTTTGAAAATTTGTTGTATGAAATAGTGGCGTTTGTGAATAAAAAGCCATAAAATATATCAAGACAATGCAAAACAATATCGTTTAAAGCTTTTTTCTTTGGCGCTTAGTAAAAACTCCACAAATATCATCAAGTATTAGTGGCACTAGTCATAAAAGCCGCTTATAAGTCTATAGTTAGTGGCGTTTTCCTAAAACGCCGCAAATATATATTTACATTAAGCTTCACGACATCGTTTATCAACAATATATAACACGCATTAAGGTGGACGACGTCGTTTTATCAACATTAATTAGTGGCGCTAGTATAGAAACGCATAAAAACATAATTGAATTTGAGCAAAACGTTGTCGTTTTGCTTTGCTCGGTTTTATCCCCTCCATCCCCGAAATCCCTAAGTCTTTTTTCCTAACACTTACCCAGAAATCCCTAAATCCTTTTGTTCTCTGCTATAATTTTTCCCTAAATCCCTAAAGACCGAGGCTATTAGTTCTCCAAGTAGCTTCTTTCGGGTTTTTTCCCTTCCGCTTCTCCAAGGCTATCATTTTGGGTTCTGGATTGTTGTCTTTAAGGTTTGACTTCTTTTTGGTAATTTCTTGTTGTCTTTATGGTTTCGGTAAAATGATTTGATGTTGATTAGTATTATTCTGAGGTTTTCTGAACCTCCAATAGTCTGATGCCACTAATTTTTTATATTAAAATTTTTGCAATTGTGGGTTCATTAAAATTTGTTTCGTCATTCTGCCTGCTGGCTCATCTCTCTTAACGCATCCATGCCGCGGCCTCTCTGTCCCAGCTTCCTCCAGTGGCTGATCTAATCCCTCTCTTGCATTCAAGTTGCCGATAGACCCAGCAAATTAAATAAGGTAAATACTGAAACCCTATTATTATAACCATTTTAAATGAGCAATATTTAATTAATGTTAGTAGAAGAATATTAGAGATTCGAGGATATTGTTCTAGTTCGAGTTAAGGAAACCCGAGTTTGTCATGCTCATTTGATCTTGTGAGCGCTATAGAATATCTAAAATTAGAGACTTGTTTAGTTCTTTTATGGTTCCAACTTTTGTTGCTTCTCTTTTGGCGATATTTTTAAGTCTTTAATTTACATTAGGTTTTGTTTGTCCTAATCTATATTTATTTCAATATCAATTATTAAAATATCAATTATATAAAGAGATATAAAGATGTGAAATCGATGAATTTATAATTTGGTCACTCAACTATTAGTAATGTACAATTTGATCATTGTACTATTAATAAGTTTATTCATTTAGTCTTTGCACCATTACTCCTTAACCCGATAATCCAAATAATATCAACAATAACTCAAGCCTCAAATACCAGTAAAGCTGTTGTAAACCCCATGCCTCACCTCTAAACCAACCAACTTGGCTAGCTTTCATTCTTAACCCACTCACCGTTTCCCTTTTGATCAAAACCATAACCCAAGAAAATTCACTATTCATACACCCTTTCTTAAACCAACAACCAAATATCACCACAACCACAATCAAAGCCAGTAAAAATACCCCCAAAAAAAGAAAATAGGAAAAGATACTTTCGTCCTTCACAACTATGAAGAAGGTGTTCCTAAAATATCCGAATAGTTTAATGACCAACTTATAACTTTTTAGAAATTGAGTGACTAAACTATAAATTTACTAATAGTTGAGTGACCTAGGTGTAGTTTACCCTATAATGAATAGTTAGTTAACCGCCATTAAACATCCATTAACAACTTAATGTTTCAATGACTTAAATTATAACTTTTAAATAGTTGAATGACTAATTTGTAACTTTTGAAGTTAAGTGACCGTGTAAACTTACTACTAATTGAATGACCTTAGATGTAGTTTACCCATAATAATAAAAGATGAATTAAAATGAAATAAAACGTGGGTTTTCACTAATATTTATGAAAATTTGTGGCGATAATTAATAAATTTTGGTTTGATTAAGAGGCAAGCAATTTTTTATTTAAGAAAAGAACAAAGTTTGCTTCCAAAGTTAACTACATAATTTTCCATTATAACAAGCATCAAACTTTTAAAGCAATTAAGTAAACTTCCTTGTAAATAAAACCGTATAAGATGAATGAGACATGCAGGAGAATCCAATCTTTTCTTTTATATCAAGCACAAAGAAAAGGTTAAAAAGTAGACAAAGATAAAATGTCAAGTATCTTGGCAGAGAATCTCCAATCAACTTAGTTATTAGCACTCAAAAGAATAAATAAAAGTAAAAACCAGACGGGAGGAAAACATTTTAGGCTTTTGTGAATAGAACCTCATTGCAACTTTCTAATCAGTATAAAACTATGATTATATTTTGTTGAGGCAATCCTTTGAGGAATAATTACATAAGGTTTGGTTAAAAGCCCGATTTATGATCATAGCGATCAAGTCTCAAGTCTTAAAGCAATCGAGAAATTGATGGCGAACCTAATATAACCAAAAAAAAAAAATTCACTCATTTTTAGATATATAGGAAGATATGTTCCTTTAAGTATATATATATATATATATATAATATAGTTGAGTGTACTGTACATGTCTAAGATCACCCTTCAATTTAGGTACCAAGTAGTGAAAACACATACAAAGAAGAAAAGAGAAGATATTTTCCTTTAACCATTAAAGAACGCCACAGTTAGGTTGGAGTAATTGTTAGAATGGTAGCAATGGAGACGAGAAGATGACCAAATTAAAGATATGGCCTAAGAAATTAATAGATGATTCATAAAATACAAGGGCAACATTGAACATGTTTTATTTGGTATATATATAAATTCATACCTCTAATAAATTACAAAAATGTTGTCCTTAAAAGGCATTAAAATTAAATAAAACAAAGGTTCCCAAGCTTACAATATTTATAAATACATGCAAGGAAAAACAAAAGTGAATGATGATATTGCGATAATACAAACAAGAACAAAAAATGGGATTCAAATCCAATAAAAGCTAGAAAATATAGGTTTGATAAGTCTTATTATAATTAAGAAAAAGAAAGAAAGAAGAGATGAACCATACCTACTTGAAAGAAAAGATGCAATGGCTATTGGCGTAAGATAACAGAGAAAAGAAATGAAGAGAATGGAAAATGTGATGGGTTCTTCATAACTATAAACGCACTTCATTTTCACTAAGTTTTATGTTATTGTTTCGTTTGCTCACATTCATTTTCCATTGAAGGCATATTTATCTTGAGAGTGGGGCAAGTCACGCTTTTTTTTTTCCTTTTTCTATTTTCACTATTTCTTTAACTACTTATGCGAAACTACATGATATGTTCACTGTAAGTTTGTCTGATATTGATTGTCCAGGTAAACATGATTATATAGTTTACAGAAAGAAATATAATATGATCACTACATTTTTAATAAATAAAAAGGGTGTATTAAATGTAATTAATACATTTTATTTAAAAGCCTGGTCCAAGTGATTTTCCAAACCATTGTATTATAAAGCGGTGCAAAAAGAACTCAACATTCTACCTTTTTCTTTCTCTTACGCCATGTAAGTGATCTTTTCTTTTGTCTTTCACAAAGAAAATAGGATGACAACGTGTTGATTAATTGGTTTGCTGAATTATTCTTTGAACAATCTTCTTGTGGTTTTTTTGGTTTAATTCAAAATTTTCTGAATCACAATTTGAAAAAGTTATGATCTAATTTTCCGAACTGTCAAGATAAAGGTATTTTAGGGGAAGCCTACTCTGCTTTCTTGGTAAGTTTAATCTTGAGTGTAAATGAGGTTGATATTCTTTAATCTACGGTTTATATAAATTTAAGGTCGAGAATAAATGCTTTCCAATTTCTTGAACACTTGGTCATTTTCATTTAATTACTGTTAATAAATATTTAAGATGTTAACTATGAGTTGTTTTCTTTCTTATGAAGAATGCAGATATTTGCCTTTTTGATCTTACAATGACAGCTTTTCTTGCAATGTTTTATATTGAATCAGACATCGGTTTATTTTTCTAAAAATCTAGATTACTCATCTTTTGCTTTGGTATTGTTAATTGTGTAGAAAACGAAGGCTTCTTTTTTAGGGCCTTGCCATTCATTTCAACCCAAGGTATCTCTCTACAATCTCATGGTTTTGTTGGAATAACATTGATGCGTGTTGTTTTATTTGGTTGTTGTTTTCTAAATTGTCAAAAGTAAAGTAAATTTTCTTTGCATCAAATTTAATTTTAAAAGATTAGTAAAATATTTTGACCAAAACAATTTAATTTTGAAGTAATTGTTTTAAAAGAAAATAATTTTAATAAACTTTAATTTAATTTAAATTTTAGGAATTGTTTTAAAATTTTTAAACCGGATCATTAGGTTCAAGCATTACACACCACTTAAACCATAAAACCCTAAACCCTAAACCTTAAACCCTAACCCCAAACCTTAAACCCTAAATCCTAAACCTTAAACCTTAAAATCTTAAACACTAAACCTTAAACCTTAAACACTAAACCTTAAACCTAAACCTTAAACCCTAAAACCCTAAACCCTAAACCCTAAACCTTAAACCCTAAACCTTAAACCCTACACCCTAAACCTTAAACCTTAAACCCTAAACCTTAAATCCTAAACCTTAAACCCTAAACCTTAAACCCTAAATCCTAAACACTAAAATTCTAAACCCTAAACCTTAAACCCTAGGTGTAACAATGCCACGTATGATGAATCTAAAAGAATACAAAACTTACCTAATTTTAAGATCAAATTTCATAACGTACATAAGTTTACGATCAAATTTCATAACTTACATTATTTTAAGTTAATATCAAACTTCATAACTTACATAATACTTGTACAGAAAAAAAATGATTCAAAGTATATAGGTTGAAACTGACGGTTGCCTTATATCTCACGGTGAGATATAATGGATCCTCCCTAGGTGTAACAATGCCACGTATGATGAATCTAAAAGAATACAAAACTTGCCTAATTTTACGATCAAATTTCATAACTTACATAATTTTAAGTTAAGATCAAACTCCATAACCTACATAATACTTGTATAGAAAAAAATGATTCAAAGTATATAGGTTTGGAAACTCGACGGGTTGCCTTATATCTCACAAATGAGATATAATGGATCCTCCTAGGTGTAACAATGCCACGTGATGATGAATCTAAAAGAATACAAAACTTACCTAATTTTAAGATCAAATTTCATAACTTACATAAGTTTACGATCAAATTTCATAACTTACATAATACTTGTATAGATAAAAAAGATTCAAAGTATATAGGCTGGAAACTGACGGGTTGCCTTATATCTCACAGTGAGATATAATGGATCCTCTCTAGGTGTAACAATGCCACGTATGATGAATCTAAAAGAATACAAAACTTACCTAATTTTACGATCAAATTTCATAACTTACATAATTTTAAGTTAAGATCAAACTTCATAACTTACATAATACTTGTATAGAAAAAAATGATTCAAAGTATATAGGTCGAAACACGACGGTTGCCTTATATCTCAACATTAGATATAATGGATCCTCCTAGGTTTAACAATGCTGCGTATGATGAATATTAAAGAATACATAACTTACATAAGTTTAAGATCAAATTTCATAGCATTATTTACATAAATTATTAATTAACAATTTAGCCGTGTAATTTATTGTCAACTTTAGACTTCAACAACTACGAAATGGATATGAGTTGGATGAAATTGTCAAGGGTAAGCAACGGCTATCGAAATGGAGTAGAAACTTTTCTGAATTTCGCATTTCAAAATGCAAGCCAAGAGAATATGATTCTTTGCCCGTGTAAGACGTGTTACAATATTAACTGGCATTATCGTGAAATGGTCTACGAACATCTTGTTGTTAATGGCTTTGTCCGGGGGTACAAAAAATGGTTTTTTCATGGAGAGTGTACATCTAGTGGAGCATCTTCATCGATGAATCTGGGGTATCCTAATAGTTCTTTCAATCAGAATGTTAGAGACAATAACATGGAAGGTATGTTGCAGGATGCTTTTAATATGCTTGTGATGGTTTTTGGGACATTTCCACCTCACTTGGGTGCAACCGATGATCATAATTTTGGTGGAAATACTTTCACCGAAGGGAAAGAAGTGTCTGGATGAACAACCAAATGAAGAAGCGGTGAGGTTCTACACGTTACTTGGTGAAATGAATGAAGAAGCTGTATGAGGGATCAAAATTTTCCAAACTGTCATTACAGATTCATCTTTTCACTTGAAATGTTTGGGGGTGGACCGAAAATCATTGACAATCTGTTAGAGTTTCGCAAGAAATGTTTTCGTTTGCAAAAATCCCTCAATCTTCCAAAGACATGAAGAAATTGATAAAGGATTTGGGCCTTGGCTACAACAAAATTCACAGTTGCCCAAATGACTGCATGTTGTATTGGGGCGACCGGATAAATCAATAGTGCTGTCATGTATGCTGCCAATCCCATTGGATTAATAGAAATACAGAGGATGGTTACGAGGATGAACACGATACACAGTCAAGGAAGCAGCCAGTTAAGGTTTTACGGTATTTTCCACTAATACCAAGGCTTCAACGGCTTTTCATGTCGTCGAAGACAGCTGAATCAATGACGTGGCACCGTGATGGACGAACAGATGATGGGTTGTTAAGGCATCCTGCAGATTCTTTAGCTTGGAAATCGTTTGACTCTAAATTTTCAAGCTTTGCAAGCGATCCTCGGAGTGTGAGGCTTGGGCTAGCATCCGATGGATTTAACCCTTACAAACTCATGAGCACAACGTCTGATGATTTGGCCTGTGGTGCTTGTTCCTACAATTTGCCTCCATGGGTTTACATGAAACAATCTTCTTTATCTTGTCTATGGTTATACCGGAGAGAAAGGGCCGAGGAATGATATTGACGTATATTTGCAGCCACTTGTTGATGAGTTAAAACAACTATGGGCTGGTGTTCAGACATACGATGCAATGAGAAAAGAGAACTTTAATTTACGTGCGGCTTTAATGTGGACTATTAACGACTTCCGGCTTATGCTAATTTATCTGGTTGGAGTACCAGGGGACGTTATGCTTGTCCGTGTTGTCTTTGCTTGAGACATGTTCGCAATGGTTATATAATGGGAAGAAGTTCTCTTACATGGGGCATCGCTTGTGGTTACCGAAAATCATACATTTAGATTTCGAGTGCTCGGTTTGATGGTATCAAGAGTTCGACCAGCTCCTTCGCAGAGCCAAGGGATCCAAAATATTCTTAATGTTGAAAGATATGAATTTTATTTATGGGAAGATGAATCAACCCGCCAACCCGCAAAGAAATAGAAAATCTAGGGATGAATGTGATGATGAATCTGATGAAGAGGATGATCCTAATGAGGCGGACTTGTGGAAAAAAAGAAGTATTTTTTTTATTTGCCTTATTGGGAGCAGCAGATTTTACGTCATAATCTTGATGTCATGCACATAGAGAAAAATGTCTGCGAGAACATCGTTGGGACTATTTTGAATGTCGATAGAAAATCGAAAGATAATCTTCAGAGTCGACTTGATTTAGTCCACATGGGAATTCGGCGTGAGCTTCATCCCCAAGCACTTCCGAATATGAAATATCGGTTGTCGCCTGCTATTTTTTCAATGTCAAAGACAGAGAAAGAAGTGTTCATGCACGGTAAGCACTAAATTTTGCTCCTAAGCAATTATGGGTTTATTTTTAAAAATTCTAAAAATTAAATAAAAATTTTAAAACTTTTTACATTTTAACCCCTAAACTTTCCTAAAATTACATTTTAGCCCCAAAACTTTTCAAAATTACATTTTACCCTTATCTTTCTTAAAATTACACTTCAACCCCAACAGTTTCTTCAGATTTGTCCTTCTCAGGAAAATCTCCAAAATCCGTAATTTCGTACCCACCCTCGATTTTCCTACCACCACCTTAACGGATGGCCTCCTTCCCTAGCCACCTAACACCAAAAAACACACTATAAAAGGGATTTTTCCCCAAAAATCAAACCCCATCAACATTAAAAAAACCACAAAAAGAGAGGAAAGAAAAGGAAAGAAGAAGGAAGAAGAAGAGAAGAAGGAGAAGGCTCACCACCCATGGGAGAGTGAGTCGACCACCATGGCAAGCTAGGAGGAGAAGAAGAAGAAGAAGAAGAAGAAGAAGAGAAAAAGAAGAAGAAAGAAGAAGAAAGAAAGAAAGAAAAGAAAAGAGAAAAGAAAAAAAAAAAAGAAAAAGAAAGAAAAAGAAAAGAAAAAAAAAAAAAAAAAAAGACAATGGGTCGAATTCGACCACAGAATCTGACTTCGACTCGGGAGTTCAAAGAAGAAGCCCAATCTGGGCCCAATTCAAAAGCCCATCAAAAGAGAAAAAGAAGAAGGAGATTAGGCCTAATTTTTTTAAAAAAAAAGGAGCAAGCCCATTCTCAAGCCCAAATTTTCGTAACTTTTTTAACCTATTTTAAATTTATATACATGTATTTCGACAATATCTCGTATTTAATTTTATTGGTATTTTTTTAAAATGTCTTTGCTTTCTTGATTTTTAGAAAAATTAGCGTATTCATTCTAGTTGTAATTTTAATAATTTTAATAAATAAGGCAACGAATCGGTTTAACACTTGTCGTTGATTTCATCGCTATGTTGGGTGAATATCATCGGTTCGTGTTAAATACGATACGCCTTTTTAAAAAATCAAAAAAATCAAAAAAATAAAATAAAATTTAGAGTTTCCAAACTCTTTGTGTTTTCAAAAATTGTCATTTTTCAAAATTTTCGTGTTTAAAAAAATTTCGTGTTTTCAAAATTCTCGTATTTCAAAAATTCTCGTGTTTTAAAAGTTTTGTGTTTTCAAAATTTTCGTATTTCAAAATTTTCATATTTTCAAAATTTCGTGTTTCAAAAATTCTCGATTTTCAAAATTCTAGTATTTTCAAAAATTAGTGTTTTAAAAAAATAATTTTCGCATTTCAAAATTTTTGGGTTTTCAAAATTCATTTTTAAAAAAATTTTTCTGTTTTCAAAGTTTTCAGATTTCAAAATTTCGTGTTTAAAAAAATTCGTGTTTAAAAAAATTCTCGTGTTTTCAAAATTCTCGTATTTTCAAAAAAAATTTCATGTTCTTTTTTAAAAAAAATTTCTTGTGTTTTAAAATTTCCGTATTTTCAAAAATTTCGTGTTTTTAAAAAAGAAATTTCGTGTTTCAAAAAAATTCTCGTGTTTTCAGATTTCTAAAATTCCGTGTTTTTAAAATTTTGGGTTTAAAAAAATTTTCGTGTTTTCAAAAATTCTCAGGTTTTAAAAAAAATTTTCTCGAGTGTTAAAATTCTCGTTTTTTTTTTTAAAATTCATGTCTCAATCGGATCACAATTAAATATTAAATTGAACTTGTATTTTTGAAAATTAAGACAACGCTGCTTAACGAGATACCAATTTTGGGCGCCACGAGGGTGCTAATACCTTCCTCGCACGTGAATCGACTCCGAGCCCTATTTTTCTCTGGAATTTTGTCGCAGACTTAAACCCCGCCTTTTTAAGAAAATTCAAAAATGATTTTTTTAAAAGAGGATTTATTAGGTGTCCGATCACACCTAGAAAAAGATCGGTGGCGACTCCTTTTGTAAATAAAATTGAAACTCGCTTTCAAATTTTTAATAATTTCCTCAATTAGCGCCTAAGCAAATTTTAGGTCGCCACAAATTGGCGACTCCACGGGGAAATTTTTTTGAGAGTCGAGTCTGAATTAAACGCGTCTTGTCAAAATTTTCAAACCGTCGTGATCCTTAAATTTCGTTTTGAAAAGTCATGCATTTGCATCATGTTGTAAATATTTTTCTAACTTGTTTTATCTTTTTGTTTTTCAATGCTTAAGTTTTTACTGTTTTAGTTTTTAGTTTTAAAATAAAAACGAAAAGGTTTGTGAGTTTCTCCCACACACTGTGCACTTGCATTTTTGCATAACATGAGCTCTCTACCCGGCTCAAATGCCTTAAGTGGAAGTAAACGCTATGCCTTCGTGAGTTAACTCGTCCCTCCGCAAAGCTAGTGAATACTTCCGTTACATATGACTTATGCTTTCGTGAGTTAACTTGTCCTCCGCATAGGCATAAGTAAATGTAATCCTCGAATTGAGCTCATGAGCCTATGATGGGCGATAATCGAGGCTCGTACTAGCCTTAGTAGGCGATAGTACGGACAATTCGAAAACCTTTTAGAACCAAAACCGCATATAGTGAACCGTATGAGCCACCCGATTAGAGCCGTGCCGAAACTTTGTCTGTCGAATAGTCACCAAAATAAGTACATGGGAGAAACGCTTTACTTTTTATTTCTTTACATTTATATTTGTTTTTGCAAGAGAATTAGGTCTGTTTAATAGAATTGGATCGGGTAGATTATCTGATGAGCATGTGGGGTAAGTTTATTTTGTAAAGTATGATGGGGTAAGAAAAAAAAAACGTAGATCGGTTTCACAAAAATGCACGATTAAATAGCTTAATTTGTTACATTTTCCATAGTTTTTCTCTGTTTATATTTGTTGTGATTACTAACCAAGGTTATTTGTCTTTATTTTTATTTTATCATGCATCATAGGCATCTTATTAGGAAGGTGTTGATTAGAGATTGGTTGCCAAAAACGGGTTTCTGATGGAGGAGTCAATTACACAAGTAACCGAGAGAAACGCCGTGGTTCGAGACTGGTCTTTGAAAACCCAGAAAGCAAAAGGAGACAGTTTAAAAGAAGGATGTATCTCCAATCTTCCGGAGCATGTGACTATGAATGTTCGTCGGAATAGCCTCGAAGACTTGACTAGGATCTGAAAACAGTGGGACTCAGACACTAGGGGGATCTTCACTGAAAAGTACGGTGATATAGCTCACTTAATTGCCGTCAACGAAGACGAACAATTGATTCAAGCCATGGTTCAATTCTGGGACCCAGCTTATCCATGTTTTACTTTCAACCAGGAAGATATGACTCCGACCATAGAAGAGTATGCCGCCTTGCTTCGCGTTGAAAATGCACAATTTAGCAAGATATATGTGAAAGAGCCCAAACCAATGACCTTCAAGAAAAAGCTAATGAAGTTGACAGGAATGGCTGATACATGGGCTGAAAAATAGATAAAGAAAAAGAACGAAGTCAGTTGTATTCCATGGTTTTCTCTGCGAGACTTAGTTCAAAACCATCCAGATATTGTGAAGAAAGTGGATCTGTTTGCTTTAGCCATTTATGGATTAATTTCCTTCCCAAAAGTTCTTAGGCATATAGAAGTTGCGGTAGTGGATTTTTTTGAAAAGTTAAGGCAAGGAATCAACCCCGTCCCAACTATCTTAGCTGAGACTTTTAGATCTTTAAATTGTTGTAGGAGAAAAAGGGAAGGACGTTTTATCGGATGTGCACAACTACTTAATGTTTGGATTCTGAGCCACTTCTGGAAAGTGGAGCGCACACCTTTCCACATGTTTTCGGAAACATTCGCTCCATTGGAAGCTTACCTTGAGAAAAATTGGCTGAGGGATGTCACCGAACAGCATTGGGTTTCAGTTTTTCAGAACCTCTACGCCGAAGATATAACTTGGAGAGCACCATGAATCCGTCCTTCAGTTCTGCTATACAAATGCGGAAGCCAAGATTGGGTACCTTTACTCGGATTATGGGGAGGAGTTGGATATGTATCGTTAATGGTTCAAAGGCGGTTTGCTTCACGACGCTCATACCAACTACCGGAGGATTAGCCACATCCGAGTTTGCTTTTATAGGTGAAGGTTACATGAAAAAGTCCGAGATATCTTGCAAAGTCTTGGAAGGAAATCTACCTAATGGAGTTAGCTCTGTATGCTGATACTATCACTCAAGATTTTAGCTCTGTATGCTGATACTATCACTTAAGATTATGAAATATGGAGACAAAGACGAGTAAATAGTCAACAAACCTCATCAACGGATTATATTTTCCAGAATCCTTTCTCAGAAGAAATACCGTCCGAACAAAAAATAGCAAGACATGAATTTGAACATGAAAAGGCCAGTCTGTTACGGGATATTAGTTCTCTTCAAGAGGAAAATTACTTGCTGAAGATAGATGTTCAAATTGAAAAATCCAGAAACGAGAAAGTCCAGAAAGAAGCTGAGATCATGAGAAATGACTTAAAGGATCTTCATTTGGAAAATAAGAAGTTAAGAGGCACCATAAAGAATAGCGGGCTGGGCAAATCATCGACGGAATGGAAAGAAAAACTAAGCAACATCAAAGGTGGGATGGAATTCTAGAGAGGGAAAGCAAAGAAGGAAGAGAAAAAAGCTGCGCGTGCTATGATAGAGTTAAGGAAGAAGAATGTTGAATCTGAACTGCGTCTGCAGAATTAATGACTAGTCGGTCGGCGTCCAAGAGCTAAGAAGGAAAATACAATATTTAGAAAATACACCGCAAGTTCATCAAGAACACTTGGATACTCTCCTAAAAGTCCTAGAATAAAAGAATGGCCAGCATGACAGAGACATTTGTGCATACAAAAGAGCTCTCCAAGAAAAAGATATGCATCTTGGCGGTTTGATTAATGAAATTGCATAAGCTATGCAAATTGTACAATTATCGAGGAAGCGAAGATCTCGTTACCAATTCCCTCCGAGACAAGGATCAAACATGTCGAATTCCTAGAACGAGTGAAAAACAAGGCGATGTGGCTAGGAAATTTGTGTAATCATTAAATCGAAACAGCAAAACATTTTGTAATAGACTCTTTTGATTAATGAAATGCCTAAATATGGGGCTATCTTGAAATCAACACCAAATTTTTGCATATTTATTCATGACTAACATGCATTTTTCATTTATTCATCCATCCATTCATTGCATGTGCATATCACTCTAATCATTCACTGAGGCTAAAACCATACAATCCACAGTTGTAGAAAGATCAAGAAATGAGGTTTGTAAGAGCCTCAAGTCGAGAATTGGAAGGGGAGCCCATAGCGTATCCTCCTTTGTCAAAAACATTTACATCTGCAGGAATGATGTACCTGTATGAGATAATTCACGAAGCACGCTGTTATTAATTGAAAGGGTCTTGAGCGTCAAGATAAATGTTATTGACAAAGTGGATGATGCAATTAAATATGTTTCAATGATACGCCCTTGTCCTCCTGGATTCGTTTTGAACAATTGGACTGCTGTGGATCTTCTTGTAGTTTCTAAGTCTTCTCTAGAGTAATGCTCAATGTTAACTCACTTTTTGTGTGCCCCTAAGTAATAGTGGGATTCTTTTGTAAGAGCTTATGTTTGCTCTTTATCATTTAAATGAACATTAATGGATATGCATTTTGTCATAGTCTTTTCATTCTTGTTAACTTCATAATTATTCCTCTTCTCACAAATTTGTCCTTACATGTACCTTATATCATGCCATAACATTATGTTTGTTTGGTTCCAATACTTTGATGCTCCTCTATAGTTTTCTTTTCCATTCACCTTTCGGTGCTCGATACCAACGACATGAACAATCCGTTACAAGTCCTGAAATCGATTTTGAGAAAGCTATTTGTTTAGGAGAATTGAAGTCGAGGAAAATATCAAGATTATGTCTCGCCTCTCGACTTACAAAGAATGATAGAACAAGAAGATAAATGATCCTACCCCATCAAGAATCTGTTGAGGCAGTGAACTTGGGAAATGAAGAAAAGAGGCAAGAAGTGAAGATTGGGACCTCCATTTCAGATAACACCAAACATGATTTGATCGTCTTGCTTCGTGAGTATAAAGATGTATTTGCATGGTCGTATCAAGACATGCCAGGTTGAACGAGGATGTAGTGGTCCATAGACTCCACCGAAACCGTAATGCAAACTGTTCAATAGAAGCTAAGACGAATGAGACACGAAATCTTTGTTAAAGATAAAAGAAGAAGTCAAGAAACAATTTGATCTTTGGCTTCCTACAAGTCTCCAAATACCCGAATGGGTAGCTAACATAGTCCCAGATCAAGAAAGACGGTAAGGAATACGAATGTGTGGATTATCGCGATCCGAATCGAGCAAGCCCTAAAGATAATTTTCCATTGCCACACATCGATCGTTGGTGGATAACACAAAAAACATTCATTATTTTCTTTCATGAATGGATTTTCGAGTTATAATCGATAAAGATGGCTCAGGGATATGGAAAAACTACCTTCGTAATAATGTAGGGAACATTTTGCTACAAGGTGATGCCGTTCGGATTAAAGAATCTTTGGGCAACATATCGGAGGGCAATGGTGATGCTATTCCATGACATGATGCACAAAGAGATAGAAGTTTATGTTGATGATATGATTGCCAAATCTCGGGAAAGAGAGCATATTGGGAACCTCAAGAAATTGTTCAAAGACTAAGAAAGTTCCAATTGAAGCTTAATCCGACCAAGTGTACTTTCGAGCTACCTCGTGAAAATTACTCGGCTTCATTGTTAGTGAGAGAGGTATTGAGGTTGATCCAGATAAGATAAAAGCCATACAAGAATTACCACCTCCGCGTACACAAAAAGAAGTCAGAGGATTTTTAGGGAGGTTGAACTACATCGCTCGATTCATTACTCAACTTACCAACCAGTGTGACCCAATTTTTCGACTCCTTCGAAAACATAATTCGGGAGAGTGGAACGATGAGTGCCAAGTGGCTTTTAACAAGATAAAACAGTATTTGTCTAACCCTCCGGTGCTAGTACCGCGAACTCCCGGAAGACCGTTAATATTATATCTAGCTGTGTTCGAAAACTCAATGGGTTGCGTACTGGGGCAACATGATGAGTCGGGAAAAGAGAAAGGCGATTTACTACCTCAGAAAGAAGTTCACGAATATGAAGCAAAATACATCAATTGAAAAATTACATTGTGCTTTGGTCTAAGGTAGTTCAAGGCTCGAGACAATATATGTTGTATCATACGACGTGGTTAATTTCAAAGCTAGACCCAATAAAATACATGATGGAATCACCGCACTTTCGGGAAGAATGGCACGATGGCGATCCTACTATCGAGTACGACATTGTATATGTGAGTCAAAAGTCGATAAAGGGGCGCAATAGTCGACTTCTTAGCAACTCGAGCCACGGAGAATATGAGCCTTTGAGATTTGATTTTCCAGACGAGGATTTGATATGCATTGTAGAAAAGAGTGTGAGTCGTCAAAGAGAAATCATGGAAGATGAGCTTTGATGGTGCATCGAATGCATTGGGGCATGGGATTGGAGCGATCTTAGTGTCACCGAAGGAACCATTATCCACTCAACGCCAGATTAAATTTCTTACGTACCAATAATGTAGCGAATATCGGGCTTGCATCATGGGCCTTCGTGCGCCTATTGAACGAAACATCAAAAATCTTAGAAGTATACGGGACTCGGCGTTGGTGATTTACCAAATTCGTGGAGATTGGGAAGTGAGAGATTCTAAATTGGTCAAATATCGCGATCTCGTATGAGCTGGTCAAAGAATTCAAAGAAGTGACTTTTAACTACTTCCCACAAGAAGAAAACCAATTGGGCGATGCCTTGGCCACCTTGGCTTCAATGTTTAAAGCAAACAGAGAAATGGAAATAATGCCTCTCCAAATAAGTATATATGAGGTCCCCGCACATTGTTTTAGCATTGAAAAAGAGATGGATGGTAGTAGTGGTTCCATGATATCTTAGAATATGTCAAGAATCAAAGGTATCCAAAGCAAGCAAATGAGAACGACAAAAGAACAATCAGAAGAATGGCGATGGGATTTGTCCTTGATGGGGATATCCTGTACAAAAAAGGAAAAGATCAAGTGTTCCTGAGATGCGTGGATTCTATTGAAGCCAGAAAAATACTTGAAGATGTCCATGAAGGAATTTGTGGGACGCATGCCAATGGTTTCACTATGGCCAGGCAGATTATGAGACTCGGTTATTACTGGCTGACGATTGAAAGCGACTGCATTAGTTACGTACGAAGGTGCCACAAATGTTAAATTTACGGCGATAAAATTCATGCAGCCCCTTTGCCCCTTCATATCATGACTTCTCCGTGGCCTTTTTCTATGTGGGGCATGGATGTTATAGGGCCAATTTCTCCAAAAGCTTCTAATGGCCACCGGTTCATTTTTGTGGTTATAGATTACTTCATAAAATGGGTAAAAGTCGCTTCGTTTGCTAATGTGACAAAGATCTGCAGCTTGCGGTGTTCTTCAAAAAGAAATCATATGTCGATACTGGTTTGCACGAGAGAATAATTTCAGATAACGCTTTAAATCTGAACAACAAGATGATGAAAGAAGTGCGAGCAATTTCAAATAAAGCATCATAATTCCTCACCCTATCGCCCAAAGATGAACGGAGCAAAGAGAAGCGGCTAACAAAAACATTAAGAAGATTATTGGGAAAATGACCGAGACTTATAAAGACCGCACGAAAGCTACCATTTGCTTTAGATGCATATCGCACATTTGTGCGAACATCTACGGAGCAACTCCTTTCTCTCAGTCTATGGAATGGAAGTCGTGCCCATCGAAGTTGAGATCCCTCTCTACGAGTCTTAATGGAGTCAAAACTAGAAGAATCGAATGGGTTCGAGCTTGATATGACCAGCTAAATCTTATCGAAGAAAAATTGGAAGGCAATCATCATGGACAGATGTACCAAAAGAGAATGATCACGGCTCATGACAAGAAGGTGTGGCCAAGAGAATTCCTCGAGGGGAACTTGTACTGAGAAAGATTCTCCCAATACAAAAAGACTTTCGAGGAAAATGGGCACCAAATTGGGAAGGGCCGTACGTCGTAAAAAAAGCTTTCTCTGGTGGAGCTTTGATTCTCACTAAGATGGATGGGAAGGAGTTACCTAATCCAGTGAATTCAGATGCCGTAAAAAAGTACTATGCCTAAAAAAAGGAAAAAAAGAAAAAGATCAAGATGAAAACTCGAAAGGGTGTCTTGATAAAAAAAAAGTGATAAAAAAGAAGGAAAAAAAAGAAAAAAAGATCAAGATGAAAACCCGAAAGGGCATCTTGATAAACAAAAAAGATTAGGATGAAAACCTGAAAGGGCGTCCTAATGAAGGAGGTTTGGACAAAATGAGCAAGACGATTTGAACGGAGAGTCATGTGGCAAGATTACAATATTTGAAGCAGTCCCGAAAGCTCAAAATCTTCTACACAAGAAGCCGTGCTCGAAGAGATCCAGAAGGAAGAAATGTGGAGAAGTTCATGTGTTGAATATCTAGAGCATTTGTGACAATTGAATCTGCTTTCCTTTCTTTATAATGTTTTCTTTATTGAGCTTTTCCTTGACAATTTTCTTTGCTTATTGCTTTTGAAATAAATATGAATGTGAGGTATTTCTTTCGTACCTACTTTCTTATTTTCATGCATCTCATGTGTGGTTTGCCTAAATGATAAATAGTGAAATGACATACTCTAAACAAAAGGAATGTTGAGTATTACCTGGATGAGAATTTGGTAAGTACAAGAGCCTCAAAGCAAGGACAAAGTTCAACAAGGGGCAAAAGGGTGATACACGAGAAACGTAGATTACTCGAGGATGGGTACAAAACCCGAAAGGAAGTCAAGAATCAAGCAATGAATGCAATCATCATGAGAGTTGTAACGAAAAGAGATATATGGCAATCAAGCCTAAGGCGTATGGCATAATCATGTAGGCATAAAAGCATTTAAGACCAAACATGTGCATATCATGATAACATCATGCATGACATATACAGTATTCCAAGAAAGCAAAAGGTTTTGATGATAGTGCATCAACCAAGGACAAGGAAGACATTGAGTTCCACCGGATGATATGTTTTGAAATTTTGATACTTTTAAAATTATTTCATTTACATTTTCGAAAAAAATCAACTCATATTATGAGAGGTGAGTTGAGCCTCAGTCACACGCCGAGGTATTTTTCAATTTTCGTTTTTCAAAATCAACTCATATTGCGAGAGGTGAGTTGAGCCTCGGTCACACGCCGAGATATTTTTTCAATTTTCGTTTTCAAAAAATCAACTCATATTATGAGAGGTGAGTTGAGCCTCGTGTCACACGCTGAGGTATTTTCAATTTCTGTTTTTCAAAAAAATCAACTCATATTGCGAGAGGTGAGTTGAGCCTCAGGTCACACGCTGAGGTATTTTTCAATTTTCGTTTTTCAAAAATCAACTCATATTACGAGAGGTGAGTTGAGCCTCGGGTCACACGCCGAGGTATTTTTCAATTTCTATTTTTTTAAAAAATCAACTCATATTGCGAGAGGTGAGTTGAGCCTTGGGTCACACGCCGAGGTATTTTTCAATTTCTGTTTTTCAAAAAATCAACTCATATTGCGAGAGGTGAGTTGAGCCTCAGGTCACACGCTGAGGTATTTTCAATTTCTGTTTTTCAAAAATCAACTCATAATGCGAGAGGTGAGTTGAGCCTCGGGTTACACGCCGAGGTATTTTCAATTTCTATTTTTCAAAAATCAACTCATATTGCGAGAGGTGAGTTGAGCCTCAGGTCACACGCTGAGGTATTTTTCAATTTTCGTTTTTCAAAATCAACTCATATCGCGAGAGGTGAGTTGAGCCTCAGTCACACGCCGAGGTATTTTTCAATTTTCGTTTTCAAAATCAACTCATATCGCGAGGGTGAGTTGAGCCTCGTGTCACACGCCGAGGTATTTTTCAATTCTGTTTTCAAAAAATCAACTCATATTATGCGAGAGGTGAGTTGAGCCTCGTGTCACACGATGAGGTATTTTCAATTTACTTTTCAAAGATCAACTCATAATCCGAGAGGTGAGTTGAGCTTGAGTCACATGCCGAGGTATTTTCAATTTGCTTTTCAATAAAGAATAAGGATTGGACAATCGAACAAAATTTAGTGCTTTTAAGTCTTTGCTTCTATCCCTGCTTCACAAATGATGAGCAAAGAGGGGCAGCTGTAAGCACTAAATTTTGCCCGGCTTAATTATGGGTTTATTTTTAAAAAATTTAAAATTAAATAAAAAATTTTAAAATTTTTACATTTTAACCCTTAAACTTTCTTAAAATTATATTTTGGCCCCAAAACTTTTCAAAATTACATTTTTACCCTTATCTTTCTTAAAATTACACTTTGACCCCAATAGTTTTATCAGATTTATAGTTCATCCTTCCATCGGAAAATCTCCAAAAATTCATGGATTTCACAAGACCCACCCCCTCGATTTTCCGGCCACCACCTAAGGGATGGCCTCCTTCCCCAGCCACCTAACACCAAAAACACACTATAAAAGGGATTTTCCCAAAAATCAAACCCCATCAACATTAAAAAAACCACAAAAAGAGAGGAAAGAAAAGGAAAGAAGAAGGAAGAAGAAGAAGAGAAGAAGGAGAGAAGGCTCACCACCCATGGGAGTCTGAGAGAACCACACGGTGGCGGGCTAGGAGGAGAAGAAGAAGAAGAAGAAGAAGAAGAAGAAGAGGAAGAAGAAGAAGAAAAAGAAAGAAAGAAAAAAAAAAAAAAAGAAAGAAAAAAAGAAAAAGAAAGAAAAAGAAAAGAAAAAAACAAAAAACAAAAATAAAAAAGACAGCTGGTCGACCCGACCACAGAATCTGACCCGACCCGGGAGTTCCAAAGAGTAAGCCCAATTTGGGCCCAATTCAAAAGCCCATCAAAAGAGAAAAAGAAGAAGGAGATTAGGCCTAATTTTAAAAAAAAAAAAAGGAGGAGCAAGCCCATTCTCAAGCCCAAATTTTGGTAACTTTTTTAACCTATTTTAAATTTATATACATGTATTTCGACAATATCTCGTATTTCATTTTATTGGTATTTTTTAAAATGTCTTTTCTTTCTTGATTTTTAGAAAATTAGCATATTCATTCTAGTTGTAATTTTAATAATTTTAATAAATAAGGCAACGAATCGCTTTAACACTTGTCGTTGATTTCATCGCTATGTTGGGTGAATATCATCTGGTTCGTGTTAAATACGATACGCCTTTTAAAAAATCAAAAAATCAAAAAATAAAATAAAATTTAGAGTTTCCAAACTCTTTGTGTTTTCGAAAATTGTCATATTTTAAAATTTTCGTGTTTTAAAAAATTGTGTTTTAAAAATTCTCGTATTTCAAAAATTCTCGTGTTTTAAAAGTTTTTATGCTTTTCAAAATTTTCAGATTTCAAAATTTTCATATTTTCAAAATTTCGTGTTTTAAAAATTCTCGTATTTTCAAAATTCTCTTATTTTCAAAAATTCGTGTTTCAAAAATAAATAATTTTCGCTTTCAAAATTTTCGGTTTTCAAAATTCATGTTTTTTAAAAAATTCTTCTGTTTTCAAAGTTTTCAGATTTCAAAATTTCGTGTTTTCAAAAAAATTTGTGTTTCAAAAAAATTCTCATGTTTTCAAAATTCTCGATTTTCAAAAAAAATTCATGTTCTTTTAAAAAAAATTCTTGTGTTTTAAAATTTCCGTGTTTTCAAAAATTTCGTGTTTTCAAAAAAAATCGTGTTTCAAAAAAAAATTCTCGTATTTTTAAAATTTTTGGGTTTAGAAAAAATTTTCGTGTTTTCAAAATTCTCGTGTTTTAAAAAAAATTTCTAGTCTTAAAATTCTCGCTTTTTTTAAAAAATTTCATGTCTCAATCGGATCACAATTAAATATTAAATTGAACTTGTATTTTTGAAAATTAAGACAACGCTGCTTAACGAGATACCAATTTTGGGCGTCATGAGGGTGCTAATACCTTCCTCGCACGTAATCCGAATTCCGAACCCTATTTTTCTCTGGAATTTTGTCGCAGACTTAAACCCCCCTTTTAAGAAAATTCAAAACAATGATTTTTCTTTAAAAGAGGATTTATTAGGTGTCCGATCACACCTAGAAAAAGATCGGTGGCGACTCCTTTTGTAAATAAAATTGAAACTCTATTTTCAAATTTTAATAATTTCTCAATTAGCGCCCAAGCAAATTTTAGGTCGCTACATACGGTGTTGAAGGATATAAAGGTCCCGGATGCGTATGCATCAAATATATCGCCATGTGTGAGTCTTAAGGATCAAGACTATATGGCTTAAAATCGCATGACTATCACATCTTGATGCATGACTTCTCGCCGCTTGCTATGCGGTCAGATGTCGAAAAAGGTGACGGCTCTTGTAATTGAACCGTCGAATATTATGAAAGGCATTTGTGGTAAAGTTTTGAATGTTCAAGAATTAGAGAGACTACAAGACCGAGCCGTATTAACTTTATGCAATCTGGAGAAGATATTCTCGCCTTCATTCTTCACTGTTATGGTGCACTTGTTAATTCATCTCCCGTGTGAAGCACTTCTGAGTGGACCCGTTTTCTATCGATGGATGTATCCCATTGAAATGTCTTAATTTATTTACAAAATATTCCTTCATTCAGCTCAATGCCCATAATAGTTGCAACTTTTGATAATGTTGTATACCGTGTTTAGGTTCCTTTCCAAATTGAAGTCATATCGCCACAATAAGAGTTATCCTAAGGATCAATTGCCGAGGCTACTTGGTAGAGGAATGTATGACTTTCTGCTCGAGGTATTTGGAAGATGTTGAGACAAGAATGAACAGACCAAGTAGAAATGCTGGGCTCACAGATCATAATTTGGCCAGAACTTATTTATTTCAAAGTTTCGGAGAATCGATCGGCAAAGTCAAAATTGTAGAATTAGACGATAGATCGTGGGTCCAAGCACATCGATACATTCTTTTTCATCACGATTCAATGGAACCATTTCGGAAGTAAGTTCTAAAATTTGATAAATACTCATCAATTATAATTTATTTGTCTTCTAACAAAGTAAAATATTTTTTTACCGTAGTGAGTACAAACAAATATTGAGAGCTCGTTCATGATCCCGAAGATTAAATCGACGAGAAATTAATAAGTTGTTCGCAGAATCATTCCATGAATGGTTAAGCCAAATGGTATGCAATTTAAATTTTCATTGACAACTAATAATGTTTTCTCATAACATTCATAATTACTCGATTTACTTTCGACTCAATAGGTTTGGAGTCGAATGAAGTAAATGACGACGTTAAATGGCTTTCACAAGGACCAAATGAATAGTTAAAGATATAGTGGCTTCCTCATCAACGGATATGATTTCATACAAGGTATCGCGAGAGATTGAGGAGAACCCAAAATTGCGGAATTGTTGTTAATTCTTCGATTACAAGTTATGCTAGTGCTAGGACGATGAATCCAATCGAGGAATTTGGAATATTACGGACTTATTATCGACATCATTGAGTTGGATTATTACGGCAATTGCAAAGTTGTCTTATTTCGAGGTGATTGGGCTGATGTGAATACGGCTCGCGAAATTAAAAACGATCAATATGGCTTTATAATGGTGAATTTCTCTCGATTGCTTCACACCGGAGAACAACTGATGGACGAGCCGTATGTGTTTTCTTCTCAAGTTAAACAAGTTTTTTACTTTGAAGATCCAACTGATAAGGGTTGGTACGTTGTACTTCAAAACACCCCTAGAGACTTGTTCGACATTGGTAGTGGAAGTAGAGATGACATAGTCGAAAGATCAGAAACTTTTCCTTTTCCAGAACAAGACTTAACTGAAAATATCCCTAGTACTAGTCAACAATTTCAATGGGTTCGTCAGGATGTGGACGAAGATATTTACGAAATATGATGTAGTAAGATTTAACGATTTATTATTTATATGATATATTATAATTTTCATGTTGGTCATGTTACATAATTTAACTATTTTAAATGTCCTATTATTGTTGTTATTTGTTATTAAAATTTTGAACTATTTTATGTGTATTGCAGGGATAATGCCTAGAAGACGATTACGAGGTTTAAATATTGTCGAGTACTCCAAATCCGTAAGAAGTAAATAGTGGACGAGATACGCTTGTTGGATCTTCTACTATGGACATAGATGACGAGCATGGACAAATCCAAAGTAATGTTAAGTTTATTTTACATGCATGTTGAATTTTATTATTGATTCATTTTTCAATTTTAATATAATAATATATCATTTTTCAATTGAGGGTGGTGGGACGAGCAGAGTTCTGGGACGACATTACTTACAGATTTATACGACTTAGAGCCTACCGATCGTGTTCAAGTAAGGAGAAACAATCACGCCAAATTATCGGATCCGAAGCTCGATCGTTGGCAAGCTATTTGGGCATTATAGCACGAAATGCGAATATGTTGCCTATTAACTATGAATCATGACATCACGTGCTCGATGCCAACAAAAATCGTGCTCTCGATAATATTAAGGTAATAAAAGGTGAATGTAATTTATAATACTTTAATTTAACCTTCATTTATATTAACTTTTTAAAAAAATCTTTCTAGGGTAAATTTGCTTTAGAGGTCTCCGATGACTATGTTAAGAAGACGTTGGGTAAAAAATGGAGAGACAATAAAAGCACCCTAAAAAATAATATTTTAATAAAGACATAAGCCTCAAGAAAAATTGTGAAATGTCCCACGGAATGTTGAGGTACCAATGGGAAGATCAAGTTAGATTCGAATTCAAAGAAAGGAGAGGTATTACGTACTTTTAAAGTCTTATAAATTTTTCGGTTTATCGATTTACTATATACATAATTCAAATTCCATTATGTAGGATCGTGAGCGAGTTAGAACAAACAATGACGAAAACAACAATTCACACACACAGAGTTCCGTAAGTTTTGCTCGTAGTTGAGGCCGAGGTATTATAATTTATTACTTCTTTCAAATATTAATTACTTTATACTATTAAATTATATTTTTCTCGCTATAATGTAGGAAGTTTCGTTAGGTCAAAAGTTGGACGCTTTTAGCTTTTTGACATTACGATAGGAAGAAGGATGGATCTACGATGACATCCGAGGTCATAAATTTTGGCATATTTACTTAATAAAATTTGATTTATTATAAATATTTATAATGTTTAATTACAATAGTTTAATTCATCGTTTGTAGTTGTAAATTTATAATTTTAAGTTATGTTCCATTCCTTTTATTATATATTTCGTTTCTAACTTTTTATTGATTTATTAGGATAAACTAAAGGAGAAGAAGGCGAGTATGAAGCGGTTGTTTGCCCGATTCTGTTAATCTCGAGGGATTGATACCGTAATTATTGTCGATGTTTTGGGTCCCGAAAGGTACGATCGCTTCGATTGATAGTTTTGTTAATCTTGAGTATATTTATAACAAAATTATCACTAATGTTTTGGGTCTTACAAGGTATGGTCGTTCGATGTGAAGGATCGTGTTACCCGACTCAATATTTTGGATCCAGCTCCGGCAATACATGCCTTCCGGAGTCAATCTTGTCTCAAGTTCGAGACCGAAAGACCAGATATCTCGATGGAAGTGAGCACAACTAAACAAATTTCTCACCTTAAAGCGGAGGCAGAATGAGGGAAGCGAGCATATTGCTCAACTTAGAGTGGAGGCAAGAAGTATGAGGCGAGCAAAACAAAAGTATGAAGAACTCCAACTACAATTGCAGACTATGATGCAAGATTGTTCCAGCAGCATAGCTAGAGGCCGCCTCTTAGACATTTGTTTTATTGTTGTAAGATTTTTTTAACATTGTTACGCTTAACATTATTGTAAAATTTTTGAATTATTATTCATTTATTAATAAATATCATATATCTTTTATTAAATTTGAAGTATTATTTAGATTTAATGCTTTTGGTGAGATTTAAATGTTTTATTTGCTACCTTGGGTTGGAATTATATGCAATTGTCATTGCTTTTTTGGTTGGTTTTAATGCAAAGAGGTAGGATATTGCGTAAAATAAGATCAGAAATTTGTGCAAATTAGCGGCGTTTATTATGAAAAATGCCGCTAAAGACCGCACCTTTAATGGCTTTTAGAAACGCCATAAAGACTGCACTTTAGAAAAGAAACGCCGCTAAAGGTCCGGTCTTTAGCGGCGTTTATAAAAGCGCCGCTAAAAGGTCCGGTCTTTAGCGCGCTTAGAAAAGCGCTAAAGGTCCTGGTCTTTAATGCGCGCTTTTCTAGCTAAAGGTCCGGTTTTAGTTATTTCTTAGAAAAGCGCCGCTAAAGGTCAAGACTTATAGCGGCATTTTTTCATAATAAAGGCCGCTAACTTTTGCGTGCGTGTTTTAGCGACGTTTTTTCTGACTTTCAAAAGCGCCAAGAATTATATTAGTGGCGCTTAAAAACGCCGCTAAAAGCCATAAAAATGCCACTAAAAGTCTGCTTTGGTGTAGTGTAATAATCGTTAGTTATTATAGCATATTATTTTATATAATTATTACATGCATGATATATAAAGATTTTTGAACAATCTCATTATAATGTCCGATCATATCTATTATTTTTAATACAATATTTAAAACTACTTCTAACTCCTCTCCAACTTATAAATAGGAAGATTATGTATTTCATTGCACTATAATCCACATATTCTTGCATTACCAATATGATATATAAAAATTCTTTAAGTCCAAATAAATTAAAGTTAAATACACTTTTAGCATAATACTTTTTAATTGATAAAAATTCAAAATTAAAAAAATCTTAATTTTATATTTACTGCTTTCCAATATAGAAAAATATCATAAACGCTTGAGAATAAAAATAGGAATAATTGTTAATACAAATCATAATAATTAAAATAAAGATTTGATACAAATGATTACTAAACTAAGTTTGAATAAAAATTGGTAATATTTACAATAAAAGAAAAATATATTACATGATACAACTTATATATACCTATCCAACTCATTGGGAGGTAGTCTCAATTCTCAGTTTCTTTGAAGATGCTTTTCCTTATTCACTGAAATAGGTTAAGATGTTAATACTATCGGAATATATTTAATATGTTTTAAGGTTTGCACTTGTATTCTCCCTTTGAGATGATAATGTGCATTACCACTGCATCCAACTATGTACTTGTTAATGATAAAGTCCCTACTACAATATATAAATTTAATACATTAGATTATATATTTTAATCCTAATTCTTTAATGATAAAAAGAACAATTAAAGCAAAACAAATATTATCTTGACACTCATACAACCTATAAAGACATTATACGCCTAACTAAATAAAAATACACTAAATCTATAAAGTGAAATATATATTGTATTGTATAAATCTATACGTTTAACCATACAGAAACATCAAAACCTGGAAACAAATCAAACATACACTAAAAATGGTATTGTTTCTGCCATCACATTTTCTTCAACAACTAGCTAAATAAAAGAATAGAGTTAAAAAAGCGATACATTTTGATTATTTGAAGAAAACACGATATGATAGAGCTCTCGTAATGATGATAGAGTTAGTATATGCTAACTACTTACGATTAACAGTTATGGAGGAGCTGTTAGTATAGCTAGCAATTGTTATTCTGTTATAGAGAGGCTAAGTAATACAATCATTGTATAAATATAATGTACAAAGAGAAGAGACTAAGTCTAGATTCATTTTAAAACAATTGATATCAGTTTTCATTTCCTTGATACTATTTTTTCTAAAAGATTAATTAAGTGTACCTTCTAGCATGGTATCAGTCACTGTGTAATCCTTGGACCTGTGGCCATCATGACTTCTCCTGCTTCCGGTTCCAATGACGGTGGATGTGGCGAGTTTACTGGTGAGAACGTTGTTACTGCTTTTCCTAGACACGACATTGTTAAGCTTGATGCGTCAACTTTTCTTCAATGGCAACAACAAGTTCGTTTGATCCTTGGTGGATATGGGCTGCTCGAATTTTTGGACGGAACTCTCTCTTCACCGCCACGATATGTAAGGTCGTCAGATGGCTCCCTAGTACAAAATCCTTCGCTCTTGCTTTTTCTAAACAGGATCAACTCCTTACCTCATGGTTGTTATCCACGATTCACTCTTCCTTTCTTTCATCGTTCACCGATGCTCGAACCGCGTCAGACGTATGGCTCACCTCGACGAGTTTATTTGCAGCAGATACTGGTCCCAAGCAATCGAAGCTTCAGCACGAACTGCATTCTTTAAGGAAAGGTAATCTCTCCATTACTGATTATGTCGAACGTATTAAACATTTGTGCTCCTTGTTGGCTGCGTCTGGTGCTCAGATTTCAGACGCAGAGAAAATTGAAGTCCTGCTTGCTGGACTCTCAGTGGAGTTTGATGCTATAGTTTCATTAGTGTCCATCTCATCAGATCTGGTGCCGTTCAAACGGTTAGTAGATGCCCTCCTTGATTGCGAGAGTCGTCAGATGCGTGCGATATAGGAGGTGCCTCTCCAAGCCAATCTTGTTGAGGAAGCACACTCGTTGGCTCGTGATGGTTCAACTCGTGGTGGTCAACCTCCGTCCGGCGGTCGTGGGAGGGGGTTTCGACCATGAACTCAGTGCCAAATCTATAGTAGGTTTGGGCATACTGCTCAGCGTTGCTTTTACCGGTATAATCGTGATTTTGATGGCCCACGATATGATGCGTCGGACGTCGGTGTTGTGTATTCGTCACCAGCATCGGGGAACTCCCTTGGTTTCTTTCCTATGACGCGACAAGGAGCCTTCGCTGGTAATGGTAGTGAAGCGTGGCCATATCAAAGAATTAAAACCACTCATCAATTTGGTCAAAATTAGAATTCTGGTCAAAATTTGTTTCCTCATGAATTTAATTTCAATTCATCCTGCCCTCCAGCTGGATTCCATACTAGGCCGCATATTGACACACGTGGGCAAGAATTGAATCAGCCACATTTTTCCTTGCATGGACAAGGTTATCATGGTGGGCCAACTAGCCCAAATTTTAGAGCATGTGATGCTAATGTTACTAGGCCGAATGGTCTCCCTAGGCCGATTATGGAAAATAATTATGGTGGGCCTCCTAGGTCTGGTCAATTTGGAGATAATGAACCTACGAATAACTGTGTTCAACTTGGGCCTCTCTCTGTTCCTTGGTCTACTCGGGTTCCGACCCGTGCATAGGACTTTCTAGAGTGGGTGATGTGAATGCCTCTGACTACTATGATTTGTCCGGGTCGTGCCTTAAAACTACTCAGTGCAGCTCGAATGATGGCGGCACGGATTCATACATACCTGTACCAGTTGGTTCTATCTCGTGGTATCCTGATTCGAGAGTGGGCAACCATGCCTGCCGTGATGTGTCGGCACTGCATGATACCACCCCATATGAATGTATGTCTTCTCTTCTTATGGGAGATGGTACTCTCGCCTCGATATCTTCAATTGGTAGTGTTATTCTTCCTACACGTTCTAAATTACTTCGGTTATCTGATGTCTTATGTGTGCCAAAAATTCAGAAAAATTTGATGTCTGCTTCACAATTTGCTAATGAGAATGGTGCTTTCTTTGAGTTTCATCCAACGCACTGTGTTGTTCAGACCTCAAGACCCGGAACCGTCTTTGAGGGCCACATACGTGATGGTCTATACCGCCTCTCTCGCCCATCTTATCCACTCAATCGGTAGAAGCTACAGTTGCTACTTCTAATAATCACCAAATAAAATCTATTGGTTGTAATATTGTGTCTTTGTGGCATAATCGCCTTGGTCATCCGTCTAGTGCTGTTGTCAAAAGTGTCTTAGACAAGAGTAAAATTGCTGTAAGAAATAATTTCTCTTTTGATAGTGTCTGTACTACCTGTCAAAAAGGGAAGGCTCATAAGTTGCCATTCTTTCTTTCTACTACTACATTTAATACTCCGTTTGAATTGGTTGTTTCTAACCTCTGGGGACCTACATCTGTTGTATGTGGTGATTACTAGTATTACATTTCGATTGTTGACATGTGTACTCGTTTTACGTGGGTCTATCTTCTTCTTCAAAAGTCTCAGGCTTTGCAATGTTTTATTCAATTTCAACGACTTGTTAAGACTCAGTTTGGAAAGAGTATAAAACAATTTCAGAGTGATTGAGGTGGAGAGTATCGAGCATATTCACCTCTTCTGGCGTCACAAGGAATCATTCATCGCTTGACATGTCCACATACGTCTGAGCAAAATAGTGTGGCAGAACGAAAACATCGTCATATCGTTGAAATGGGTCTCACCCTGTTAGATCAGGTGAACTTATCGATGACATATTGGGGTTATGCCTTCTGTACTGCTGTTCATCTCATAAATCGACTTCCCACTTCAGTCTTGAAAGGACAAACTCCGTTTGACGTTCTTTATGAACGTACACCTACGTATGATCATCTGCGGGTCTTCGGGTGCTATTGTTACCCTTATCTACGTCCGTTTCTGACATACAAGTCAGATTTTCGGTCTCAGCCATCTACTTTCTTGGGATATAGCACTCAACATAAAGGGTATCTATTTTTACTTCCTACTGGCAAGGTTATTGTCTCACGACATGTCGTCTTTGATGAGAAAAAATTCTTATCATCCGAGCTCAAATAGATGGAGACTTTGGCAGTTCCAAATTAGCGTGTCTTGACGTTCGTTCCCATTGTTCAGAGTAGTGCTAATACATTGCCTGCTGCTCACCCGTCACAGTCCGGTTCATAACAAGCTGTTTGCTCTTCGTCTGCTTCTCCTGCCACTGATCAACCTGAGGTTAGCACTGATCAACCTGAGGTTGGCACAAATTGTGAGGGTGTTTGTTCTCCCACATCTGCTCCTGATTCTGGTGTTCCATGTGAGGGAGGTGATGTTTCTTCATTTGGCAATCTGACACTACCTCTGTCTACAATTAATGAGCATCCAATGGTGACCAGGTCAAAGGTCGGTATTTTCAAGCCTAAAGCTTTAGCAGTCGAAGCTGCCGAACCTTCTACAATTGAGGAGGCTTTCTCGTCTTTGAAATGGCATGCAGCAGTTCAGGCCGAATATGATGCTCTTCTTCGGAACTCTACATGGGAACTTGTTCCACGGTCACTAGATCGTAGAATTATTAGGTGCAAATGGCTTTTCAAGATTAAGAGGAATCTTGTAACATCCTAAATTTATGGGCCTATGCATTTAGTGTGGGGATATGTTTAATTTGTTAATTCAAGTAAAAGGGGTCTAAATTTGGGTTTAGAATTAGGCAAGGCCCAGATTAAATTATTTTAAGATGGCATCATTAATAATTAAAAAGGAACAAGTTTTGGGTCGTAAGGAGCCCAAGTTTTTAGGCCAATTTTCGGCACTTAAAATGGAGCAAGGGGTGACGCCACACACAAAGAGTAAGGGGCCCAAATTTAAGTTTCATGGAGCCCAATTCTTTTAATTTAAGTTAGCTAAATTTTGGGCATTAGGATTAGGTGGAGTGGATGGCAACAAGGCTATTATCTAGGAATTTATCTTATGTGGATAATAAGTAGATAAAGGCTAAGATTTAGGGATTTTAATGATTAGAATATGTGGATAATATGCTGATAAAGGAGGGAGGAGTTAGAGATAATTAAGTCTCTTTTAGATAAGCTAATAGATTGAGATAAAGGAGAAAAGTTATGAATTTATCTACAAAGAGAGTGATGGCCAAGAATCCATCACTGAGAGGAGTAAATAAACCACTACTACATGGCAAAGGGTTGTCGAATTTCCTATAAATAGAGGGCTAGCTCCTTGTTTACGACATTAAATCCTCTCCCTTTTGTGCCGAAATTCTAGCTTCTTTTCTCCAAATTTCTTTCTCTAATTTCTTTAAAAGTCAAAACTTTTCCCCACTTTCTTTTCCCTTGTGCTGATTTCTCTAAAAGTCAAGCATCCATTGCTTTTTCTTTTATTCATCCTATTTGAGAAATTGTTCTACACTCCCGGCATTTAAATCTTCCATCGACATTACTAAATCCTCTCCTAGTGATAGCCGAATCTCCTAAGCTAAGGTAAGAGTCAATTTTGATTAGTTCTCATAATCTATTTTTGAAAGGAAAAGCGAAAGCTAATAGTTAATGGTTTAATGATGGGCGACAATTCGGATTTGAAGGAGGCTTAATCGACTAGATCTAAAAGCCAAAATCATAAGTCACCAATTTCGGATTTTAAGGTAAGAAGATTATCCCTAGATTTTTATTAGATTCATTCAATATATATATGATCTTAACTCTAAAAGGAGGATTAACGATTAAATATTGTTATAGTAGCTCGATAAGGATTTGATGGAATTAAATATGAATCGTGCAAAAGAAAGAATCCTAAGTTTAAGAAACGATCAAGATTCATCTGCTCGAGATTGGCCAATTGGTTGTGGATCGCTTCAACAATACCTTAGGTAGATAGCAGTTGTGTCAACTAAGGATAGCGTCGATATAGAAAGCCTTGTTTTATCGGTGTCGTGTGTAGATCTTTATCACATAAGTTTTTCTCAGATATACATGTTATGGGTGAAAAGCCGTAAAAGTGTGTAGATCCTTATCACATAAGTTTTATTTTGTATTATACTGTTAGGGTGAAAAGCCGTAAAATGAGGTCAGATGAACAATGTGTGTAGATCTCTAACACACTACCAATTAACTCGTATGTAAATCTATTTATGTATGTTATGGGCTAAAAGCCGAATAAAGTCAGATAAATAGTCGAATGGAACCCTAAAAGGGCTAGGCAAGGATGCTGTACGTAAACATAGAACTCCTTATGTATCAAAAATATATATGACGCATGATATTTTCTTTATGTGTGTATGCATGGAATGGGATATTGATATGATGAAGGGAAGTGCATAAAAGGTCACGCAGTTGATCGGTGGTAGAAAACCACAAATATAAATGCTAGGTCACATTGTGATCGGTGGCTATGCCACGCTTAATGATTCCTACTTAATAGGAATAGGCAAGATGGATGTCGCTTTGGTGTGTAGCGGATGGAGGGTTAATTGTAGAAATCCCAAGGTGTGATGGTTAGTATGGGTTGGTGTGTAGAGGATGGAAACCTAGGATGGGTTGGGTTATTCATTCTTTATTGTTTATTATGTGATTATGATTGATGCCTTCCTCAGATGGGCGGGGCCCATAATGTGTTTAATGGGCTCAGTCGATGTGTGTTTTAGATTTATACACCGAGTCTTTGTGACTCACGCTTTCCTTTTCTCTACTCTTCCGTATGAACAAGAGATCGTGGACATGGGAGCCGAGACGGACTCGAGGGCCATCAAGTTCTATTTCTACAAGTTAATTTCTTTTAGGATTTCTTAAAGTTTATTTTATTTCATTATTTTTTCGAGAATATTTATGTAATAAGGCCCCTAGCTTTCATTCAACTCAGCAGTTATCAATGTTAAGCAACTTATGAATTTTATGATAATGTTTATTTATGCTTAATAATAAAAATACAAAGAGGTTTATTTTCAAAGTCTCTCCTTTATTCAGATTTAATTAATTTAACTTGTTTTTTCAAAATCCGATAAAATGTTATGTGTTTGATAACATGCTAGATCCGGTCGGAACGTATGGGCCGGGTTTGGGGTGTTACAAATCTGGATGGTTCCATTGCTCGTCGGAAGGCTCGACTTGTAGCGAAGGGTTATTCCCAAGTCCCTAGGTGCGATTTCAAAGAAACATTCAGTCCTGTCATAAAACCTGCTACTGTTCGGGTTATTTTATCCATTGTGGTCTCCAAATGTTGGCAGTTACGGCAAGTAGATGTGAATAATGCTTTCTTAAATAGAGATCTTGACATTGAGGTTTTCATGCATCAGCCCCCTGGGTATGAATAGTTTAGTTTCGATGGACGGCCTCTTGTGTGTCGATTGAGGAAAGCTTTGTATGGTCTTCGGCAAGCACCTCGTGTCTGGTTTGAGAAACTAAAGTATTTTCTGATTTCTGTGGGTTTTGTTATTTCCAAGTCTGATACATCGTTATTTGTGTGGTTGGTGGCTGGGACTACTCTGTATGTTCTTGTGTATGTTGATGATATTATAATCACTAGAAATGAGTCTGTCACGATCGACTGGTTTGTTCAGTTGTTGAACAGTGAGTTCTCGTTGAAAGATATGGGTAGTCTGCATTATTTCCTTGGGATTGAGGTCACTTGCTCTTCTGATTGTCTTCATCTTTGTCAGAGAAAATATATTCGAGACATTCTTGATCGATGTTCTATGGCTTCCGCAAAGAGTGTGCACACCCCGATGGTTAGTTCTTCTAGATTGTCTAAAATTGATGGTGATGTGTTGACTAATCCAACTGAGTACAGAAGTCTAGCTGGTGCTCTTCATTATGTTGTTCTAACTAGGCCTGACATTGCTTATGCTGTGAATAGAATTTGTCAGTTCATGCATAGTCCAACGATTGCTCATATGACAGCACTTAAATGTATATTACGGTATCTATATGGTACTCTTGATTTTGGGATAGTTGTTCATCCTTCTGCTCATTTGTCCTTGGTGGGATATGCGGATGCTAACTGGGGGCTTGATTTCGATGATCGACGGTCCACCTCTGGTTACTGTGTTTACTTTGGTGATACTCCTATTTCATCAGGTTTTAAAAAGCAGTCTGTAGTTTTTCGGTCTACAGCAGAAGTAGAGTATAGAGGTCTGGCTCCTGCTACGAGTGATATGACTTGGTTGATTTTGTTACTTCGTGAGTTACAGGTTACGTCTTTTGATACTCCAACCATCTGGTGCGATAGTTCCAGTGCGGTTGCCGTAGCAGTAATCTTGTTATGCACTCAAAATTCAAGCATGTAGAACTAGATTTGTTTTTTGTTCGTGAAAAGGTTGCGGATGGGTCTCTCCTGGTTGGTGAAGTCCCTGCTAGTGATCAAGTGGCAGATATACTAACCAAACCTTTGTCAATGACATATTTTATGCGGTTTCGAACTCTTCTTTGCGTCTCGTCGGTTGAGAAGATGGGTGCATGATAGAGTTAGTATATGCTAACTACTTACGGTTAGACAGCTTATGGAGGAGTCATAGTACAACTAGCAATTGTTATTCTCATATAGAGGCTAAGTAATACAATCATTGTATAAATATAATGTACAAAGAGAAGAGACTAAGTCTAGATTCATTTTAAAACAATTGATATCAGTTTTCATTTCCTTGATACTGTTTTTTCTAAAAGATTAATTGAATGTACCTTCTAGCAAATGAAAAAATGTTCTGGTTAAAGGACAACAAAAAAGGATTAACAACTGAGAGAGAAGAAGGTACGAGCCCCGAAGTCGTAAAAAGAACCTTATGTATAAGTACCTAGATAAGAAGTTAAAGCGACGAAGCAAAATGATGATTACAAAGATGCGATATATTTTGAAAAACACTAATTAAAGACAAACATGTTTCCAAAAGCAATTAATTTAAAGGCACAATATTCAAGGGTAATAATCATGACATTTTAAATCCCTTCAGGCATCTCTAAAAATCTCAAAAGCCCCACAAGGAATTCAACTATTGTTATATCCTCATCATATCACTCATTGTCAAAATGTCCAATGCTTATAGGAATAGCTCGACGAAGCTTGGTCTTACTACCTCGTTGAGAGAGTAATCTTAGCCTTACCTCGCCAAAGCACCAAATCACACAAGATGAGCCCTACATAATCATGAGAAAGAGTTCTTGTTAGCGTCTATCAATCCGTCAATTTCTCGGACCTAATAAACACTCCATCCGATCACCTCACAAAGTCCCCTTAAGTCGACTCTAACAATATTCTTAGCTAACATCTTCCACTCTATCACTTACACCTAAGAAGCAGGACACTTAATGACTGGAACCCATGCGAAGCACCTCACCTCATTATTAAGACAAGGGACAAATAAATAAGATTGACTATAAATACAACATTCTACTCAAACGCTCTCCTAACTAAAAGAAATCATCATTCTTAATAGCTCTCTACACTATTTATGGTGTGAGCCACCGAGTGAATTAGATAAAAATGTTAATTTTTTTTTTTTTCAAAAAAAAGGGAAATATGCCAATTTTGGAGAAAGGAAGAGAAAACGTGCCTTTTAGGACGTGTTTTCACCGCTGTCAGATGAAAACGTGTCTTACAGGGTGCGCTTTCTGACATTTTTGTTATATTAGCTCATTTGGTTAGATCGTTAAATGTTAGTGGTCTTATCCTTGAGTCTCGAGTTTAATTCTTCTCCTACTAACATTTGTATTTTTTATTTCATATTTTTATCACATTAGCTCATTTGGTTAGATGGTTAAATAAAAGTGATTTCATCTTTGAGTCCTAGATTTTATTCATCTTCTAAGCATATTTGTACCTTTTATTTCATGTTGTTTCAAGTTTATTTTATTTTAAATTAATAACTCTTTTATTTATAAAATCAAATAATAAATATGTGATTATATAATAAAATATATTTTATATATCATTATGTTAACAATATTTAAAATTAATAACTCCTTTATTTATATAAATAAATTATATAATATATAATAATTATATAATAAAATATAATGTTAAATATATTTTATTTTTAAAAATATCAATTAATTTTTATATATTTTTCTTTATATATAATATTTATATGTCAAATATTTATTTTCTTCACCAATAGGTATTGTGATTTTTAATATTATAAAATGAAATAATTATTTGAAATATCATTATTATTTTTATATGTAAAATATTTTATATATAATTGTTTTTCATCTACACTGTGGATATGATATTTCAAATATTTTTATATGTGAAATATTTCAAATACATATACAAACATATATAATACTAAGTTTTACTACACTTATGATATGGATTGAAAAATAATTATTAGACATATAAAAATTATATTTACTAAAAATAACGATATTTGTAATAATTATTTGATTTTATAAATAAAAGAGTTATTAATTAAAAAGATTAATTAAAATTAAAAAATAGAAAAAATATCTTTATTAATTAAAATTAAAGAAGAAGAAGAAGAAAAAGCTTGAAACAATATGAAATAAAAATACAAATGTGCTTAAAAGAAAAATTGAACTTAGAATTCAAATATGAAATCACTATTATTTAATCATCTAACCAAAGAAACTAATGTGATAAGAATATTAATTAAAATAACAAAAAAAAAGCTTGAAACAACATGAAATAAAAAATAAAATGTGAGTAAAAAAGAATTGAACTCAAGAATAAAATCATTAATATTTAATCATCTAACCAAAAGAATTAATATATTAAAAAAGTCAAAAAGAGCGTGTTGTGGGATTCATTTTTATCTGACGTGGCAGTAAAAATGCGTCCAGCAAAATATATTTTCACACATTTTCTCTTTCTCTTTTCAAAATTGATCTATCAACTTAAATATTCTAAAAATCGACCCATTTTCCTATTTTTTTTTAAAAATGGAATATATCTCTAATTCACCCATGAACCATCTATTATCTTTAATGATTTTTCACACCATTTACTATATAAACTACTATAATGTATAACTTAATTATTATAAGAATTTATATATAATATAGATAGAGATAGAGATGTGATGAATACCAGTAAAGCGTCTTAATAATATTAGAGCTGATTAGGTGATATAATACGTTGTAGAAGAATCCAGGAGAAATAAGACTCGCTCTGATCCTTTTTTACATCAGGCCAAAAGCGTTTACTCTGAAGTCAACCGAGTCGTATTAAAAGAATAGTAACTCAAATTGGTTAAATGATGAAAATGGGCGGCAAATAGGCCCAAATGTCAACCCACGTGCAAACTTTAGGGGTCATCATGCCCTGTTGCCCTTATCCGGTCCAGTTGATGATTCAGCAGCTACCCACCTGTCCATATCCAGCGTCAATTTTTAATGCAGGCATGAGTTATAATTAATTGACAAGTACAGATTGCTTTTGTGGACACAAGTTTCCATTTTATAAACATTGAATTCTAGAAATGCTGAGTGTTGGATGGAATCAAACTAAATAAAAAGATTTCTAATTAATTAAGTTGGTAAATTTTACTTTATCATCTTTAACTCGACTTAAAATTTTCTTGAAATAAAATTAAAATAGAAGCGAATCGAATATATTTATTTGAATTAAATTAAAAAAGACTTTGAGTCCTTATAAGTATTATCACCATCGTAATTAAATTTATTATTAACTTTCATTTCCTTATAAATTATTTATTAATCTTTTATATAAGGGTTAAATTTTTGTTTGCTTAGTTGCTTTAATTATCTTCTAATTCTTGTCACCATGTATTTTGAAATTAAAAATATATTAAATGTAAAAATATGATTTTTTAATAAAATATATTTTAAAGATAAAATGTGAAATTTATACTAACAGGAAATTTTAACACTAATATTTTATGTGTAACACCACAAACTCGACTTAACGTTACGACCAGATCTTGGAGATTACATCGACCACACATAAATACAAGCAAGCTTACCTTATTAAAAAATGTTTCATCTTGTGGAAATAATTTTGTAAAATTTACTTTATTTACTTTCAAAAGTCTTTATGGTTGTCAAGCGAATATTTCTTAGCACATTTGTTATTTAACAGTTATTAACTTAATCATTCCTCCGGAAAATCAATTACTTATGTTGATTTGCAACAGTAAAAACTCGTAATTCATCAATTTTGAAAACAAACGTACGACCAGTTTAGTTAAGAGAGAAATCTTGCAGTTTAATTAAACTAACTTGCTAAAACCCAATAAAAGCCCAAAACCAATGATAAAGTCCAAAAAAATTATCAACGGTCCAAAAATAGTCTATGTTTTAAAATAAAAATAAACCTTTGAAAACCAGCTTGTTTATGAGAATTAGAATGAGAGTTTTCAAATGCCTCCCAACCTTAATTTTGAGAATTACTTGAGAAGATAAAATAATATGGTGAGCTAAAAGCTTAGTGTGTGTCAATGGCCTAAAAAACATAATAGATGGTCAAATAATGCACAGACAAAACTTATCAGAGCATATTATCGGATACAAGGCATGCTTAGCATTACAATGTCATACAAGTAAATTCCTACCCCCAATCGCTAGACACCATCTCCGTTCACCCAACACACCAATTAGGGTTATTAAGTATTCATCCAACCAACACATCAGATTAGCATTCATGTAATTCTGAAAAATCATGCAGTCGAGCTGCTAGATAATATGCGAAAAATTGCCATATACGAATAATGCAATTTAACTACTAAAGTCAAATTTTGCGATAAACCGCCAAAATCATAAAACATAATCTGCCAGAACTTCCTCCATATTATATTTATAACTCACCCCAATGCACATGCAAATATCAAATCACATATTCAGATACACTCAGATTAATTGTGCTTATTTATGAACATAGCAGAACGGAAACATGCCAATAGTGCTTATGGATTTATAGATTAGAGACATGCATATAAACTTAGTTGAAGTTACTAAATAGAGACATGCTCGTACACACAAACATACAATAGAGTATACAATTTTTCATGTTTTAGCATGCTTTTAGAAAACTTACATACGACATCATACATAATAGATTTTGGTATATTACTAAACTCCTTCATTCGGCCCAAATGTGACCCTAATAAATGTTCAATATGGGACTATACGACCAGGCACACGCCGTGTGCCATGACTGCCACATTCGATTTTGCATGAATTTACGTGTTTTTTAGAGACACACACCTGATTGTTCTTGGGAGGTCAAAACCACAACAACAGTGCACGTTCTGCACAAGGCATCAACCTCAACCAATTAGCAAGAATACAAAAACCGAACTTAGGGCATTCGACCCTTGCCCATTCAGAGCATTTGGCCAAATGAATGGCCATTACAAACCAGCCCTTAAATTAGGGCATTTGGTCCTTATCCTTAGAGAAGAGGATGTCAAAATCCTCAGTTCGTCGGAGGAGTAATTGCCACACGTTCCTCACCTAAATAGAATAGCATAAGAAGAAACGACTAGCCACCAACTATCAATCAAAAACCTCTCAAGTAAAATCGAAAACAACACACTTAAGCATCGAACGAGTGACACTTACGAAAAATTACGATTACTATACTGAAACTCTCTTATCGCCCATGGCCAGCAACGAAACTAAAAGATTAGCGACAGCCCTAGGAAAAATCAAGGTTTGGACGATAGCAAAGTAGAATAAAGGAATGAAAAAAAAGAAAGAAGAGAAACAAAACAAGAGGTTGTCAATGTAAAATTATGGAAAAACGAAAGGAGAAAGGAAGAGTAGAGGGAGAGGACGATAATAGAAAATTCAACAACAAAAGTGAAAATAGAAAAGTGAAGAAAGTGAGGGAAAGAAGGATGGCACAAGAGAGAATTGTTAGGAAATAATCCCTCAAAATTTTTAAAGGGTAAACTATCAAAATAGTCACTTTTGTTTACCTCAGGTTACATTTTAGTCACTTATGTTTGAAATGTTACGTTTTAGCCACTTACGTTATCGCCTTGTAACAGTTTAGTCACTGAGCTGTTAATTGTTGCTAACAATGTAACGGTAAAGCTGAAGTGGCACATTAAATCATCATTTCAAATAAAAATTTTAGGTTAATTTATACAATCGATCCCTATATTTTTCATTTTGAGTAATTTATTTTTTTGAACTAGTCCTTATACTTTTATTTTTTTGAACAATTTAATTTTTTCGAGTGAGGCGAACTTGTGGACTAGTTTTAACAAATGGAAAACATAGAAAAATCACGTTAAAAGAAATGAAGAAGGGAGGAAAACAAAGAGAGAAGCAAAAGAGAATGGAAACTAAAAAAAAAAAAAGAGGAGAAAGTTAAAAGAACATAAAAGAACAAAAAATTAAATTGCTCAAAATGAAAAAATATAGGGCCAATTGTAGAATTTAACCTAAAATTTTCATTTGAAATGATGATTTAACATGCCACGTCATCTTACCGCTACACCGTTGACGGCAATTAATGGCTCAGTGACTAAAATGTTACAACATGATAACATAAATGACTAAAACGTAACATTTCAACGGTAAGTGACTAAAATATAACACGAGGTAAAAAAATGACTATTTTGATAGTTTACCTTTTTTTAAAAAACAAACTATTTAAATCCCACTAAATCTTATTTAGTTACTATCACTGACAGCATGGTAACTATCTCTGACAGCATGGTGGCACAGGAAGGAAGCAACAATAATTTCCACTCTGGGCACCATAGAATTCGAACTTGGGACCAAAGGAAAAAAATGCTTAACTAGTAAATTAGTAGGCTTATTTTTTATAATAACCGTACAAAAATTAAAGATAAGCAAGACGTGCCAAGCCAGATATTGGGACAAAAATAATAAAAAATTTTAAGGGAAGAGAATTGAACACAAAATCTCAAGCACACAACCAAAACATCTAACTACTAAACTAAATTAATTTACTTGACACATTTTAGCACTCAATAATTAAAAACTTGGGGCGTTACATTATGACATTGTCAATAATTCAATTTTAATAGAAATTGATAAGGATTCAACATGATTAAACAAGTCGATAATATAAATAGTATAAAATGTGAAATTTAATTCAATAATATAAATAATAGACAAAAATTTGAAAAAGTTTTTGGGGTTTAAGAGGAAATAAAAGTTTTGGGGGAAAGTAAAATGAAAAAAGTTTTGAGGGGGGTTTTGGGGGAAGTAAAAGTTTTGGAGGAAAAAGTAAAAGGAAAAAGGTTTTAGGGGTTTAGAGGAAGTAAAAATTTTGAAGGGAAGTAAAAGTGGAAAAGAAAAAGAAAAAGTTTGGAGATTTGGGGAAAAATAAAATTTTGGGAGAAAATAAAAGGGTTTGAGGAAGGAAATAAAATAATTTGATCTTTAGTTAAATTATTCAATTTAAAATTTAACTTGATTTAAACTCAAAATTTTAAGAAAATTTTGAGTTAATTTAATTAATTCAATTTGAATAATTTAAAATTCAAAATTTTTTGATATTTTAAAATTGAATCGAATTTTATTTACTCTTAAAAGTAATATCTCCTCTGAGCATGGCTAAACAATTTGGTCACTAGAAAACTGTAAAGAAACTTTCATGCGTGTGAAGTTTGTCAACTTAAAAGTTTAATTTAATTGATTTTCAAGAATATTTTTAATTGGATTAAATATCATTTCCTTTGATTGGTAAAAAAATATTAGACATAGAATGCCAAAATTCTTACGTTAACAGGTAGGTTTGGGCCACCAAACCTACGTACTACTGCTGAAGCCTGAATAGGAGTAACCAACCCTAAAGGCCTAGACATCAATTATGACTCGAATGGGTTTTATGAATATATTTCTAAAAAATTGTTGATAAATGTTGAGGTTTTAGTATTTACATTTAAGTTTTATTATCCATAGTTATAAATATAAATATAAATCTCTAATCTCACTATTGAATTTATGTTTGGAAATTCTGACATCAAATTAATACAATTTACTTTTTCCTTTACATATTAGCATTATTATCTAAATAAGGGTAAAGTTAAAAAATTTTGAGGGGTAAAATATAAATTTATCATTATTATTTTTAAATTTTATAAATTATGAAGGATTAAAATAAATTTTTTTCATTTTAGGGAATCCCGATCAGCCCCATGATTTCACCCTTATATCTAAATCACTTTTTTTTCTTACTTACAGAAAGAAAATCCCATCATCTTATTCTTATGTTTCTCGTGTATTTAAATCAAGTTTAAATTTTGGAGTCGATATTGTTAGGAGAATTTCACTTGAATACCATCCTGACCCAAATATGACTATACTCAGACCATAGAAAGGAAGAAGACACCTGTGGTTATACCAAAAATTAATTTTTTTTTTATCTATTTACATTTATTTTTTAAAAATTACTCTACATAATTGATTTTTGGGTAAACAATACAAATGGCCACCCAACTATGCTTGTCTTTCTGTTTTGGTCATTCAATATTAAAAATTTTCTATTTAGGCACTAACATTTGTATTCGTTCATGTTTTGGTCACCAGCAGTTAAATTGATAATGAAAAGCTTTTTCTAACAGGTATAATAACACATTTAGTCCTCAATCTTTCATATTCTATCAATTTAATCCTAATTCTAAATAATTTAATAAATTTAATTATTCACATTTACAAATTGCATCAATTTAGTTCTCAAATTTTTAATCAAAGCTTTCAACTTTTAAAATAGATATATTCATATCTATAAATTGATAACCAAAAGAAACTTGTGAATAAAAATTTGTTGCTTGTGGTAATGCATATTAAAAATGATGGTAACTGTCAAATATTAGAAGAGAGGAAGCATCGTTAGCAAATATCAATGCAGCCTTGCTTTCAACTTCAAACTCATTGCTGAATTTTACACTTTACCCCAAAAATTTTAAGAAAGAGAGAGAAGGAGAAAGCATACCAAAATTAGGTGTTCCTTTTTTCCGCAGTATGATGCAAAAGCTTTGGTCTTTAGATTTTAGTAGTGCCCATGCCCATGCCCATTTAATGAATTTTATTATTATTTAAAATATAGATTTTAGGGGTGCCCATGCCCATTTAATGAATTTAATTATTATTTAAAACCTAAGAATCTATATGTTATTAATTCCTACAAATTTTTAAAGAAAAAAACCCCACCATTAATAAATTAAAATAAGCTGCTGCTGCCGGTGGAGGGATGGTGGTTGCCGGAGTAAAGCTTGATTCACCAAGCAAAAGAGCATTTAACCTTGATTTTCGTTAGTTTTGAGAAAAAAATTTGGGTTTATAAATTTATAGATATGAAATGTCTCTATTTTAAAAGCGAAAAATTTTTATTAGAAAATTTGATAATTAAATCACTACAACAAAATAGTGCTAAGACGACCCTTATGGGTCGACACTTTCTAAGTGTTGGGATAGATTGGCGAACATACGCTTTGGCCAACTCTTTTATAAGGGTTGGGATGTGCATGCCTAAGGCAACGCTTAAATAAGAGTTGGCTTTGTCTAGTCCTAAGACGACACTTTTGGGGCGACACTTTCCTAAGTGTTGGGATAGACTTGCCAACATACGCTTTGGCCAACTATTTGTACAATGGTTGTGATATGTATGCCTAAGGCGACGCTTGAATAAAAGTTGGCTTTTGTATAGTTCTAATACGACACTTTTGTGGCAACACTTTCCTAAGTGTTGGGATAGACTTGCCAACATACGCTTTGGCCAACTCTTTTTATAAGGGTTGGGATATGTATGTCTAAGGCAACGCTTGAGTAAGAGTTGGCTTTTCCGTAGTCCCAAGACGGCGCTTTGGGGCGACAATTTCCTAAGTGTTGGGATAGACTACACTTTTGCCAACTCTTTGTATAAGAGTTGGGATATGTATGCCTAAGGCAATACTTGAATAAAAGTTGGCTTTTGTGTAGTCCTAATGTAACATCCTAGATTAGGGGTTGTGCGCTTGGAGAATAACTCAAGTGTTAATAGGCTTTAAGTGTGGTTGGTGATGTTTTAAAGGTTTTAAAACTCTAGGATTAAAAGGGGATGCATTGGAAATTTTGAAATTTTAAGTTAAAGGGAAATTAAGGCAAGGTGGCCTTAAGAGAAAAGTATGTGAAATTTGACACACAAACAGCTTGGAAAAGTGGCTCAAGATGCCACTTAGGGCCTCCGAAATGGAGCCACATGCAAGGGTGTTGAGCCTGAGTTCGAGTCACATGGGAAGCAAATAAAAGAAGTTTTATTTTTGCTTCCGTATACGAGGTGGACGGCAACAAGGCTCTTAAAAGGGAGTTTTATTCTCTTTAAAATTCAAATAAATAGGATAAATGATGATTTATCTTAAGTATTTTAAAGAGATAAATAAGGATTTATTTATCATTATTCCCATGAGATAAATGTTGGATTAAACTCTTTTATTTTATGATAATTAATGGATAAAGCTATCAAATAGAAGAGTGGTGGCCAAGTAAGGATTCTTAGATGATAATTTCGTCTATAAAAGGAAGGAAGGAGGGCTACTCATTAATTTTCTTCCTTCTCTTCTCTCTCCAAATTCTTGGGTTTTCTTCTTCTTCTCTTTTCTTTTGTCTAGTCAATTCCCTAGCCTCCTCTCTTTTTTATTCAAAACCAAAACACAATCCAACCTAGTCAATTCTTCATAGCACCAAAAGCCAAAATTCGCCAAAGCTAATCTTTGTTGTGACAGAAGAGTGTTGCCGATTTCATCCAAAAAGGTAAGATCAACTATTATTTGATTTTCAATCTCTCTTAGCCAAATATAGGAATCTAACTCCTTTAGAATTCCATGGTCAAATTTGGAAGGTTTTCTTCAGATCTAGTAGTTGTCGATCTACAAGGAGCGCTTTGGGATTTAGATCCGTAAGGTAAGGCAAGAGTGATTTTCGCCATAGACCATTTTGGTATATAATGTTAGCCGATTCGACTTAGGTAGTGTAGGAAGGAGTTCTACAATCGCAAAGGTGCAAATCGTTAGACGGGTTTCGGATTTAGTCAATTGTGCTCATCAAAAGTAGTTATCGCACTATTCTCCGTTATTGTATGTTGTTAAGTATGTTTGATTATGATGTGTATGTTAGCTTAAATAATGGCTAAGATGGTGGATACCCGTAGGGTAATCGATTAATCGTGTCAAGCTCTATTTTGCCTATGATATATGTGTGATATTTGTGGTGAGCATGTGATAAATATTTACTCTGATTGTTAATCTGACATGATACACATATATGCATGGGACTTGGGATGTGAAAATTGAAGGAAAGGGTGTACATCATTATGTACGTGGTCTAATGCTAGCCTCGTGTTACATTAGCGCTTGATGTTAGCTATGTGCTTCATCAAGGAGGTGTTGGCTAAGTGCCCATCTCGACGGTTGATAGTTGTGTGCATCACCGTGGATCGATTGATATGTGGGATCCTATGGGATCGGTGGCTCAACCACGACCTTGAGCAAAGAAGTCTGCCAAGGTAAGATATGTGATCATTATGTGATCGGTGGTGGATTAGCCACGGCCTTGAGCAGGGGTCTGCCAAGGTAGGTGTAATAGATGGACCCTAGGTTGGGATGGGCTTCATAATTGCATATTTATGTGTATGGATCGTGTGGATATGGGCCAAGCCCATATGTGGAGATATGTGAAATGACTATGCACCGAGTCGGTTTGACTCACCCAATATTTTAAACCTTTCGTGATGCGTAAAGCTTGGATCGGGTTGGAGTGGATACAAAGGTGGCCATGCGTAAGGATTTCCATGCGTAAAGATATTTTTAATTAATTAAGCATTTATATCTTCAAGATTTTGATTATTCAATTATTGTAATAAGGCCCCAAAAGTATTTAAAGTCTGCTTAAGTGTTTCTCATTAAGTTTATTATTGTGTTTTATTATGGATTGACAATTGAGGAATTATTTGCAAATGATTTTTATTTAAATCTATATATACTAAAGTTTTAATCCGGATATTTTATAAACACCACACCTTACTTAAGAATTTTAATGAACACTGCTTTCTAAACTTAACAAAATTTTCGTGTTTTATCCTTAAGTTCAAATTTGTTTCAAACGCTTTCCGCAGTGGCATTTCAAATTCGGTCGTAGTGAATGGGCCGGTTTGGGGTGTTACAAATTGGTATCGAGCCAGTTCAAAACTCTCTTGAGGGTTGTGGGCCCAAAATGTTTTCAAAATGGGCTTTTCAAAAAATGGGCTTTTAGAAATTTTTCAGTTATTCTAGCATGGCACCTAAGTCTCCGACCATGATCCACCGTAAGTACCTCGAACTATCTCGTGTGATTATGTGAATTATAGAAGGTAGAAAAGGATGGAACGAGAATAGCATGATAGGAACTTGAACCCTAAGATTAGTCTACTCAAACACAAATACATAAGACTTAATGCACTAAACAAACCTACGGCTAAGTCAATCGAGTTAGGGTGTGGTAACCATGGTACGCATGTCTAGGATTGGATCCCAAGAGCACGGTATTTAAGCAGCCCTAGTGACTCACCTCCTCTTCGAGAATCCTACCAGTGCGTAGCTTCTGGCTCACCCAACCTGTAAGACTTAGTGGGTGTGGCAACCTCTCACAAGCATGTCTAGGAATGGTTTCAGTGGGAGCTTGGTATTTAAGCGTCCATGTGACTCACCTCCTCTCCACTCGAATCCCGCTTAGTACGTAGCTTTGTTCACCCCGACCAAGAAGACTTTGGTCCATAAAGCTAAACTCAATAACTAAAACCCGAAAGGGAACTAGCCATGTTTTTTTGTAAGAACCCTAATTTTAAAACTCTTAAAATCATTTTTATTTAATTGTGGAAACTATCTTTTCTACACAATTTTCTAAAAACTTCGATTTATAAAATTACTAAAATACCCCTAGTGGTAAATTACAAAATGCCCTTGGTTTATAAAATGTCTAAAATACCCACAGCTTTTAATCAACATTATTTTATAACAAGTTCAAAAAAAAACCTAATTTGCAAATTAGCAAAAATACCTTAATTTTGGAAGAACTACTAAATTGCCCCTAACTTACAAAATTACCAAAATGACCTTGATTTCCAAAATTTTTGCAACTTCATCGTTTTGGAAAATAAATTTCTCAAAAAGAACCCTCAAAGTTTTGCAAAATTTGAAATATCCCTGAATTATTAAACTTTACAAATTTTCCCTGGTTTATTACCAAATTACCCCTAAAATTAAAAATTACCGAAATACCCCTGGAATTTCCAAATTTACCAAAGAACCCCGGGACTATAAAATTTTCGAAATACTTTTTCACAAAATTATCAAGGAACCTTATTTGACGAATTACGAAAATATCCCTGTAGGACAAATTACGCAAATACCCCTGGGTAGTGGAAAAACAACAACAATGAAATCTACAACATATCTCTGAATGAACGAAGGTTCATAATTGGTTGATGGATGTATGAATGAATGAAAAGACTGTGTGCATGTGTGAATACGAAAGAACCACTCCTAAATTCCTTTTCATAAAATTTCTTCATGTAATCAAGTGAAACAAAAGTACTAATTCATAAAACTTTCTCAAATCGATTAAAGCGCATGCTTAGATATGAATTCTAGAGGACGCGGTCATCGTGGACGCGTAGAGGAAGAATGACTAGGTCGAACCCATTGGATCGGGTCAAGGGTCCGATAATGAGGTACCACCGCCCCCACCACTCCCAAATTGTTGGTGTGGAGCAAAGAAGCTCGACGGGAAGATGTCGTGTCGCAGGTAGGGGTGAGAAAACTCGATTCGACTCAAAAATCGAAAAAAATTTGAATTTCGAGTTAAACAAATCGAATTATTCGAGTTAATCGAGTTATTCGAGTCAACTCAATTTTTTTTTCGAATTTTGAGTTCGAATCGAGTTAAGTTTTCGAATTCGAATAACTCGAATAATTCGAATAATTCGAATATTAAAATATAATATTTAACATTTTTACCCCAAACTCCCAAACCTTTTTACTTTTTCCTCAAAACTTTTACTCCTTCCCACTTTCCCCCCAAAACTTTTATTCCCCTCCTATCCCAACCCTCCAATCTACCCAAAATTCATTTCCCACCAAAATTTTACTCTCCCATTTACTTTTTCTCAAAATTTTACTCCTAAAAACCCTCAAAACTTTTTATTTTCCCCCAAATTTTACTCCTCCCACTTCTCCCTAAAACTTTACTCATTTCCCATCCCACCTCCCATCTACCCCAAACCCACCCCCAATTTTTTTATATTTTCCTCCAAAATTTTACTCCCCTATTTACTTTCCCTCAAACTTTTATTCACCAAAATTTTTTATTTTCCCCTAAACTTTTACTTCTCACCCTTTACTCTCAAATAAAAAATCAAAATTATCCAAAAAAATCATTAAACATAAATAGTAATAATTTTATTTATATCTACTATTTATATTATTAAATTAAATTTCACATTTTATATTATTTATATTATTGAATTGTTTAGTCATATTGAATATTTATATTAAAATTGAATTATTAATTATGCCATAAAATATTTGTATTAAAATTTTATATTGGTATCAATTTCACATTCTATCTTTAAAATAACTTTTATTAAAAAATCACATTTTTACATTTAATATATATTTTAATTCCAAAATACATAGTGACAAGAATCTGAAGATAATTGAAACAACTAAGCAAGCAAAGAAGCTAACCCGTATATAAAAGATTAATAAATAAATTATGAGGTGATGAAAGTTAATAAAAAATTTAATTAAGGTGGACAAATTTTATTACGATGGGTGATAGTGGTTACAAGGACCCAAAATTATTTTTTAAAATTTAACTCGAACAAATATATTCGATTCGATTCGAATTCCATCTCACTCGACTCGATTCGAGAAAATTTCAAATCAAATTAGGATGATAAAATATGATTCGTCAACTCGATTAACTTGAAATTTTTTCATTCGATTCGATTCGGTTTGATCGAACGCTCATCCTTAGTCGCAGGCTGTGCTGCGAGTTCTTGAGTTGGTGGCTGGTGCAGGAGGAAATTCGGAAGCACGAAAGTCAGACTCGAGCGACTCGAGCCAACGAGCCGAGGTGTTTCGGCGTGACGTGTGGCACCCAAGATTTGAATGTTGGTTGGAAGCAACCGAGTGAATTATGGATGAGCTCGATCCGACCACCGAGGAGAAAGTGAAAGGAATGGTGGCGCCGCTTGACGAGGCATATCAATGGTGGCTAACGGCCGGATAGTGCCACCAGCAGAATCTCACCGAGTATCGTTAAGGCGCGTACGTAAGAAGTATGTCGGTACTCATTATATTGATGCACGAGAGGAAGGCGTTTCAGGGGGTTCAAGGAACAAGTCCGTAGCGAATACGAGGTGAATTCTTAAGGTTGCCGATATGCTCGAGGGGTAGTTGCTACGGAACATGAGCGATGTGTCCGGTTCGAGGACGGATTAAGGGACGACCTGAGGTTGTTGATAGCTCCTCATCAGGAACGGGAGTTCGTTGTGTTAGTCGAAAAGGCTAAGGTAGCTGAAGGGATTAAGGACTCGGTGATACAAAACAGAGATAAGGATAGGAACCGGGATAGGAGGAATTTTGGATCGTCTGAATCATCTGAGGGTCTTTAGAAAAGACCGAGGGTTGAAAATTTTGTTCGTGTTGCTAAGCCAGCTATGGAAAATTCAGACCGTCCGTGTGTTCAGTGTGGAAGGTATCATGTCGGCGAGTGTTGGAACCGGGAACGGGAATGTTTTAGGTGTAAGTCTAAGTCTCACCGATTAAGGACCGCCTCGGGATCTCGAATAGGGCTCGGACAACGTGCCAAGGTTATGTGCAAATAGAGATGGTCGACCAAGCGACGAGGGTCGAGTCCAACCATGGAGGAAATGGTCCGGCCGAGGTCGTGGAGCACCAAACAGAGGTCAAGGTGCGATGCAAGGCGCCAAGGTTGGTTTATGCAATGCTATCGCGAGGGGAAGATGTGCCCGAGGTGACAACGGTAAGTTTCTTATTTCGGATTATCCTTCATTGCTTTGTTCGTTATAAGGTCGATTCGATCTTATGATTGCTAATAAAGTGTATGGAACCTTGATTGCGAACTTAGAGAATGTGCCTAGGTAGTATAATAGTTCTTTAAGATCAGAGTGCGCAGCAGTGGAGTAAGTGGGGTAAGTTAGGATGTACGGATGCTCGTTAGTAAGTAATTTCGAGGACAAAATTATTTTAAGGAGGGTAGAACTATAACATCCTAGATTAGGGGTTGTGCGTTTGGAGCATAACTCAAGTGTTAATAGGCTTTAAGTGTGGTTGGTGATATTTTAAAGGTTTTTAAAACTCTAGGATTAAAAGCGGGATGCATTGGAAATTTTTGAAATTTTAAGTTAAAAGGGGAAATTAAGGCAAGGTGGCCTTAAGAGAAAAAGTATGTGAAATTTGACACACAAAGCAGCTTGGAAAAGTGGCTCAAGATGCCACTTAGGGCCTCTGAAATGGAGCCACATGCAAGGGTGTTGAGCCTGAGTTCGAGTCACATGGGAAGCAAATAAAGAAGTTTTATTTTTGCTTCCGTATACGAGGTGGATGGCAACAAGGCTCTTAAAAGGAGTTTTATTCTCTTTAAAATTCACTAAATAGGGATAAATGATGATTTATCTTAAGTATTTTTAAAGAGATAAATAAGGATTTATTTATCATTATTCAAATGAGATAAATGTTGGATTAAACTCTTTTATTTTATGATAATTAAAGGATAAAGCTATCAAATAGAAGAGTGGTGGCCAAGTAAGGGATTCTTAGATGATAATTTCGCTCTATAAAAGGAAGGAAGGAGGGCTACTCATTAATTTTCTTCTTTCTCTTCTCTCTCTGCTGAAATTCTTAGGGTTCTCTTCTCTCTCTTCTTTTCTTTTGTCTAGCTGAATTCCCTAGCCTCCTCTCTTTTATTCAAAACCAAAACACAATCCAACCTAGCAATTCTTCATAGCACCAAAAGCTAAAATTCTGCCAAAGTCAAATCTTTGTTGTGACAGAAGAGTGTTGCCGATTTCATCCAAAAAGGTAAGATCAACTATTATTTGATTTTCAATCTCTCTTTAGCCGAAATATAGGAATCTAACTCCTTTAGAATTCCATGGCCGAAATTTGGAAGGTTTTCTTCGAGATCTAGTAGTTGTCGACTACAAAGAGCGGTTTCGGGATTTAGATCCGTAAGGTAAGGCAGTAGTGATTTTTGGACATAGGCTATTTTGGTATATAATGTTAGCCGATTCTGACTTAGGCGGTGTAGGAAGGAGTTCTACAATTGTAAAGGTGCAAATCGTTAGACGTGGTTTGGGATTTAGTCAATTGTGCTAATCAAAAGCGTAGTTATCGCACTATTCTCCGTTATTGTATGTTGTTAAGTATGTTTGATTATGATGTGTATGTTAACCGAAAATAATGGCTAAGATGGTGGATACCGTAGTGGGTAATCGATTAATCGGTCAAGGTTTCTATTTTGCCTATGATATATGTGTGATATTTGTGGTGAGCATGTGATAAATATTTACTCGATTGTTAATTTGACATGATACACATATATGCATGGGACTTGGGATGTGAAAATTGAAGGAAAGGGTGTACATCATTATGTACGTGGTCTAATGCTAGCCTCATGTTACATTAGCGCTTGATGTTAGCTATGTGCTTCATCAAGGAGGTGTTGGCTAAGTGCCCATCTCGGCGGTTGATAGTCATGTGCATCACCGTGGATCGATTGATAAGTGGGATCCCTATGGGATCGGTGGCTCACCACGACCTTGAGCAAACAAGTCCGCCAAGGTAAGATATGTGGATCATTATGTGATCGGTGGTGGATTAGCCACGGCCTTGAGCAAGGGTCCGCCAAGGTAGGTGTAATAGATGGACCCTAGGTTGGGATGGGCTTCATAATTGCATATTTATGTGTATGGATCGTGTGGATATGGGCCAAGCCCATATGTGGAGATATGTGAAATGACTATGCATCGAGTTGGTTTGACTCACCCAATATTTTAAACCTTTCGGTGATACGTAAAGCTTGGACCGGGTTGGAGTGGATACAAAGGTGGCCATGTAAAGATTTCCATGCGAAAGATATTTTAATTAATTAAGCATTTATATCTTCAAGACTTTGATTATTCAATTATTGTAATAAGGCCCCAAAAGTATTTAAAGTCCATTTAAGTGTTTCTCATTAAGTTTATTATTGTGTTTTATTATGGATTGACAATTGAGGAATTATTTGCAAACGATTTTTATTTAAATCTATATATACTAAAGTTTTAATGGATATTTTTATAAACACCACACCTTACTTAAGAATTTTAATGAACACCGCTTTCTAAACTTAACAAAATTTTCGTGTTTTATCCTTAAGTTCAAATTTGTTTCAAACGTTTCACAGTTGGCATTTCAAATTCGGTCGTAGTGAATGGGCCGGGTTTGGGGTGTTACACCTAAGATGACACTTTTGTGGCGACACTTTCCTAAGTGTTGGGATAGACTATGCTTTGGCCAGCTCTTTGTATAAGGGTTGGGATATGTATACCTAAGGCAACGCTTGAATAAGAGTTGGCTTTTGTGTAGTCCTAAGACGAAACTTTTGTGGCGGCACTTTCCTAAGTGTTGCGATAGACTACGCTTTAGCCAACTCTTTGTATAAGGGTTGGGATATGTATGCCTAAAGGAAACACTTGAATAAGAGTTAGCTTTTGTCTAGTCCTAAGACGGTAGTTTTGGGGCGACACTTTCTTAAGTGTTGGGATAGACTTGTCAACATATGCTTTGACAAACTTTTTGTATAAAGGTTGAGATATGCATGCCTAATGTAACGCTTAAATAAAAGTTGGATTTGTCCAGTCTTAAGACGATATTTTCCTAAATGTTGGGATAGACTTACCGACATACGCTTTGGTAAACTTTTTGTATAAGGGTTGGGATATGCATGCTTAAGGCAACGCTTAAATAAGAGTCAGCTCTGTCCAACACTATGCCTATACTTTTGGGCCGACACTTTCCTAAGTGTTGGGATAGAATTGCTAACATACACTTTGGCCAACTCTTTGTATAAGGGTTAGTATATGCATGCCTAAGGGGTTTAGGGTTTAGGGTTAGTATTTAGGGTTTAGTGTTCATGTTTAGGGTTTACGAGTTGGCTTTGTCCAAGAGTATGTCTAAGGCATCACTTAAATTGGCAAATTAATTTATGTAACAAATATATTCATAAATGATAAATTGACACTAAAAAAATGTTTAATTTTAGTTCTTAATGTTTGATTTTTTTATCATTTTCTTTGTATGTACACGAAGATTAAGAGTTAAATATTAAAGTCATAATGAAAATTTTAGTTCTTAATGTTTAATTTTTTTATCATTTTCACTTTTATTTGTTTATTTTAATTAAATCTAATTCTTAATCTTTTAAAAAGAGTGAAATTTAATTATGAGAGATTGATATGTTTAAACTGCTTATTCTCAATCTTTAATAGAAATTTGATATGTGAGAGATTGATTGCTTACATTGGATAATTCTAACTTAATAATTAATTATAGCCATTTAATCATTTGTTTTCTTATTAAAATATACTATATTTATTTTGAAAGTACTTGGTTTTAGGGTTTAGGGTTAAGGATTATATTTTATGGTTTAAGGGATACGGGATAGGAGTTTAGAGTTTAAATTAATTAGTGTGAAAAATATATGTTAAAAATTTGAAATACTATTATTTAGAATAATTTTAAAGTTTTTTATGTATATGAGTGATTGTTTTCTAATTTATAAATTAAATAATTTGATTGCAAATTTTAAATAATTTTCAAGATTTTAAATTTTATCTACCTAATTTTGTTTAAATTACACCGATTTGATAATTTGGGATCCAAATATCAAAAGATAAAAATCCCACATGTTATGTATATTGAATATCGTTATAAATACGTTACATTTGATGGTGCAAAATTTTTTGCTGGTTTGCTCCCATCCTTTAGCCTTTTATTTAAATCAAGTTAAGTTTAATCCTTAAATTAAATTAAAAATTCAATTAAGTTTACAATATCACAATTTTTTAATTTTAATATATTTCATTTTCCAAATAATAAGTTTAAATTTATTATAATTATTACACCTTTTATTTTAATATAATTACTATGATATATTTTTCACATTTTTAAAAAATTAATTATAATTATTTTTAAACATCAATTTAGTAATATAATAAAAATTAAAGGTTATTTTGGTGAGGTACAATTTTTTAAATTGTGTTTTTATATATATCATATATAGGTTATAGATTATAGATTATAGATTATAGGTATATGTTGTGGTGGAAAAAGAGAGTATATACAATATATGTAAAGGCCCAAACTATGGATCATCAAAGTATAAAGATCAATATTAAATAAAATAGAAGTGAGTTGATTCCACTCATTTTCCCACTCTTCTTTTTTCCAATTAAATAAGATGGGCTATATACTTTTAAATAAAATATTTTCCATGTATTCCTTTTTTCCAATTAAATATCACTGGTTATTTACTTTAAATAAAATGTTATAAAAACTTTTCTTTTGTTCAACTACTTTTTATAATTAATTGAACCATTACAACTGAAAGTCTAAAACGCATATGTCTTGTACATTGAATTCTTTTTAAATTTCAAACTACCCTACCGCTCACTCCACCTCCCCCCAACTCTTTTCTTCAATTTTATTTTTTACTTTCCCACCCCTTTTACCCCAAAAATCAAATCCTCACAATTTTTTTATTCCCCTTACCTCCATAAATTTTTACGGAAAAAAGAGAGGGAATTTTCTTTCTGGGTCTTAAGGGTTTTTTTTTCCACCACCAAAGCCTCAGTTTTTGTTACTTTCCAGAGAAAGTTACAATATTTTCAACCAATTTCAGTACCGAAATTGAGGGGAACGAAAGAAAATGGCGAGGGAGGAAAAGTGGAGTCATTTTACGCGAGGCTTAGGGAATCGGCTAGGGCATCGTCTCTCTCGTCTTGAATTCAAAAGGCGGCTAGAGAGGGACGCAGAGGCTCGAGAAGCATTTGAGCAACATTTACGTGAAGAGAAGGAACGTTTTCGAGCTCTTCGCCAAGTATACTAGTTTTCTTTATTTTTATTTTTGCAAATTATTTAGTTGGTTTTATTTTGGATGTTTTAAATTTTGTTTTCTTCTTCTGGTGGTTTCACTATTAGTCCAGGGAATTACCCGATACTGCTGAGGAGACGATCGAGTATTTTCTTGACACCGAGGCTCAAGAGATAGAGTTTGATATTGAAAGATTGAGGCATAGGTTAGTACTTTAATCTTGCTACGAAAAAGTTGTGAAATCCTTGTTTGTTGAATGTTGCACGTTAATTGTTTGTTGTTTTGCTTCTTTGGGTATTGAAATTTATTAGAACACTTGAGTTTTATTGAGAAGTTCAATGTTTTTCTCTATAGGGTCACTCTATTATAGAGATTGGATAAAATTAGTCCTTATGGATCAATTTAGATCCTACATTTGTTAAAGCAAATCATATGAGGTCAAATTACATCGAGTTAACTTTTCTTGTTTAAAAACATTTATTTATTGTTTAACAAAGTTATATTTTTATTTTTGAAAGCTTTTATGGTTTTACAAATGAAATATTTTGCTAGAAATTCTTACGCAAATGAAAGAAAAATTTTAAGTTATTTTTATATAGGAAATGTTAACTTTATTACAATTTAACTTTATTCATTTACTTTTACTAGTAAGGGACTAAATCAATCAATTTAGTAGAGGACTAATTTGATGTAGTCTATATAATAGAGGACTTCACCGGTACTTTCACCTTTTGTATAGTCTTTCTCTGTTGAAATGTTCTGCTTGAGTGTTTTCTTCATTTCGTTGCCATTAACTTTACTTAATTGGTAAAATACACTTTAAATTATCGTTCAATACACCATCTTTATTTGCAAACTTTGTAGATTAGATGAGGACTTTTCTCCCACCGAAATTTGAGATCGGCGATTCGATTTGTTTGCTTTCAAGAAAGAGGTTTGTCTTAAAACAACCTTATGTTTGTGATAATCCCTGGTTTAACTAATGTCGGATAACCGGGAATTTAAAAGTGGTAAATTTTGCGGGATATGGAGGATGATTGACCGAAATTGGAGGCAATACAAAAGGCCTTACAAGAAGGCACCAAGAAGTTTTCCAACTGTATAAACTACAGCTTAAACTCTTAAAGAGTTAATGTCTTTTTCGTTTTTACTAATGATCCTTGGCCCTCTGATTGCAGAAGCATATGATAAAATGCAAGCCGAACTTATAATTGCGAAGAAAAGCCTCACCAAGAATTTGTCATCCAAAGATATTAAAGCAACCGTAACTTATATGATATTAAAGATTTTATCATTGAGTCCGTTTTATATTTTTAATTTTATGCAGGTCAGCTGAGTTTTTGTATTGTCATGCAGTTGGTCTATAATTATATTTGGTTCTATCTAGCTTGATCATGATTGAAAGAGTTCACTGGATAGATAAGGAAAAGCTTGTTAAGTTCATCTTGGACTGTCAGGATGTGGAAAATGGTGGAATTTTAGATAGACCTGATGATGCTGTTGATGTCTACCATACATATTTCGAGTTGTTTGGTATTAAATCGCCACTCGCCCATTCGTTGGCCATAGTTTTATTTATTTGTTTTCATGAATTTAACATGCGTAATTCCGTTCATGATGCGTGCTATTGTTGTAGGACTCTCACTTCTCAATTATCCAGGACTGAAAGCCATTGATCCAGCGTATGCATTACCTGTCAATGTCATAAATAGAATTTTATTTAGTGGATAATTGGTATTTCCTTTCATTCCTCTCTGTAATTCCATGTTTTTTCGTCGTTCCTCATGTAAAATGCCAAAATGTATTGAACTTTGTACTGTGAGAATCCATGCCCATGGTCATTACATTTACAAATCTAGAAAAAGTTGTTTTTGATCCGGTTTGTGTAGGATTGGTCATTACACAATCCCTAAAGAGATGAATAAAGTCTGCAATTGGATTATAGCAAGGTTGGGGCTCGAGGGATAACGTTAAATATAGCCAAGAGCTGAGAAGCAATAAAGGTGAAAAGAGAGAAAACTACATATGTTACAAGTAGGTAGTAAACAAAATGGATTGTTAGGGTATATGGTATACTTGGATCCGGATATATTTCACTACTTGGGGCTGCTTTGCGTAAATAAGAGATTAATGAGTTTCTTAGAATTAAAGTTGCGCTTTCAAATCAGATTAGCTTTTTGTAGTACAACATCAATATCAATGTCCATCGACTTAGGTACTTTTTATTTGTTTACTTTTGTACATTGTGTTGAATGTTAGTGGTATACATTTCACTAAATGTTAGTATATTTTGATTGTTGGATTGATTTTTGTAGTGAATATTTAATCTTTATTTTAATTTTAATTTTAATTTGAATTTGAATTTTATATTTTTTTAGTTGTATTTAAAGAAAATTTCTATCATTATTCACTATAAATATTTATAAAATATATTAATATTGAAATAAAAAATAAAAAATTACATTATACGTGTTTATTCCAATCATTTTCAGGTTATCTTAGACTAGTTTATCTTAATCTTTTTTAAAGGTTGTCTTAGATAATATTTATCTCAATCTTTTTAAGGTTGTTTTAAACGGGACTATCTCAACTTTTTTTAAAAATTGCCTTAGACAAGGTCTATTTCAACCATTTTAAGGTTGTTTTAGACGGGTCAATCTCAACTTTTTTTAAAGGTTGCCTTAGACATGGTCTATCCCAACCTTTTTAAGGTTGTCTTAAACGGGTTTATTCTAATCCTTTTTAAAGGTTGCCTTAGACATGGTCTATCCCAACCTATTTAAAGTTGACTTAGATAGGTCTATTCTAACCTTTTTTATAGGTTGTCTTAGACAAGGTCTATCTCAACCTTTTTAAGGTTGCCTTATACGGCTCTATCCCAATCGTTTTTAAAAGTTGTCTTAGACAAGAACTATACCAACCTTTTTAATGTTGTCTTAAACAGGTCTATCGCAACCTTTTTCAAAGGTTGGACTTGACTAGATCTTTCCCAACCTTTTTTAAAGGTCGGTATTGACTAAACTTTTCACAACCCTTCAATAAGCGTTGTCTTATGTTGACTTATAACGATGCTTTTTCAAAAGCGTCGTAATGCATATACCAACCCCACTATATAAGACCATTTTGGAAGCGTCGGAGGAAGCGTCGGACGAAGCGTCGCGAAACCTATGGCAACCTTTTTTGCGTCGTCTTATGTCAAAAAAAATGTCGCTATAGGATTGTTTTGTTGTAGTGAATTGATAGAATATGTAAATGTGAAGAGTTAAGTTTATTGAATTACTTAGAATTAGGATTAAACTGAAAGAATATGTAAGTATTGAGGACTAATCATGTTATTGTACTAGATAGAAAAAAAGCTTTCGTTATCAATTTAATGATGGGTGAACAAAACAGGAATGAATTCAATCGTTAGTGCCTAATTGAAAGTTTTTAAATTTGAGTGCCAAAACGAAATTATGAGTATAATTGGATGACAATTTGTATAATTTACCTTTAATTTTTTATTTCACCTTAACTTTGTTCTAATACAAAATTACTTCATTATGAGAGATGAAAACTTAAATTCAATCCTAAACAACTTATCTTACCCCAATTATAAATAAAATAAAAAGATAAGGATTGCTTATCTTACCTCAATTATGCCAGGAGTATGTCAAGGTACCGATTAAGTAAGTTATTATGCATGCAATAGAAAAGTGACTTAGTTTAGTGTTACGCTTTAAGAGTCCGTCTATAAGTAACTTTTATATTCTATAAGTTGTAACGAGTTTGATGCAATGATTTATTTTTTTATATACTTTTCCTTGTTCTTAGATATTAAGTCTGTTAATTAAATAATAAGAAAAATGTTATCAGTTTTAAGTTTATGTCAATTGTTTCAATAATTCAATTAAGTATTTTGTGTAGTAACACCCGAGATCTGAACTTAGTGAATTAGGTCGGGTTTAGGGCATTACAATATAGTTGTTAGTAAATTACTCCAGCTACAACTAAACAAAAATTTGAGAAGTGTTACGAATATCTCAGTAAGTGGATGTCCATCAAGATCAAGATAAGTTTTATGTACTTTAAATTCCAATAGACATTAGAAGTAGATCTCTACTTCATTTATACTTCTTATGACTATAAATAAAGACTTCAAGAAGATTTGTAAATATTCCGATTGATCAATAAAATATGTTCCTTTTGCTCTCCCATTCTCTTTGTTAAGCAAATTCAATCAATTCTCAGAGTTATATTACACGTTTATAATGTTAAACCCAATTAGTGTTGTAATACATAGACTAATACATTAGGTACTCATTTTAAATGTAAAATTACCACATTGTATATTTGGTCAAAGTAGAAATACCGTTTAAAGATTATTGTAATAAAAAGGTCAAAATTTTCTATTAGTCCCTATACTATGAGTAAATCGCGAATTTAGTTGATGTACTCTAATTTAATCATTTTTAGTTCATGTGCTTTTTGAATTTTAGAATTTAAGTTAGATGTTGTTGTTTCTAAAATCTCTTGTGAAAAACATTATATTACATACGTAATTTGATGCTAACTTGTTTTCACATAATTCTTACAAAAAAATCACATTATTTTAGTTAATAGATTTAACAATTATCGATTAAATTTTAAAAGTATAAGTATTATAAAAGTTATTAAATTGAATAATATAGATGGGATCCACAAGTAATAATATTGACATTTCAAAATTTCAAAAATACTATAATAAATATGATCAAATTAAAATACAAAACAAAATTCACAAATTAAATATAGTAAAATTAATATTAAAACTTGGGTAAACTACCTACTTGGTGACCACTGTAACACCTATACCCGATCGGATCACCCGACCCGATGTATAAGGTATTACAACTATAAAACATCAATTTATTGGCCACCTTGTCATAAATAACCAAATAATTCATTTCGTAATTCAATTACAATCATTTTCATATTAATCAATCATATTCGGACGTAAATTAGACATACGAAACATTTAAAACAAACGGGGAACAGTTCTGGACTAAACTGAACTTATACAAAAAATTAGGTAAAGAGTGAAAACAGGGGTCATACGACCTTGTGACAGAACCCAGACCATTTTGTAACGACCCGAAAGTCAATGAAGTCGAAAACGGTGGTTTCGAAATATTGTTCCCTTTGATAGGATCAGTGAATATTATTTATTAATATTTGCGAGGATATTACAGTATTATATTGAAGTTTCGTCTAATAATTTTAATATTGGAAAGTTAGACAAGATACAAGTGTATTAGTTCTAAAGTCGATGGTTTTGGAAATTGAGGTATTGGGATCTTGTTTCCCTAAACCGGACTCGTAAATATTTAATAAAAATATTTGCAGAGTTATATTAGAAGTGAATTAAATTTTGGTTATGTAATTTTGACAAAAGAGTGTTTAACTAGAGTACATGGGCTAAATCGCGTAATTGAATAAAATAGGATTTATAAATAGAATTAAATATATAGGACTTACGAAATAAATAGACCATAATATATATGATCTTATAGTGGTCTGTTATAACTTTATTATATATGTCTTTGTATATATGTTATAAAGTTTAATTATTATTATGTTAACTAATAGTATAATGTAAATCAAGGCTAAAGGATTTATAATGCAATTATACCTATGAATTTATGTAGTGGACGGTGGTGGAGGCTTAAAATGTTTTAAATGTTAGAAAGTTATTATTAATAAATAGTTATAATAGAAAACGTTATTATAATTGTAACACCCCAAACCCGGCCTGAACGTTATGGCCGAATCTGGCGATGTCACATTGAAGTGTTTTTTGTAAAATATGTTGTCGTTGAAATCATCATTTCTATTTAATCACTTTGTGTTATTTCAATGATGAGTCAAAAACGAGTCGTTCATTTTTAAAGCATGAATCATTGAAAAGTTATTTATTCTTAAAAACGTTATTAATTTTCAAAGCGTCGTTTATTGAGAAAACTTTTAAAATAGTTTGCGTTTTCGTGTGTAATTTGTTAAAAAGATTTAATTTTTGAAAACTCGGTTGTCTCTACTACTAGCAGTTATAAATCAAAATAAAAATCCCAAATTAAAGTAAAAACCCATAACGCCATTTACAGTAAAAATACCCCAAATAATAGTAATACTTAAAAACATAATCAAGTACGTAAATATATGCGACATGTGGCCATCTCTGAGTCCCTCGCTACACCGATCCTCCTATGACTGGAGATTACTTGAAAAGTAAAACAAACAGGGTGAGTTTATGGAAACTCAGTGTGTAATCCCCATGCAATTATACAATCAAATGCAAGCAGTAATAGATTGGGCCTAGGCCCTTCACGGTAGCAGTATCAATTTCAGTTTGGGTCCGCCCATCTCAGTACAGAACAATCATGTGCTTGGGCCCTGGCCCATTACAGTAACATTAATCAGTGCAGTAACATATGAAACAATATATAAGTCTTACCCATCCATCCTCTACACTCCATCTCCGTCCAACCCTACACTCCATATGGGCATATAATCAACCCACCCATCCCTACACTCCAGAGAGTACCGAATGCGGCACTATACAGTAACATACAGTTGGGCTGCCAGTAATTTAGGCTCGAAGCCTTTCAGTACACTTCCTTCGATCAATGTAAAACCCATCCCCATGCAATGCATCATGCAATCATGTCATGACATACCACAGTATCATACATGTATTTATTACAATTTAAATAGCATACTAAAATATAGTCATACATGTACATATATATATACATCACACAGGGGTATAATAGTCATTTAGTCATTTAGGGGTCTAGGTAAGCTTATCGACCCTACAGTAGGTCCACAGTCAACTTGGGTGACCCGTGCAACCTTAGCAGTCAAATAGTGAAAATGGGCCTACGAGCCCATGTGGGCCCACACGCCCGTGTGGCCCAGATGGCTCATAATGGCCTTGGCCGTGTGAAATGCACGACCTGGCCCAATAATTTTCACACGTCCGTGTGGTTTACTCGTGTGGGGCCCACACGACCCAGTTCGGCCCGGCCCATGAAATCGCACATGGCCGACCTCGTCGATCAGACACCCATGTTTAGTCACACGGGCAGCCGTACGACCGTGTGGAGTCGACGATTCACACTTTTCGGCTTTTTGCCGATTTTCGATTGTAGAATAGTGTTTACACGCACCTATCATGAATCCGATGTCGAAACACTCCCTAAGCCCGGATACTTATCAAAGGTCATTCAGAACCGATTAGTAGTTTAATTCACAGGTCTCGACTATCGTGATGTAATATTTAACACGGACGCTAGTTGAAGCGATTATTGCAAATTTGAAAACAGAGTTTCGATTTTAGTTTTTTTAAAAAAAAGAGTCGCCACCGATCCTTTTTCCTAGGTGTGATCGGACACCTAATAAATCCTCTTTTTAAAAGAAAAATTATTTTTGAATTTTCTTAAAAAAGGCTTAGTTTAGGTCTACGTCAAAATTCCAGAGAAAAATAGGGTTCGGGAGTCGGTTATGCACGAGAAAGGTATTAGCACCCTCGCGACGCCCAAAATAGTTATCTCGTTAAACGCGCGTTGTCTTAATTTTCAAAAATACGAGTTCAATTTAATATTTAATCGTGATCCGATTGAAACACGAGAATTTTAATAAATAACATATGATTATATTCATTTAAATATAATTTGATAATTTAAATAAATAAATAAATAAATAAATATTTTATTTTAAAAACACGAGAATTTTTGAAATTGAGAATTTTTGAAAACACAAAAATTTTTGAAACTCGAGAATTTTTGAAACTCGAGAATTTTTGAAAACACGAAAATTTTTGAAAACACGAAAATTTTGATAAATTACATATTGACGTATTATAATTTAAAAATGAAATTTTGATAATTTTGAATAAACCTCTTATTATTATTATTTTTTTGGAAAAAAAGATAATTGAATTTTCTACTTTCTCGAAAGGCATTCTATATTTAACACAAAATCGAAGATATCCACCCAACATAGCAGTGAGATCGATGATTTAATGCCAAATCGATTTGTTGCTTAAAAAGTGAATTTATTAAAAAAATTAAAATTAGTAAATAAAATCACACTATAATACTAAAAATGAAAATAATGTTAATGAAGCAATATAAAAACATGGGCCCAATACCCAAAGTAAAAGGTTAAAAAAATATACCAAAGCTAAAAAATTTGGGCTGCTGAAGTGGGCTGTTCGAAAAATGGGCCTTTGTTGGGCTTCTTCATTTTTTCATTTTCTTTTTTTTTTGTTTTTTTCTTGATTGGGCTGTTGGGACTTGGGCCTGCTGGGTGGTGCGGGTTGCGCGGGTCGGGTCGGGCCGTACAGGTAGGATCGACCCGACTGTTTATTATTGTTTTATTTTCTTTCCTTTTTTTCCTTTCTTTTTTTTTCTCCTTCTTTCTTTTTCTTCAACTACCGCCACTATCGACGCCTCCATCACTTCCTCTGCCGGTGGTGCGACGCTCACCTCTCCCTCTTCTCTCTTCTTATTCTCTCTCTTTTTTCTCTTCTTTTTCTTTCTCTTTTTTTTCTCTTCTTTTTCTCATTTTTTTTTGGGTTTGGTTCTTGGCCGATTTTTGGGATAAGAACCCCTTTTATGGTTGCTTTTTTTTTTTGCAGGTATTAGGTGGCTAGGGAGGAGGGAGGCTATGCCCTAGGCTGGTGGCCAAAAATCACGGAGGGCAGGTGTAACACCCCAAACCCGGCCCATGAGTCCCGAATTTGATCCGGTATGTCACGAGTAAAATAATTTGAAACATTTTAAGAATTTAGTGAAAACTTGATAAGATTTGGCTAAGGTATGAAAACGGTGTTTGAAAACTTAGTTGGGCTTTTTATAAATACAGTTGGGTTGACAAATCCTTTGAAAACATTTGATCATGTAAAATTTAAAAGCGTTTAAGTTACAATTTGCTTGGTTTATTTGTGTTACCCGATGGTAACATCTTAAAAAAAACTCGTAGAAGTTACTTAGTTGAAAAAGTTGCTTTTAACCGGTTCAATTAATATTTATCAAATTCCATTTGTAATCTAACATGAGTAAAATAAAGCAATAAAATAAACATCTAACAATAATTATCGGCCTTATTACAAACCCAAAATGGAAACTTAGAAAATAAATAATAATAACTTTAATAAAATGAATTTAAATCCATCGACAAGCATGGCCGCCTCGAGTCCTCTCCGGCTCCATCTCCGCATTCTACTCATCTGCAAAATGTTAAGGGAAAGGGGGTGAGTCACCAAGACTCAGTGTATAAATCCCCCACCCGGAAAATACAACTCATACACATTTTATTAATAAACATGCACATGCAACCCAACCTAACCATCCATACTCCTTAACCACCCCGTGTGGTCAATACCACTGATGACCATGGGTCACAAATTAAATGATGGGGCCAACCCATCGTGTGGTCAAAACCACTGATGACCATAGGTCACAAATAATCAAGTGTGGTCAAAACCACTGGTGGTACCAAACCACTGGGACTTAGTCGCAATTTATCAATCGGTGTGGTCAAAACCATCATGACCATAGGTTTCAAATAATCGATGGGCCAACCCATCTTGTGGTCAAAACCACTGATGACCATAGGTCACAAATTAAATGGTGGGGCCAACCCATCTTGTGGTCAAAACCACTGGCGACAGTCCATAAAATCATCCCTCCTCTCATCAATCCCACCATCACATGCTTATATATCAATTATCATATATCATGTCATAGCATTTAACATCATGTGATGGCATGCAAATCATATATCAAAAATCACAAGTTAGGGACTTACCGGAATCCATGCTTAGCCATAGGCAAAACACTACCAAAAGGTGAATAACAACAACAATAATCATGTAAATTAATAAAGTGTGTAGTGAGTTCTTACACACTGCTTCTATCGAAATTCCTAGATCCCAAGATTCAATCTACGATGTTAGATCTCTTATCCTATAATCGGCCAAAAATTATGGTTAGGGACTTAGCCTATTCGCCAAACCAAATTAATCTGAAAGGCTCTTTTATGGACTTACCTTGAACGGATTTGATTTCCAAACAAATCCGAAAATGTCACTTGATTTGTCGAGATCCCTACCAAAACACTAGTTAAGAATTGACTTGTATAATCACACATAATCAAGGCCTATGACCGAATGTCACTTACCTCCTTACCTTGGGGAATCAAATCCAAAGATCTCCTTACTCCTTTAATGTTATCCTCTCTGACTACAAAACAAAGCATGAATCCAAGGTCTTAATAAGGTTCTACCAACCCAAAATACATGATTGAGTCTCAAGGTTTCTACTGGTCATAATAATAAAAGAATTAAACTTAGAGATCCCTTACCACACTTATGAAAATCGGCAAAGACCTTAGTTAGGGAGGAGGAGGTTCGACCAACACAATTGGAAGGGCTGGAATTTGAGAAGAAGAAAGGGGTAGGTTCGGCTAATAGAAATAAGAAAAAGAGAAAGAAAAGATGTAGGGGGAGCAGTGGTGGTTTCGGCTTGGTAGAAGAAAAAGAAGCTGGAAGTTTTGAACAATTTTGGCAAGGCAACAAGGGAGAATTCGGCAGCAGCAATCAAGAGGAAGAAGAAAGAAAACTTGAAAGAATTTCGGCACCTCTTGCCTTATCAAAACCGAATGGGGATGGCCTTAATGAGTCCTTCATTCGGCCAACTCCCCTCCCTCTGGTGATAATTTCAGCTTTTCATTAACAAAGATAATGCAAGACTTATCTTACATTTAATCTCTTAATCACCTTCAACAATTTAATAGCAAATAAACCACTAATAATTCCCCTTCCAAATTAATATGTGCAAAAAAAAATATTGCTTATGTTTATCCTATTAAGAGTCCAAGATTAAGCCATCACCTCTCTCCCATTCACGGCCTTGAGGAAAAATAAAACCAATCATTGCTAGTCCTGTTCGAACTCAGGACCTTCAGCCGTAGCCCCCTTAAACGCCCCAGGCCACTTCTCCCAATTTGACTTTCATGTCAAATATCCTCACCATTTAATTATAAGGCCTTCCTAGGCCGATTCCCTTTCCAAAGCAAAACAAAATAAACTCCAAGACGCAACCTAGGCGCTTCAACCGTGACCCCGCCTAATTGCCACCTCCAAGCCCAAGCCACTCCACCAACTCACTTTCATGCCCAAACTCACCCTCAAAATTCTTTAAAACCTTCCTTACTTGACCCATTCCTTTAACGCCCCAAAAAGCCCAAAATAACAAGCATTTCCCCTTGTGACTCCCATGACTCGAACCCAAGACCCCCTTTGCAACACCCTTAGACACACCCTTGGTAGCATCTAAGTGACGCATGGAAGCCACTTTTCCAAGCCATTTTTCATGTCATGCTTCTCCCTAATTTTTACTTAACCCCTATCTCCTAGCTCCCTTCTTTACATCCTTCAAAAAAAAATTTTAATTTTAAATCGACCTAGTTCGGGGTTATTTTTAGACCTAAAACATGCCAAATAATCCTAGAATTTAATTCTTCAAGCACACACATGGGAAAATATTTAAATTACAAATAACCCCTAATTTAGGTGTTACGCCTACCTCTTAAAAATAATTTCGTCCTCGAAATTACTTATTAACTAATAGTCGTACATCATAACTCACCGTACTACACTTATGTCAGCACTCGATCTTAATAAAATTATCTTACTTCCTAAGTACAATCTCTAAGTTCACAACCAAGGCTTTCAGGAACTTCCCTAGTAAAACATGAAAACTCTACAATGATCAAAGCATTTAAGGGTATTCCAGAAATAAGGAACATACCCGTTGTCACATTTGGCACATCTTCCTCCTCGCAACGGCCAATCAGATAAACCAACCTTGGTTGCCTCGCCTCTGACCTTCAGCCACGCTTTCGGCCACGCCTGCTACCATTTCCATTACCCCTAGTCGCACTCGACCCTCTCGTGGTCGTTGGTTATCCCTCCCGTTTTGCACGATCCTCGACCTCTCGATCTCGGTCTAGCTGCTTTTTCGGACAGTTTTTAACTCGATGCTCCAAGGACCCACACTCAAGCATCCCCGATTACCATTCCAACATTCTCCCGTGTGAGACTTGTCACACCGAGTACACCGTGGCGACCATTGAGGATTAGCAACAGCAGCAGTCCTAGCAGCTTGATCCGACCCACCAAACCTCGTCCTCTTCTGCTCATTACCCGAGAACCTTGAAGGTCCGGAGCTCCTCTTATTCCAATTTTGATCTTGGTTTCATCTAACCGACTGTCTTACCCCTTCAGCAACTTTTGATTTCTCCACTAAGACAAGAACTCCGTGCTCTCGCCGTGGAGCTATCATTATTCTCAACTCGCCTCAAATTTCGCCTTCAACTCGACACATCGCTCATGCTCGATACCCACAATTCCACGAGCATACCTACTCAACCGAGGAATTCGCCTCATACTCGCCATCGACTTATTACCTTGAACCGTGTTCAAGAAAGCCTTTCACAAGGCCCACATAATCGGTTCCGATATACTTCTTCCGTAGGCATCCTCAAGAATTCCCAAGTAAGATTTTCGCCACTGCTCCATCCCTTACAAAGGAGCCACCACCGATATGACTCATCCCAAGCAAAGATATTATGCCTTCAACTTCTCATCACCGTGAAATCCAAATCACCCATAATCCTTTCAAAGGATTCCAACCAATACTCGCCAAGACCGGGCGCCACTCCGTAAACTCCTCTGAATACTTTTGCTCATAGTCTTGAGTCGTTCAACCATAAATTTACTTGGCTCGTGACTCGCTACCGCCTCAAAGAACTTGTTCCAATACCCGTAATGACTTGAGATACTACATCATTGCCACCTGCCCGATCCTCGAAACTCGATCTCTCCGCCAGAGATCCCAGATCTCATTTCCGCACTCCATGTTCGGACCTTGCTGGTTTAGAAAAGGTCATCCTACCCCTACCACGGCCACGCGGCGGACGTCCACGACCTCTTGAACTCATTCTAACGATTGCGTTTATCTGTTTAAGAATTTTATGTATTAGTACTTGTTTCACTGGATTATCCGCGAAGAAATTTTATGATAAGAGTTTAGAAGTGGTTCTTTCGTATCATACATGCACACAGTTTTCCATTCATCTATTCAAAGAGATGTTGTAGTTTTCATGGTGATCGTTTTTCCACTACCCGAGGGTATTTTCGTAATTTATCCTACAGGGGTATTTTTGAAAAAAAATTTTCAAAAATAAAAATTTTCGGATGATTTTGGCAAAAACATTTTGAAACTCTTAAATTCCAGGGATATTTGGAAAAATTTTGAAATCCGGGGGTATTTTGGTGATTTTGAAGTTTAGGGGCATTTTGGTAATTTTACTGGTGAGGGGCAATTTTGCAATTTTCTCAAATCATGACGTTTTTGCAATTTAAGGTTTTTGAGCACTTTTCTATGTGATAAAATTTTTGATTAAAACTGTGGGTATTTTGGGAATATCATAAATCAAGGGCGTTTTCGTAATTTTACCCCTAAGGGTATTTTAGTAATTTCACATAATCAGGATATCTTCACAAAATGATTTTCAAAAGTTGGGTTCTAAGTGATTTCACAAAAGAACGATATTTTGAAAATTTCTATTTGAAAACTTTTCATATGAAGGGTATTTTGGAAATTTTCAAGCTAGGGGTATTTTGGTCATTTTTCAACTGAGGGGTATTTTGGTCTTTTTTTTAAAAAAGCTAAAATTTTATTTATTTCAAAAACAAAATGGCTAATCCCTTTCGGGTTTTAGTTATCAAGTTTAGCCTGTGAGTGTGTCGACTCAGCTAGAATGAACCGTCACTACGCACCAGGTAGGATTCGAGTGAGTAGGTGGTGAGTCACGAGGACTGCTTAAATACCAGGCCCCAACCGAATCCAATCCTAGACATGCGTATAGCGATTGCCACATCCTTCGCTCAGTGGCAACTCACAGGGTTGTTTAGGGAATTATTAAATCTTATGCATTGTTTGTTGGGGTATGCTAACCCTAGGGTTCAACAATTTCTATTCTAATAGTCTACGTTCTCAATTTTACCCTTCTACCCCTCATCCAATATTCACAAAAATGGATAGAAGTACTTACCTGGGTGGATAGGTGCCGGAGACTCGGTGCCATCTTGATCAAACCAAGACAGTTTCTCAAAACATCATAATAAGGCCTACTAACAAAACCAAACTTACGGGCTCAGGCTCCCCACACCGAAGTTTTGAACTCGGCTCGATACCAAAAATGTAACACCCCAAACCCAGCCCATGAGTCCTGACCGGATCTGGTATGTCACGGAGTAAAATAATTTGAAACATTTTAAGAATTTAGTGAAAACTTGATAAGATTTGGCTAAGGTATGAAAACGGTGTTTGAAAACTTAGTTGGGCTTTTTATAAATACAGTTGGGTTGACAAATCCTTTGAAAACGTTTGATCATGTAAAATTTAAAAGCGTTTAAGTTACAATTTGCTTGGTTTATTTGTGTTACCTGATGGTAACATCTTAAAAAAAACTCGTAGAAGTTACTTAGTTGAAAAAGTTGCTTTTAACCTGGTTCAATTAATATTTATCAAAATCCATTTGTAATATAATATGAGAAAAATAAAGCAATAAAATAAAAATCTAACAATAATTATCGGCCTTATTACAAACCCAAAATGGAAACTTAGAAAATAAATAATAATAACTTTAATAAAATGAATTTAAATCCATCGACAAGCATGGCCGCCTCGAGTCCTCTCCGGCTCCATCTCCGCGTTCTACTCATCTCAAAATGTTAAGGAAAGGGGTGAGTCACCAAGACTCAGAGTATAAATCCCCACCAAAAAATACAACTCATACACATTTTATTGAAAAACATGCACATGCAACCCAACCTAACCATCCATACTCCTTAACTACCCGTGTGGTCAAAACCATCGATGACCATGGGTCACAAATTAAATGATGGGGCCAACCCATCGTGTGGTCAAAACCACTGATGACCATAGGTCACAAATAATCAAGTGTGGTCAAAACCACTGGTGGTACCAAACCACTGGGACTTAGTCGCAATTTATCAATCGGTGTGGTCAAAACCACTGATGACCATAGGTCACAAATAATCTGATGGGGCCAACCCATCTTGTGGTCAAAACCACTGATGACCATAGGTCACAAATTAAATGATGGGGCCAACCCAACTTGTGGTCAAAACCATTGGCGACAGTCCATAAAATCATCCCCCTCCTCTCATCAATCCCACCATCACATGCTTATATATCAATTATCATATATCATGTCATAGCATTTAACATCATGTGATGGCATGCAAATCATATATCAAAATCACAAGTTAGGGACTTACCTTAATCCATGCTTAGCCATAAGCAAAACACTACCAAAAAGGTGAATAACAACAACAATAATCATGTAAATTAATAAAGTGTGTAGTGAGTTCTTACACACTGCTTCTATCGAAATTCCTAGATCCCAAGATTCGATCTACGATGTTAGATCTCTTGTCCTATAATCGGCCAAAAATTATGGTTAGGGACTTAGGCCTATTCGGCCAAACCAAATTAATACCAAAGGCTCTTTTATGACTTACCTTGAACGGATTTGATTTCCAAACAAATCCAAAACGCCACTTGATTTGTCGAGATCCCTACCAAAACACTAGTTAAGAATCGACTTGTATAATCACACATAATCAAGGCCTATGGCCGAATGTCACTTATCTCCTTACCTTGGGGAATCAAATCCCGAAAGATCTCCTTACTCCTTTAATGTTATCCTCTCTTGACTACAAAAAAAAGCATGAATCCAAGGTCTTAATAAGGTTCGGCCAACCCAAAATACATGATTGAGTCTCAAGGTTTCGGTTGGTCATAATAATAAAAGAATTAAACTTAGAGAGATCCCTTACCACACTTATGAAAATCGGCAGCACCTTAGTTAGGGAGGAAGGAGGTTCGACCAACACAATTGGAAGGGCTGGAATTTGAGAAGAAAAAAGGGGTAGGTTCGGCTAATAGAAATAAGAAAAAGAGAAAGAAAAGATGTAGGGGGAGTAGTGGTGGTTTCGACTTGGTAGAAGAAAAAGAAGCTGGAAGTTTTGAACAATTTTGGCAAGGCAACAAGTGAGAATTCGACAGCAGCAATCAAGAGGAAGAAGAAAGAAAACTTGGAAGAATTTCGACACCTCTTGCCTTATCAAAACCGAATGGGGATGTCCTTAATGAGTCCTTCATTCGGCCAACTCCCCTCCCCATTGTGATAATTTCAGCTTTTCATTAACAAAGATAATGCAAGACTTATCTTACATTTAATCTCTTAATCACCTTCAACAATTTAATAGCAAATAAACCACTAATAATTCCCCTTCCAAATTAATATGTGCAAAAAAATATTAAGCTTATGTTTATCCTATTAAGAGTCCAAGATTAAGCCATCACCTCTCTCCCATTCACGCCTACCTTGAGGAAAAATAAAACCAATCATTGCTACTCGTTCGAACTCAGACCTTCACCAGCACTTCTTTTAAACGCCTCAGGCCACTTCTCCCAATTTGACTTTCATGTCAAATATCCTCACCATTTAATTATAAGGCCTTCCTAGGCCGATTCCTTTCCAAAGCAAAACAAAATAAACTCCAAGACGCAACCTAGGCAGTTCGAACTCGTGACCTGCCCAATTGCCATCTCCAAGCCCAAGCCACTCCACCAACTCACTTTCATGCCCAAACTCACCCTCAAAATTCTTTAAAACCTTCCTTACTTGACCCCTTCCTTTAACGCCCCAAAAGCCCAAAATAACAAGCATTTCCCAGTGACTCCATGACTCAACCCAAGACCCCTTTGCAACACCCTTAAACACACCCTTGGTAGCATCTAAGTGACGATGGAAGCCACTTTTCCAAGCCATTTTCATGTCATGCTTCTCCTAATTTTTACTTAACCCCTATCTCCTAGCTCCTTCTTTACATCCTTAAAAAAATTTAATTCTAAATCGACCTAGTTCGGGGTTATTTTTAGACCTAAAACATGCCAAATAATCTTAGAATTTAATTCTTCAAGCACACACATGGGAAAATATTTAAATTACAAATAACCCCTAATTTAGGTGTTACAAAGAGGTGCTCAAATCACGTGATTTTTCCCGAAGGACCAAATTGTAAATGCGGCAAAACTTCTAGGGCTAAAGTGTAATTTTTGGAAGATTTATGGTCAAAATATAATTTAAGGAAAGTTTAAGGGTTAAAATGTAATTTAAAGAAAGTTTAAGGGTCAAAATGCAGTTTTTATTTTTTGTATTTTAAATTTTTTTAACATTTTGAAAATTAAACACGAAATCGAGCCGGACAAAATTTAATGCTTACAGCTGCCCCTCTTTGCTCATCGCTGTGAAACAAGGATAGTGCAAAGACTTAAAAGCACTAAATTTTGTTCGATTGTCCAATCTTTATTCTTTATTTTTTATTGAAAAACAGAAATTGAAAATAGCTCGGCATGCGACACGAAGCTCAACTCACCTCTCGGATTATGAGTTGATCTTTGAAAAAAAAAATCGAAAATACCTTAGCATGCCTGAGGCTCAACTCACCTCTCGCATTATGAGTTGATTTTTGAAAAATAGAAATTTGAAAAATACCTTGGCATGTGATCTGAGGCTCAACTCACCTCTCGGATTATGAGTTGATCTTTGAAAAACAAAAATAAAAATAAAAATACCTCGGTATGTGTCCGAGGCTCAACTTATATCTCGCAATATGAATTGATTTTTTTTTAAAAACATAAATTAAAAAAATACCTCGGTATGTGACCCAAGGCTCAACTCACCTCTCGCAATATGAGTCGATTTTTGAAAAGGAAATTGAAAAATTAATTGGCTTGTGACCCAAGGCCCAACTCACCTCTCGCATTATGAGTTTATTTTTGAAAAAGAAATTGAAGAAATACCTCGTCGTGTGACCCGAGGCTCAACTCACCTCTCGCATTATGAGTTGATTTTTTGGAACAAACAAAAATTGGAAAAAAGAAATTGAAAATACCTCACCTTTCGCATTATGAGTTGATTTTTTAGAAAAATTAAAATTGAAAAACAGAAATTGAAAATACCTCGGCATGTGACCTGAGGCTCAACTCACCTCTCGCATTATGAGTTTATTTTTTTGGAAAAAAATTAAAATTGAAAAATAGAAATTAAAAAATACCTCGGCATGTGACCGAAGGCTCAACTCACCTCTCGCGTTATAAGTTGATTTTTGGAAAAACGTAATTGAAATATTTTTTTTAAATATCAGAATTTCAAAACATATCATCTGGTGGAACTCGGATGTCTTCTTTTTCCTTGATTCAGTACAGCTATCATCAAAACCTCTTGCTCTACTGGAGTACCTGTATATGTCATGCATGATGTTATCATGATATGCACGTGTTTGTCTTAAATGCTTTTATGCTTACATGATTATGCCATGCACCTTGGGCTTGTTTGTTATAATCCCTTTTCGTTACGATTTTAGTGATGACTTACATTCATTGCTTCGATTCTTGACTTTCCTTTCAGGTTTTGTACCCGTCCTCAAGCTTTACGAGTAATCTGCTTTTCTCGTATATCACCCTTTTGCCCCTTGTTGAACTTCGTCCTTGCTTTGAGGCTCTTGTACTTATCAAATTCTCATCCGAGTAATACTCAACATTTCTTTTGTTTAGAGTATGTCATTTCACTATTTATTATTTAAATAAACCATACATGAGATGCATGAAAATGGCAACATAGGAATGAAAGGGATATCTCACGTTCATATTTATTTCAAAAGCAACAATCAAAGAAAGTTGACCAAGAATAGTTAAAAGCGTCATAAAGAAAAGAAATCACATTCAATAGCTACAAATGCTCTAGATATTCAACGCATGAACTTTTTCACGTTTCTTAGTAAAGGATCTTTTTGAGTGTGGCTTCTTGTGTAGAAGATTTTGAGCTTCCGAGAATGCTTCAAATATTGTAATCTCGCTATTTGACTCCCTGTTCAAATCTCCTTGCTCCTTAAGCCCAAATCTGCTTCATTAGGACGCCCTTTCGGGTTTTCATCCTAATCTTTTTGTTTATCGAGACGCCCTTTCTGGGTTTTCATCTTGATGATTTTTTTAGGCATAGTACTTTTTCACAGCATCTGAGTTAATTGGATTAGGTAACTCCTTCCCATCCATCTCAGTGAGAATCAAAGCTCTTGTAACAACCTGATTTTGGGCTTAGTCGAACAGTGGTCTTGGGGCCACAAATTTGACGAGAAAAATCTTATTTTTATTATATTTTTATGGTATACGATTGCACGGAAAGATTTCATAAAAATTTCGTTCGAAAATTTTGACGTTTGGGCACTCAATTTAGTCAAAATGACTAAATTGTAAATAGTGCAAAAGTTGAGTTCCACATGTTAGAAGTGTCCAATTTCTATGAAATTTTAAATTGGAGGTCCTTAAATGGCAATTAGACCATTGGTTAAATAGTTGGACAAAAATGGACATGAGATAAGTGAAATAGGATATTTTTAAGTTAAGGGCATTTTGGTAATTTGGTAATTAAATGGACTAAAAGACAAAAATAAAAGCCAAAAACCTTTGTCCATCTTCTTCCTTGGCCAAATTTAGCATGGGGAAGCCAACCCTATGGTTTTCAAGCTTTCAAGCTCAATAGTAAGTGTATCCAAGCCCAGGTTTTAATGTTCTTTACATTTTTGAGATCCCCGTAACTCGGTTTAGCTATTTCTACCATTATTTTGAGCTAGGGTTTGTCTTTAAAAATTTACCCATGGATGAAATACATGTGCTTTGATGTCCAATGGTAGAATATGAATGCTCGATGTGTAGTAAATAGTGATTTTTGATGAAATCGTAAAAAGGGACTAATTTGTAAAAAGTTAAAAATGTATGAAAATATGTGAATGAATGTAAATTTTTGACTTACATAGTTATTAAAATGGTTTTCTAGGCCTAAAATACAAGGAAATTGAATAAAAATCATTTTACGAGCCTGGGGTAAAAGTGTAAATATGATAAAGTTTAGGGGTAAAAATATAATTTTTCCATAGTATGATTTTTGGGTCACAATGAATAATGTGACTAATAAATAAGGAAAATGTGATGTTATAGATCAAATAAAATGAGGTTCGAACCTAGAACAGGGAAAAAGAGAGAAATTGACGATTAGGTCACTTTTATCATTTTGATATCGAGTGATAAACTGTAAAACGAACATATTTTAATCCCACATTTAGCATACTTTTGGATGATTTTCCCTTTAATTATGGAAATAGGTGCTCCTAATCCTTTGTTTTCACGTGTTATACTCAGGAGAGCACCGGAGGATGAAAAGAACGAAAAACGGGCCGAAAACGAAGAAAATGGGCCAAAGCATGAATTCCACATGGCCTGGGCCCAAGAACACACGGCCGTGCCTATTAAGAAGAGTCAACATAGCCTGGACCCCGAAATGCACGGTCGTGCCTCATCAACTGGTTCGACCACGGCCTGGCCTCGAATCACACGGGCGTGTGCCATGGGCGTGTCCTTGCGGCAGGAAAATAGAATTTATTCAGATTAGGGTACTTATAGGCAAAGAAAGCCATTCCAAAAGCCTATATAAAGACCCTAGAGGCCACTTAAAGAGGGAGTTCAATGAGAATTTGATAGAAGCCTTCTGTCAGGGCTTTTCAAGCGTTCAGCTAGGCCAAGGAGCCGAGCCAGAGAAGCTGAATACAAGGATTTACTCGAAGGAAGCCAGTTGGTTCATCTTAAGAAGTCGGAATCATACTCAAGACGGAAGAATTCTCCTTCAATTCCTTCAGGGGGTTTTAGGGTTTCCTTTTGTTTTGTTTTATATTATCTTTTGAGATGTTTTCTTTTACTATTATGAACTAAACCCTTAAATACCTGAGAGGGATGAAACCTAAGATGAATCTTGTTATTGTTATCTGAGCTGTATGATAAATACTTGATTTGTTCTTAACTATGTGTTCTTAATTCTTATTTTGGTATTTTCAGGATATTGATTCAAGCATTTATGCTCTTAGGCAAGGGAGGAATAGACCCTGTTTAAGAGTAGATCTAGCATAGTTAAGCGGAGTTGATCGCAACCCTAGAGATAGGATGACGAAAATCTGTTAGATTAGGGTCAAATCTAATATGGGAGTCCATAGATCGTAGGGGTTTTAAATAGAAAGAGATTTTAATTAATCAACCTAGGGTTAGACGTTAGTAGCCTCGAGAGAGGTATTAATATAGCTTAGGGAATCCTACGGATCAAGTCAAGTGAATAAATCGTCTAGTTCAGAGTTAGATAACAAGTGAAGTCTAGGTGGATTCTTCCTCAGGTATTGTCTAAATCAATTGGTTTTTCTCTCAAGTCTTTCCTTAATTTCTTTTCTTTGTCTTCGTATCTTTAGCTTAGTAGTTAGTTAATTTTAGATTAGATAAACAAATCCCTTAATTCTTAGGCTAGATAATAGAAAGAAAGTTAGTATTCGTACTTTTGGTTCCTTTGGGTTCGACAATCCGGTCTTGCCACTAAACTATACTACTGTTCGATAGGTGTGCTTGCCTCCATCGTTGTCATAGTTAGTTTTTATTTTCGATCATTCTTTTTATAAAATTTTAAGACTCTGACATTACGATCAAGTTTTTGGCGCCGTTGCCGAGGAACTGAAATATTAAGAAAGCTCAATTTTTATTACTTTAGCCATATTATATTTTATTTTTTGCAATTAAATTTTATATTTACTTTTCTAATTTACTTTTTCTTTTACCTTTTCATGGTAGGTACCTCTAGTTTATGACTAGAAGGAACCCGACGGGACCTTTGACTTACGAAAGTGGTATTGAAGGAACCGTACTCAGAAATCGTAGAGAAGTAATGCGAGGCTTAAATTACATACAAGAAGATCAAGAGGAAGAAACTAATACCACCGAAGGGATGGCTGAGAATAATCCGCTACCTCAGGAGGTGGCCGATCATCATGCTCCTCGAACTATGTATGATTATGCTAAACCTAATTTAACAGGAGCTGAATCGAGTATTGTTAGTGTAACATCCCGAAATTGGGCCTAGTAGGATTGGGCCTTGAGCTTTAGGAAATTAGAATAGTTTTTAGTATGGTTTATTTAATGAAGTGGATTAAGTAAGCTTAGCACTTAAGTTAATTTAAGTGTTAAATTAAAGCACAAGAGGAATAAGTGGCAAGATGGTTAAGGCTCTTGAGAGGTTGCTTGAGGTTAGTGGTTCGAGTATCAAGGAAAGCATTTTGAGGATTTTTTATTTCATCATAGCATTTATGAACGGTCAACTTATGTTTATGATAGGTTGGACTTTCATCTTTTGGTAAGTTGAATATATGTTTAAGGAAAGCTTGAAAGTAGGGATAAGATTCTTAAGGTTATGGTATGATGAGGGGACAAAGGCATGAAAGGTGGAGAATGTTTTGAAAGAAATCCTATGCCTTAATGCATGTATGTGGACATGTAAGGCTAAGGGAGTGGTCAAATTTTGGTAGGTAGTTTGGGGGGATATTTGGCCAACTTTAGCTTTTGTTCACCTTTTGGGCATACTTTTCTCTTCCTCTCCAAACAAATCACTCTTTGGCCGAATGCACCATAAGCATTTTGTGCAAATTTACTTTTGATTTTAGCCTCTTTTTGTTTAACCAAATCACATCATTTTACTTTCTTTCATTTGCCCTTTTGAAACCGAAACTACAATCTAACTTGTGTATTTTCGCACTTTCTTTTGACAAAGTAGTGCTTGGCGAATCTCTCCTACAACTCTCTCCTTTTCTTTCTTTCAATATTGTTCAAATCACTTTTCTCCTACACTCTCTCTTGGCCGAAATTTCCATCTCTCCATCTCTCTTTACTTTCTTTTATTTTAAGCCATAAACATTTCTTTTCCATTGAAATCTCTTCCATTTTGTTCTTTTGATTTTAATTCAATCCTTGTTGTTAATTAAATATTATTGATTCATGGGGATCAAATAAGTGGAGGGGCATGATATTCGTGTAACGGATACCAGTGTTTTGGTAACACATTGTGACTACGGTCACCGAGGTTTGGTACCTCCAGAGGTTTGGCACCTCATAGCGTCTCGCCCACGTGGCTTAGCACCACCGTGGGTTGGCCCCACTTTGAGATATGGGATTGACGCCAATGATTTGGTATCACACGATGGGTTGGCCCCATCATTCGATTTGTGTCTCACGGACACCGTAGATTTGGTATCTCCAAAGGATTTGGTATCACATATGTGACTTTGAGTCACCAGTGGTTTGGCACCACCAAGGGTTTGGTACCACACGGGTAGAGAAAGGCGTTTGGATGGCTAGGTTGGGTGCATATTAAACTTTTGCATGTTAATTGGTTATGACTTGTGTATGTGTTGCACTAAACCGGGGAAGGATTACACATTGAGTCTTGGTGACTCACCTTCTCCTTTAAATTTTTCAGGTGACTCGTAGATCGCGGATAAGGAACCGAAAGAACTCGAGGTGGCCATGCCGTGAACATTTGGATTAAATAATTTATGAACTACTTTTATTTTATTGTTGGTTATTTTGCTTAAATTGTAATAAGGCCTACTAGGATTATATTTTGGTTATTTTATCTGTTTTGGATAATTTGTTTAATAACTTAATGACTTGAAAATGGATACACATGTTTTCTCAAATTAATACGCAAAAATGTTTTATTGTGCCATCGGGTACACATGAATCTGTAACAACCTGACCTAATAAATTATTAAACCAAAACAATATCTTTTATCAAAAATTTAAAACGGCTTAAAGGGATTTTTCAAAAATGTTTTCTCTGTAGCATACCAAATTCGGTCATAACGCTTTGGGGGGTTTGGGGTGTTACAAATTGGTATCGAGCCAGTTCAAAACTTCTACTGGGGCGAAGGCCCAAAATGTTTTTAGTAGGCCTATTTGAAATATTTTGGTTTTGAATAAGCATGGCACCGAGTCTCCCAAGACCAATCCGCCTGTAAGTACCTCTAACTTTTGTATGGATTATTATTGTAGAAGGGGAACGTAGTTAGTGTGATAGGTGTTGAACCTTAGGACTAGTCCACCCCAACAAAACTCATAAGACTTTAATGGCCTAATTAAAACCAACCCGTGACCAAGTCGCCGAGTTAGGGTGTGGTAACCTTGATGCGCATGTCTAGGATTGGATCCTAAGAGCTTGGTATTTAAGCAGTCCTCGTGACTCACCTCCTCTTCGCAGAATCCTACCCGTGTGTAGCTTTGCTCACCCTAACCAAGAGGACTTCGATCATAAAGTAAACAATAAATAAAACCCGAAAGGGATTAGCCATGTTTTCATGAAAACTCGAGTTTTAAAATTGTTTAAGTACTCTCTAGATATTAGGAAAAATTTATTTTGGAAAAAAAATCTTCAAAATATTCCCGGTTTACCAAAATTACCAAAATGCCCCTAGTGGCAAAATTACGAAAATGCCTTTGGTTCTAGTATTACCGAATTACCTCGATTTCAATAAAATCTTCTTACTTTGCAAAAGTAACCGAAAATCTTGCATTTCAAAATATATACACTGACTTTTGGAATTTACAAAATTACCCCTGATTGACAAAATTACCAAAATACCCCTGGTTTCCAAAATTTTGCCATACCTTTAATTTGAGAAATTTTTAAAAAGAACCCTCTAGTTTTGGAAATTTCAAAATGTTCTGAATTACGAAAGTTTTAAAAAAAAAAATTTCTCCGATTTATGACGAAAATACCCCTGGGATAGAAACATGACAGAAATGTCCGAAGAGTGAATAAGTATGGAAGGTATTAGGGAATGGATGTTCTTCTCTGTGAATTAGGATAGAGAACTTAAAACCTTGATTGATCGAAAGAATCCTATTGAGCTTTCCATAAAACTTCTTCGCGAATAACCAAGTGAAACAAATTACTAATCCATAAAATTTTTCTAATCGATTAAAAGCGCGATAGTTAGAATGAGCTTTAGAGGATGTAGCCGTCAGTGACGCGGAAGGGTAGGATGATCAGTATCGTAACTCGGTCGGTCGTCGTGATCTGAACGATATACCACTACCACCCCAACTTTTGGAGCCAAGAGCAGGATCGACGGTGATGACGAAGTCTCACAAGCGATGCTATGGGTTCCGGAAAGGGTAGTGGAATGGGTGGAGGTGGAGGAGCTCAAAATCGGTACCTGAGAGACTTCGAGCTAACGGAGCTGAATTTTTCCGAGGTGTATCTGGTGTAGCGCCCAATACGGCTGAGTATTGGCTAGAATCGACCAAAAGAATCATGGATGAGATAGATTTGAAAAATGAGGAGAAACTGAAAGGGGCGGTGTCGCTTCTCAAGGATGAGTCATATCGATGGTGGCTCACGATTCGAGATAGTCTACTGAGACGATCTTATATGGGATTACTTCAAAGCTGCTTTTCAGAAGAAATATGTGGGCACCAGCTACACTGATGCTCAGAGGAAAGCTTTTCTGGGGTTGGTACAAGAAAATAAGTCTGTGTCAGAATATGAAGCGGAATTCTTGAGATTGAGCCGCTATGCTCAGGGAATTGTGTCAACGGAGCATGATCAAGTGTCCGCTTTTGAAGACGGACCAGGATGATCTAAGGTTCCGATTGCTCCACAACAAGAGCGTGAGTTTTGATCCTAGTGAAAAAGGCTAAGGTAGCCAAGGATCAAGGAGTCCGTAAGATAGAATCATGAAAAGAATAAGCGAAGAGAGAGGCTTTGGATCGTCTGGATCGGGCAGTAATGTGGAGAAGAGGGCTAGATTTGGGGAATCAGAAAGAGCCATAAAGCCTACTCAGTGGCCACCTCAGTGTGCTAGATGCGGGAAATCCCACTCGGAAGAATGTTTGGCTGGAAGTAGAGGGTGCTTTGAATGTGGATCGTTGGATCACCGTGTAAGAGATTGTCCTCAGAAGTTAGCTAAGAATCACCCAGAGGGTCAGAACCGTGCTCAGGTTAGAAATGAAGGACCACCACAGAAGGGTCAAGGTGCAGCTAGAGGTAATGGTAACGGGCGTGGCGAGGTCTCAAGGTACAGAGGCGAGGCAACCAAGGTTGGTTTATGCAGTTGGTCGCGAGGAGGAAGATGTACCAGATATGAGAACGGGTAAGTTTCTTATTTCGAAATACCTCAATTGTCTTGTTTGTGGTTACGTTAGTTCGCTCTTATGTAGCTAGTAAAGTGTATGGGACTTGGATTATGGACGTAGGGAATGTTTCTAGAAAGTATGATAGATCTTTAAGATCGAGTGCTTAACATGGCGTAGGGTGATGAGTTAAGGATACGATTGATCGATAGTAAGTAATTTGGGATGAAATTATTTTAAGGAGGGTAGAAGCGTAACATCCTGAAATTGGGCCTAGTAGGATTGGGCCTTGAGCTTTAGGAAATTAGAATAGTTTTTAGTATGGTTTATTTAATGAAGTGGATTAAGTGAGCTTAGCACTTAAGTTAATTTAAGTGTTAAATTAAAGCACAAGAGGAATAAGTGGCAAGATGGTTAAGGCTCTTGAGAGGTTGCTTGAGGTTAGTGGTTCGAGTATCAAGGAAAGCATTTTGAGGATTTTTTATTTCATCATAGCATTTATGAACGGTCAACTTATGTTTATGATAGGTTGGACTTTCATCTTTTGGTAAGTTGAATATATGTTTAAGGAAAGCTTGAAAGTAGGGATAAGATTCTTAAGGTTATGGTATGATGAGGGGACAAAGGCATGAAAGGTGGAGAATGTTTTGGAAAGAAATCCTATGCCTTAATGCATGTATGTGGACGGCATGTAAGGCTAAGGGGAGTGGCCGAAATTTTGGTAGGTAGTTTGGGGGGGATATTTGGCCAACTTTAGCTTTTGTTCACCTTTTGGGCATACTTTTCTCTTCCTCTCCAAACAAATCACTCTTTGGACGAATGCACCATAAGCATTTTGTGCAAATTTACTTTTGATTTTAGCCTCTTTTTGTTTAACCAAATCACATCATTTTACTTTCTTTCATTTGCCCTTTTGAAACCGAAACTACAATCTAACTTGTGTATTTTCGTGCACTTTCTTTTGGCAAAGTAGTGCTTGGCCGAATCTCTCCTACAACTCTCTCCTTTTCTTTCTTTCAATATTGTTCAAATCACTTTTCTCCTACACTCTCTCTTGGCCGAAATTTCCATCTCTCCATCTCTCTTTACTTTCTTTTATTTTAAGCCATAAACATTTCTTTTCCATTGAAATCTCTTCCATTTTGTTCTTTTGATTTTAATTTAATCCTTGTTGTTAATTAAATATTATTGATTCATGGGGATCAAATAAGTGGAGGGGCATAATATTCGTGTTTATTTTGACACCAGTGTTTTGGTAACACATTGTGACTACGGTCACCAGAGGTTTGGTACCTCCGAGGTTTGGCACCTCATAGCGTCTCGTCCCTCGTGGCTTAGCACCACCGTGGGTTGGCCCCACTTTGAGATATGGGATTGGCGCTTGGTGATTTGGTATCACACGATGGGTTGGCCCCATCATTCGATTTGGTCTTCGGACACTAGAGATTTGGTATCTCCAGTGATTTGGTATCACATATGTGACTTTGAGTCACCAGTGGTTTGGCACCACCAGTGGTTTGGTACCACACGGGGTAGAGAAAGGCGTTTGAATGGCTAGGTTGGGTACATATTAAACCTTTGCATGTTAATTGGTTATGACTTGTGTATGTGTTGCACTAAACCGGGGAAGGATTACACATTGAGTCTTGGTGACTCACCTTCTCCTTTAAATTTTTCAGGTGACTCGTAGATCGCGGATAAGGAGCCGGAAGAACTCGAGGTGGCCATGCCGTGAACATTTGGATTAAATAATTTATGAACTACTTTTATTTTATTGTTGGTTATTTTGCTTAAATTGTAATAAGGCCTACTAGGATTATATTTTGGTTATTTTATCTGTTTTGGATAATTTGTTTAATAACTTAATGACTTGAAAATGGATACACATGTTTTCTCAAATTAATACGCAAAAATGTTTTATTGTGCCATCGGTACACATGAATCAGAATAACCCGACCTAATAAATTATTAAACCAAAACAATATCTTTTATCAAAATTTAAAACGACTTAAAGGGATTTTTCAAAATGTTTTCTCTGTAGCATACCAAATTCGGTCATAACGTTTGGGCGGGTTTGGGGTGTTACTGATTAAACTATATAGCCGCTAATAATTTTGAATTGAAACCTAACACTATACAAATGATTCAACAGTTTGTTCAGTTTGATGGTTTGCAAGACGAAGACCCAAATACTTATTTAGCAAATTTTCTAGAATTCTATGATACCTTCAAAATAAATGGCATTTCTGATGATGCCATTTGTCTTCGGTTATTTCCCTTTTCATTGAGAAATAAAGCCAAACAGTGGTTACATTCTCTTTCACGAGTATCAATCACTACATGGGGCCAAATGATTGAAAATTTTTTATTAAAATATTTTTAGCCGGCCAAAATGGCCAAATTAAGGAATGATATCTCTTCTTTTGTGCAGATGGATTTAGAAACATTATATGATGCATGGGAGAGATACAAAGATCTATTGAGAAGGTGCCTACACAATGGTTTACCCTTGTGGCTACAGGTCTAAACTTTTTACAACGGTGTGAATCCCTCAACTAGGCAGTTGATTGACTCAGCATCCGGTGGAACCTTGAATAACAAAACTCCTGAAGTGGCTTACTAGTTTATAGAGGAGATGTCACTGAATAACTATCAATGGCAAGTTACAAAGACAAAGCCAACTAAAGTAGCCGGAGTTTTCAATCTCGACGCAGTCACCATGCTATCAAATCAGGTAGAGAAGATGAATAAAAAGATTGATGGTTTGTATCGTTATTTACAGGTACATCCAGTTATGCAATGTGACTCAAATCTAGGAGGTATGGTGAATCCTGAGTACCCACCCTACAATCATGGCATGGAAAGCGAACAGATAAACTATACGGGTAACAATTTCATATATCAAAATAACCCTTATAGTAATACTTATAATCCAGGTTGGAGGAACCACCCCAATTTCTCGTGGGGTGGCCAAAGAAATCAAAGACAACAACCACCCCCTCCAAACTTCTAACAACAGCCCTACCCATAGGAAAAGAAACTGAACCTTGAAGAGATGCTGACAAAATTCATAGCGGTATCTGAAACTCATTTTCAAAACACCGAGACAACACTTAAAAATCAACAAGCATCGATTAAAGGAATCGAGAACCAGTTAGGGCAACTCGCAAAGCTGATCTCCAAACGACCACTAGGTAGCTTGCCAGGTAATACTGAGACTAATCCAAAGGAGCAAATTTAAGCCATAACAGCTCATGACAGTGAAGGATCAGTAGAATCGAAACCTGAGCCAAGGAAAGAACCTGTGGTAAATGAAGGTAAGGTTGAAGTAAGCCAAGAGAAACCAAAACAGCTAATTAAAGAATACAAACCTTGCATACCTTACCCCAATGCGAGGAAGGAAGACGACACAGAAGAATAGTTCGGTAAGTTTCTTAAACTCTTAAAGAAACTACATATTAACTTACCGTTTCTTGAAGCTCTTTCGCAGATGCCATATTCAAGGAAATTTTTAAAAGAGCTCTTAACGAACAAGCGAAAGTTAGACGAGGAGTCGCATGTGGAATTAAACGTAGTATGCTCAGCAATGTTACAGAATAGACTACCACGAAAATTAAAAGATCCAGAAAGTTTTACAATTCCATGTTTAATTGGTAGTTTATCTGTTGATAATGCTTTAGCTGATTTAGGGGCAAGCATCAATGTTATGCCATCTAAAATGTTTAAACAACTAGGTCTAGGGAAACTCAAGCAAACTAGGATGAGTATTCAACTAGTTGATAAGACTATTCAAGTTCCTAAGGGTATAATTGAAGATGTACTAGTTGTTTTAGATATGGATGAAGACAATAGTATCCCCTTAATTTTAGGAAGATCTTTTCTAGAAACTGCCAGATCTAAAATTGATGTTAATACAGGTGAACTCATACTTCGTGTAGGTGACGAATCAATCAGTCTCCATGCTCTCGACTCAGCTAGGACATCGAGTAAGAAAGGTGAGGACATAAATTCTATCGATAATTATTCGATTAAACTTTCTTTTCAGAAACACTGGGAACTACACGATAGAGCCAGATCCTATAGCTCATACCAACAAGGAAATATCTCATGAGGAACGACGGCTTCAGACCGATGAGCTAAATGAGTGGGAGACACATTTCAAGGAGAAATCAAATCCACACGAAGTGAAACCGAAGGAACCCATAGAAGAACTTAAAGGAACATCAAATCACTTCAAAATAGGAGATCAGGTACTATTAGATAGAACAGATCCGCGAATCGCCACATCAAACATGAAGACAAACGAAGAGGTCCCTTTTACGGTACTTAATGTTTTTCCTTACGGAACAGTCGAGGTAAGTAATTCTACATTCGGTACTTTTAAAGTAAACTCTACTCGACTCAAACTATATAATGATAGCATGAAAAAGAATTTTTCACTCCTTAAACCACCGTAAAGGTATGAATGAGAGGTAAGTCTAGCTTAAGACTTTAAACGAGCGCTTCTCGGGAGGCAACCCGAGCACTAACCCTATTTATTTTTATTTCTTTTTCCTCTAGTACCTAACTACAAACTAACCAAGTTAATAAAGCGTAGAATTCCACACCACACGGCCTTACACACGGCCGTGTGGATACTACGAATGTTAGCTCTGGCATGGCAGAGATAGTACGAGACAGAACGAAAAAAATATCTTCAAATCACGGACTCAACTAACACCACAAACGTGTAATGTAACATCCTTGATTAGGGGTTATGCGTTCGTGCGTAATTCATGAAATAGTGGGCTCAGTGGGTGTGTTGGATGTGATCTGAGGAGCTTTAGGAACCCTAAGATGTAAGGAAATGTATGGAAATGTAAGGAAATGTAAGGAAATGTATGGAAATGTAAGGAAATGTAAGGAAATGTAAGGAAATGCCTTGTCTTGGAAATGTATGGAGATGTTAAGTTTAAAACAGGAAAGTGAACATTTTTGGAAACTAGGAAATGTAAGGAAATGATTTAGAAATGATTCAAAAGAGGAAAGTGAACATTTCTGGAAACTTGGAAATGTAAGGAAATGTCAAGATTAAAGAGGCAAACGAAAATTTTTGGAAACTTGGAAATGTAAAGAAATGTTAAGTTTTAAAGTTTAAAAAGGGAAAACTAAGGCAAGGTGGCCTTAAGAGAAAACGATGTGAAATTTGACACAATCGGGCTTGGAAAAGTGGCATGAAGATGTCACTTAGGGCCTTTGAAATGGCGCCACATACAAGGGTGTTGGGCTGAGTTCGAGTCACATGGGAAGCAAATAAAAGAAATTTTATTTTGCTTCCGAAGAAATGAGGTGGACGACAAGCTTTTAAAAAGAGGAGTTTTATTCTCTTTAAATTTCGCTAAATAGGGATAAATAATGGGATTATTTTAGATTATTTTCAAGAGATAATTGTGGATTAATTCCTTTTATTTTAATGGATAAAAGAAGAGATAATAGAAGGATTATTATTATTATTAATGAGATAAAGTTATCAAATTAAGAAGAGTGGTGGCCAAGTAAGGACTCTAGCCTAGTAAATTCTGGCTATAAAAGGACTAGAGGCCATTCAACATTATTTACTCTTCCTTGATAACCTTTGCGAATTTTCTCTGCAACCCTATTCTTTTCTTCTTCATTCTTTTCTCTCAATATTCCAAAAGCCGAAAGCTTGCTAAGAACAAGGCCATAGCCGAATCTCTAAAGGTTGAAGTGAAGGTGCAATCGATTTCTTCAAATAAGGAGATCTTTCGGGACTTACTAAGTGTAGATTACAAGGAAGGAGAAGTTCTTTTCCGAAGGTACATCATAGGTCGTGTTCCCTAGTTATTCTATGAATTTCGGATTTAAAATCCACAGGTAAGTGTCTATAGCATTCAGCCAAGGCCTATTTTGATAGTTAGATCTAATTCTTGTTTGTTTAAAAAGCGAAACTAACCCCCGATGAGATTTAGTGCTTGGTAGAATACAAGGAGGAGCATAGCATAGATTTCGGATTTGATTAGTTTTGAAATCGGCAACAAGGTAAGTTTAAGTATACAAATCCTACTAGGATTTGGTTTTATAGCCGAATAGGCTTTATGCTAATATAATAAGGATGGTAGAATGTAGGACTTGAGATCTAAGGCATTAGATCAAGCTTTTCGAGATTTGGATTGAAAGCATTAAGTTTAATCGGTGTGTACCCACACTAATTCTTAATAAGTTTTATGGCAATATTTAAATATGTATGTATGTTATATGAATGCGGAAAATATGGCTAAGTACCATGTTATGGTGCACAGTACTAAGGTACGTTTTCCTACTCCTACTAGGAATATGAAATTATGTTATATATGTAACATGTGAAAAGTGATAAGAATGAATGTGGTGACCTAAGACCACGATATCTGAATGTGGTGACCTAAGACCACGAAATCTGAATATGATTATTGATATGAATATGTGATAATATGCGAAATAACATGTACATGCATTCTCATGGCATTATTTTATGTTGCATGTGCATGGGTGGGATATGATATGAAAGAAGGACGGGTGTACTTGATGCGTGGTTTGATGTTAGCCTTGAGCTTCATCGTAGATTGACGTGGACCGAGGTCACATTGTGGATTAATTGCGATTTAGTTCACGTGGCTTGATGAGTAGCTCGTGCCTCATCGTGGTTGATATAAGCTTTGTGCTATATCGTGGTTGATGAGTGACTATGTGTCCCATCGTGGTTTTGGTGTTAGCTACGGCTACATCGTGGATTGGCGCTGACTGAGGTCACGTTGTGGATTTTGGTGCTTTATTGCACGTGGATGGCATTTATTGCCTTTTGGAGAAAAAAGGAGAGGTGATTTAATAATCCCCTGTGTGTGTAGGTTGGTACGGGGAGTGTAGCGGATGGCTAACTAGGTTTGGGTTCGGAATGCATCATTAAATGTATTCTATGATTTGAATGTGTATCATATGTATGCAGAAATTGTTAAGACTTAGTGTTTGTGTACACATTGAGTCTGCTTGACTCACCCGTTGTAGGGAACCTTTTTCGGTGACGATCAAGAATGGACCGGTTCGAGGAGCTCATAGGTGGCCATGCACAAGAAGGAATTTAATTAATTTGGATTTTTATATTTTAAGTACTTTGAATTTAAAGTTTGGAAATTATTTGATGTAATAAGGCCATAAGGCCAAGATTGAATTTCTTTATTTCTTTTACTTTTATTTACAAATTATTATTTAAGGGATCAAGTAAATTTATTTTTAAAATAAACTCCAAGTGTTTTGTCACCTTAATTAAAAAGGAATTTTAATATAAGATTAACTCATTTTCAGCACAAGCCCAACCCAAACAATTTTTTTTAAAATTCACACAAGTTTTCCTAAGTAACAAAAGAATTTTGAATCGGCTTACATCGAGGAACATACCAGATCCAGTCAAGGCTCGTGGGCCGGGTTTGGGGTGTTTCATGTAACATAGCCGTGGTTGACACTATTGAACCAACACGGGCGTGGCAATCTAATGCAAGGCGTGGGAGAAGCGATTGAACCACCACATGGTCATGCGATATGGCCGTGGGACACAACACGCCCATGGGACATGGGCGTGGGGATGTACCAGAACTGAAAATTTCTATTTAAAACACCCCTCTCCCCTTCTCACCCACTCCCCATTCACTCTTCACTCCCCTCCATCTTTACTTTCCTCCTTCTTTATTCTCTAAAGTCTTGATCTACTCTTCAACAATGTTGAAGAAATGAAAAGATCCTAGCCCAGTCTCCCTGTGCGAGACTAATCAACATAAGTTCATGTCGGCCGCTTCATCCACTCGACAAGCCAAGGGTCTTTGAGGCCATTTAGCTTTTATTTTTCTTTTATTTTCTCTTTTATTTTCCTTCTCTTTGACTTTCTTATGCTTAATTTAGTTTATTTCATTTTAGTTTCTTGGTTTTAGGTTCTAAAGGTGCTAAGGAATCACACATCACGGCCTTAGAAATCACACTCACCTCACGAACCATCTACCAGTAAGGACCTTTTGGTCCAGTAATCGGTTCTTTTAGTCTTATTTTCCTTTCTACAGTCTTTCTTTCCATTTGTCTTTTCTTTAAATATATAATTAGTATATTTTGAATTATTTTTACTATTTTCTGGCTAATTCTTCATAAGTTACCCAATTTCTTCATCTAGCGCAGAGATTGTCAGCGGCCACCACACCATGACCACTGCCAACTCGAGGATCTCATCCACAATTCAGGAAGTTTCACTTCTCTCCTTCACTTCTCTCCTTCACTTTTGATTTTCTTATTATATGATTTTTATCTATCTTTGTACATTGAAGGCAATGTACATCTTAAGCGTGGGGGTGAAAATTATTTAGAAAAAGTGCCTAACTTTTTGCATTATTCTCAAATCCCTGAATGATATTCTGTCTTAAAGTAATTTTCTCATATCACTAATTAGAATGAAATTCCTGTGGATTCATGATTTCTATTGATATGTTTTAGATTAAGTCATTGATAATTGTGCATTGATAATTTAAACTTTAAAATACTAGAGAATCAAGCATGATGAGTCTATTTTCAAAAAAATTAAAAATTCTCTTAGGTTGTCTACCTGAATCTAATTGTTACCTTGAAATTTAAAATTTACAAAGTTGATATCAAAAACCCATAATTTTTGTGAGCCTTTGAGCCATGTATAAATTATCTATGAATTATGATGAGGCATTATCAATGAATAATATGAGTAGAGGAAGTTCGTTTTAATTATGAGTTGAGAATTTTACTTGAAGACAAGCAAAGGATTAAGTGTGGGGGTATTTGATAAATCGTAAAATGAACATATTTTAATGCCACATTTAGCATACTTTTGGATGATTTTTCCCTTTAATTATGGAAATAGGTGCTCCTAATCCTTTGTTTTCATGTGTTATACTCAGGAGAGCACCGGAGGATGAAAAGAACGAGAAACGGGTCAAAAACGGAGAAAATGGGCCAAAACACGAATTCCACACGGTTGTGCCTCTTAAGAAGAGTAGACCACGGCCTGGACCCTGAAATGTACGGCTGTGCCTCATCAATAGGTTCGACCACGACCTGGCCTCGAATCACAAGGGCATGTGCCATGGGCATGTCCTTGCTGTAGGAAAATAGAATTCTATTCGGATTAGGGTACTTAGAGGCAAAGAAAGCCATTCCAAAAGCATATATAAAGACCCTAAAGGCCACTTAAAGAGGGAGTTCGATGAGAGTTCGACAGAAGCTTTCTGTCAAGGCTTTTCAGGCGTTCAGCTAGGCCAAGGAGTCGAGCTAGAGAAGCTGAATACAGGGATTTACTCGAAGGAAGCCATTTGTTTCATCTCAAGAAGCTAGAATCATACTCAAGATGGAGGAACTCTTCTTCAATTCCTTCAGGGGGTTTTAGGATTTCATTATGTTTTGTTTTATATTATCTTCTGAGATGTTTTCTTTTACTATTATGAACTAAACCCTCAGATACCTGAGAGGGATGAAACCTAAGATGAATCTTGTTATTATTATTTGAGCTGTATGATAAATACTTGATTTGTTCTTAACTATGTGTTCTTAATTCTTTTTTTGGTATTTCCGGGATATTGATTCAAGCATTTATGCTCTTAGGCAGAGGAGGAATAGACCTTGTTTAAAAGTAGATCTAGCATAGTTAAGTGGAGTTGATCGTAACCCTAGATATAGGATGACGAAAATCTGCTGGATTAGGGTCAAACCTAATATGGAGTCCATAGATCGAGTTAATGCAATTCTAGGAGTTTTAATTAGAAAGAGATTTCAATTAATTAGCCTAGGGTTAGACGTTAGTAGCCTCGAGAGAGGTATTAATATAACTTAGGGAATCCTACGGATCAAGTCAATTGAATAAATTGTCTAGTTCAGAGTTAGATAACAAGTGAAGTCTAGGTGGATTCTTCCTCGGGTATTGTCTAAATCAATCGGGTTTCCTCTCAAGTCTTTCCTTAATTTCTTTTCTTTGTCTTCTCATCTTTAGCTTAGTAGTTAGTTAATTTTAGATTAGATAAACAAATCCCTTAATTCTTAGGCTAGATAATATAAAGAAAGTTAGTATTAGTACTTTTGGTTCCTTTGGGTTCAACAATCCGGTCTTGCCACTAAACTATACTACTGTTCGATAGGTGTGGTTGCCTCCATCGTTGTCATAGTTACTTTCCAGGTTCGATCATTCTTTTTTATAAATTTTTAAGGCTCTGACATTACGATCATCAAGGTAAGTTCGTGTGTAAATAATACAACCTTATGTTATGTATTTTAATATTTTTATATTACATGAATTGTATAAGGTCTTTATGAAATTGATTAATGACAATTTTAACGAAATGTCGAAGAATGAAAATCCTCGATTCAACCTTAGGAATGGATAGAATACAAACGTCATGACACTAAGGTTACTAAGGTCCCGTATAAGACCATATTTGGGATATGGCATCGGCATCGAATAGTGATTCCATGTAAGACCACGTCTGGGACCTGGCTTCGGTATGAAATCGTGTAAGACCATGTCTGAGACATGGCATCGACATGTGATCCCATGTAAGACCATATCTAGGATGTGGCATTGGCATCTTACTACGTGCATGACAATTTTCGAGTATCCTTAGATATTCCAAATGGTTCAATAGGGTAAAGAAATTAAATTTTTGTTAAAGATGGAAAAAGGGCTAAAGTTATGTGATGGAGTGATACAGGTAAATATGCGAAATTCATGAGAAATGAGTTCGATATGTGATTTCGTATAAGACCATGTCAAGGACATGGCATCGATATGATGTTTCTTGTAAGACCATATCAAGGATATGGCGTTGATACGATACTATATGTATCAAATTTTCAAGTAACTTTTAGCTTTCCGAGTGGTTCAACGGGGACGTTAAAAATGAGAAAGTAAGTGACTATGTTACGAGTAGTACAGATATGTTCATAGAACTCACGTGAAGTGAATTCGATATATGATGAATTCTAGAGAAGAATGTACACGAATCAGTTATACTTGAGAAGTATTGATAACCTTGTGATTAGTGATCTACATTCATGATGAATGGATACATGATAAGATTTGATGATGATCATGTGTGAGGCTTTTAGGCCAAATTAAATTGAGAAATTTTATGTTCAAGTCTTTGTTGTTGATGTATAGATTATATTGGCCAATGAATGGCATATAAATATTTGATAACTATTAGTTATTGGAATAGATAACCATGGGTATACTTTGGTATTATATGTGCGTAAATGAGAATTAGTACAAAGAAAACATGATAGAGTAAGTTTAGCAATAAAACAGTTTGGACAGCAGCAGCTGTATCACTTTGAAAAATCGCCAAAAATGGTGGAAATCAAATTAGAGGTTGAGTAAGATATGAAATTAAATATTATTGATCCTATTTTCACGTAAAAGAAATGGTGCAAGAAAAAGAATCTCATATTCTGAGATATTTGAATTTTTGTGAGACAGAGTTAGAATGTTTTCGGAATCCCCTGATCTGACTTAAGAAATTCATTATAAATTGTACAAAAATAATCAAGGTATAAAATTTATATACTCGAATTTCTTGTTGAGCCTATTTTCAATAGAAACAAATGGGAACATTATTTGAGTTCTGTACAATGAGAAAATAAATCTTTAGTGAAGAGGGGTCAGAACTGTTGGACAATGAAACATGGGAGACTTTAAAGAATAAACTGTACTGATTGGCTAAACCAAAAATTCTGAAAATCCTATGGTAAGACGATATGTGAGTCTAGTTTCAAGGAAAATTAGCGGATATTAATTTGGAGTTCCATAGCTCCAGAGAAAAATAATTTAGTGACTGTAACTTGAGTAGACAGCTCAAGATGAACATAAATGAATTGTAAAATTTTATGAAATAAGAATGACATTATCTTGAGAGCTTATAATAAGGATTGTTAAAAGCATGGTAATCAATTGTATATTATTTACATATGTACTTACTAAGCTTTGTAGCTTACTCCCCTTCCTTTCTCATATCTTATAGGGTCTTATGCTAGCTCAAGTTGGAGATCGCCGGAGATGCTATTACACTATCAAGCTATCATGTTGGGTAAAAGTGAATGCAAAACCCTTTGAGTTTATGGCATGTATAGGGACTTAGTCAATTGTGTATGTGTCATTTGATTTGCCAAATGTGTTAGTTCATAATGATTATATGGTCCATTTTGTATATGGCCATAGGGAATTGGCCAATATTTGTCAAGTTTCATATTTTAATGATGATAAGTTTTATGAAGGGAAAGTTTATGCAAAGAGGTAAAATATGAAGTGTTTGAATGATGATTAGTGGTTCTTTATAGGTTATTATTACCATATCATGTATTGCTTGAGTTGGTATAAGTCAGGGTGGCAATTGGCTTGGAAAATAGCCTTCTAATTGTCCACACGGGTTGGCACACGGGCGTGTGTCTAGGCTGTGTGTGACACATGGTCAACCCCCATAAGTGTGTTGATAGGCCGTGTGTCCCCTAGACCAAATTTATGAGAAATCGATTCATCACACGGGCCAGCACACGGGCATGTACCTAGGCCATGTGGCCCTTGAGAAGTTGCTGACGTCATAAACAGAATGCTAAGGTTTTTACACACGGGTGAGGACACGGGCATGTCTAGGCCGTGTGAGAAACAAGGGACATTGAGACAGGCGTGTGTCTGGCCGTGTGAAAACTCCTATAGGTTCAAAATAAAATCAAATTCCATACGGGTAAGGGACATGGGCGTGTGTGACTACACGACCTGCCCACACGGGCATGTCCCACTTCACACGGGAGTATGGTCCTTGTTTAGGTAAAAAATATTTCTAAGAGCGTAAAAGTTTTCGGATTAACTCTGAAACCTCTCGTATGTATGTTTAGAGCCTCGTAGGCCCATAATATGCATGTTCTGATTAAGAAGGAAAAGTTTTAATTTGGAACAAAATTTTATAGCCCGATAATGTATGTTTGAGCAAATTAAGTCTGGTAATGCCTCGTATCCTGTTCCAACGTGGGGCACGGGTAAGGGGTGTTATAGCTCTACCCGAGAAGACCTTCTTTATGACGTATGGCCCTTCCCAATTTGGTGCCCATTTTCCTCGAAAGTCTTTTTGTATTGGGAGAATCTTTCTCAGTACGAGTTTTCCCTCGTGGAATTCTCTTGGCTGCACCTTCTTGTCATGGGCCTTGATCATTCTCTTCTGGTACATTTGTCCATGACAGATTGCCTTCAAGCATTTTTCTTCAATAAGATTTAGCTGGTCATATCGAGCTCGAACCCATTCTGATTCCTCTAGTTTCAACTCCATTAAGACTCGTAGAGGGGATCTTAACTTCAATGGGCAGCATAGCTTCCATTCCATAGAACAAAGAGAAAGGAGTTGCTCCCATAGATGTCCGCACAGATGTGCGATATGCATACAAAGTGAATGGTAGCTTCTCATGCCAGTCTTTATAAATCCCGGTCATTTTCCCAATAATCCTCTTAATATTTTTGTTAGCCACTTCTACTGCCCCGTTCATCTTTGGGTGATAGGGTGAGGAATTATGATGCTTTATTTGAAATTGCTTGCACACTTCTTTCATCATCTTGTAGTTTAGATTTAAAGCGTTATCTGAAATGATTCTCTCAGGCAAACTGTATCGACATATGATTTCCTTTTTTAAGAACCTGCAAATTGTAGTCTTCGTCACATTAGCAAACGAAACGGATTCTACCCATTTTGTGAAGTAATCTATAACCAAAAAAATGAATCGGTGTCCATTAGAAGCTTTTGGGGAAATTGGCCCTATAACATCCATGCCTCATATAGAAAAAGGCCACGGAGAAGTCATGACATGAAGGAGCGAAGGGGTGTATGAATTTTATCGCCATAAGTTTGACATTTGTGGCACTTTCATACATAACTAATGCAGTCATTTTCCATCGTCAGCCAGTAATAATCGAGTCTCATAATCTGCCTAGCCATAGTGAAACCATTGGCATGTGTCCCACAAATTCCTTCATGGACATCTTCAAGTATTTTTTTGGCTTCAACAGCATCCACGCATATCAGAAGCACTTGATCTTTTCCTCTTTTGTACAAGATATCCCCATCAACAACAAATCTCACGCCATTATTCTGATTGTTCTTTTGTCGTTCTCATTTGCTTGCTCGGGATACCTTTGATTCTTGATATATTCTAAGATATCATGGAACCATGACCATCCATCTGTCTCTTTCAATGCTAAAACAATGTGCAGGGACCTCATATATGCTCATTTGGATAAGCATTATTTTCGTTTCTCTGTTTGCTTTGAACATTGAAGCCAAGATGGCTAGGGCATCAGCCAATTGGTTTTCTTCTCATTGGAAGTAATTAAAAGTCACTTCTTTGAATTCTTAAATCAGTTTCGCAACAAGATTGTGATATTTAACTAATTTCGAATCTCTCATTTCCCAATCTCTATGGATTTGGTAAATCACCAACGCTGAGTCCCCGTACACCTCTAAGATTTCGATGTTTTGTTCAATAGCTGCACGAAGTCCCATGATGCAAGCCTCATATTCCGCTATGTTATTGGTACAAAAGAAATTTAATCTGGCAGTGAGCGGATAATGGTTCCCTTCTGGTGACACTAAGATTACTCCAATCCCATGCCCCAATGCATTCGATGCACCATCAAAGCTCATCTTCCATGATTTCTCTTTTGACGACTCACATTCTTTTTCTGTAATGCACATCAAGTTTTCATTTGGGAAATCAAATCTCAATGGCTCGTATCCCTCCGTTGTTTGAGTTGCTAAGAAGTCAGCTATTGCGCTCCCCTTTATTGACTTTTGGCTCACATAGACGATGTCGTACTCCGATAGTAGGATCTGCCAAAGTGCCATTCTTCCTGAGAGTGCAGGTGATTCCATCATGTACTTTATTGGGTCCAGCTTTGAAATTAACCATGTCGTATGATACAACATATATTGCTTGAGCCTCCGAACTACCCAAACCGAAACGCAATAGAATTTTTCAATTGACGAATACTTTACCTCATACTCTGTAAACTTTTTGCTGAGATAGCGAATCGCCTTTTCTTTTTTCCCCGACTCATCATATTTCCCCAATTTGCAACCCATTGAATTTTTGAACACAATCAGATATAATATTAATGGTCTTCTGGGAGTTGGTGGTACTAGCACCGGGACTAGATAAATACTATTTTATCTTGTCAAAAGCCACTTGGCACTCTTCGTTCCATTTTCTCGGATTATGTTTTTGAAGGAGTCAAAAAATTGGGTCACACTGTTTGGTAAGTTGAGCAATGAATCGAGCGATGTAGTTCAACCTCCCTAGAAATCCTCTACTTCTTTTTGTGTGCGCGGAGGTGGTAGTTCTTGTATGGCTTTTGTCTTACCTGGATTAATCCCAATACCTTTCTCATTGACAATGAAGCCTAGTAATTTTTCCGAGGTAGCCCCAAACGTACAATTGGTTGGATTAAGCTTCAGCTGGAACTTTCTTAGTCTTTCAACAACTTCCTGAGGTTCCCAACATGCTCTCTTTCACCTGAGATTTGGCAATCATATCATCGACATATATTTCTATTTCTTTGTGCATCATGTCATGGAACAACACCACCATGGCCCTCTAATATGTTGCCCCAGCATTCTTTAATCCGAACGGCATCACCTTATAGCAGAATGTCCCCCACATTATTACGAAGGTAGTTTTCTCTATATCCCCGGAGCCATCTTTATCTGATTATAACCCGAGAATCCATCCATGAAAGAAAATAATGAATGTTTTGTTGTTATCCACCAACGTATCGATGTATGGCAAGGGAAAATTATCTTTAGGACTTGCTAGATTCAGATTGCGATAATCTACTCACATTAGTACCTTGCCATCTTTCTTTGGTACTAGGACTATGTTAGCTACCCATTCTGGGTATTTGGAAACTTGTAGGAAGCTAGCATCAAATTGTTTCTTGACTTCTTTTTTATCTTTAACAGCATTTCAGGTTTCATTTGTCTTAGCTTCTGTTGAATAGGTTTGCATTCTAGTTTTAGTAGGAGTCTATGGACCACTACATCCTCGTTCAAACCTGGTATGTACTGATACGACCATGCAAATACATATTTGTACTCATGAAGCAAGGCGATCAAATCATGTTTGGTGTTATCTGAAATGGAAGTCCCGATCTTCACTTCTTGTCTCTTTTATTTATTTCCCAAATTTAATGTCTTAACCGATTCTTGATGGGGTAAAATCTGTTTATCTTCTTGTTCTACCATTCTTAGTAAGTCAGGAGATGAGACATAATCTTCAGCATTTTCCTCAGCTTCGAATTCTCCTAAACAAATATTTTCTCGAAATCAATTTCTAGACTTGTAACGAGGTTGCTCATTCATCATTGGTCTGAAAGTCTTAAAATTTATATAATGAATGATCGAGCCTAGAAACTAACTGTGACAATGATTGAGGCAAGCACACCTATCGAACAGTAGTATAGTTTAGTGGCAAGACTAGAATGTCGAACCCAAGGGAACCAAAAGTACTAATACTAACTTTCTTTTTATTATTTAGCCTAAGAATTAAGGGAATTGTTATTTAATCTAAAATTAACTAACTACTAAGCTAAAGATGCTAAGACACAGAGAAGGCATTGGGGAAATACTTGTGGGAAAGCCAATTGATTAAGACAATAACTGAGGAAGATTTCACCTAGACTTCACTTGTTACCTAACTCTAAACCAAACGGTTTATTCACTTGACTTAATCCGTAGGATTCCCTAATTTATATTAATACGTCTCTCGAGGCTACTAACGTCTAACCCTAGATTGATTAATTGAAATCTCTTTCTAATTAAAACCCCTAGAATTGCATTAACTCGATCTATGGACTCTTATATTAGGTTTGACCCTAATTCGACAGATTTTCGTCATCCTATCTCTAGGGTTGCGATCAACTCCGCTTAACTATACTAGATCTACTTTTAAACAGGGAATATTCCTCCTCTGCTTAAGCACATCAATACTTGAATCAATATCCTGAAATATCAAAGCAAGAATTAAGAACACATAGTTATGAACAAATCAAGTATTTATCATATAGTTCAGAAAACAATAACAAGATTCATCTTAGGTTTCATCCCCCTCATGTATTTGAGGGGTTTAGTTCATAATCATAAAAGAATACATCTCAGAAGAAAAACAACAAAACATAAAGAAAACCCTAAAACCCCGTGAAGGAATTGAAGGAGAGATCCTCAGTCTTGAGTGTGATTCCGGCTTCTGGGATGGATCAACTGGCTTTCTTCTAGTGGATCCCACAATTTGGCCTCTTCGGCTTGGTTCCTTGGCCTAGTTGAACGCCCCCTTGAAGGTTGGCCTCTTGGGTGTTTATATAGGCTTTCGGAATGTCTTTCTTTGCCTCTAAGTATCCTAATATGAGTGAAGTTAAAATAGGTCATGGTAGGGACACGCTCGTGTGGCACGCCTGTGTGAATCGAGGCCAGGCCGTGTTTGGGTCTGCTTAAGAGGCACGGCCGTAGTGGGCTTGGGCCCATGCCGTATGAGTTTCGTACTTTGGCCTATTTTCTTCGTTTTGGCCTATTTCTCATTTTTTTCATCCTCTGGTGCTCTCCTAAGTATAAAATGTGAAAACAAAGGATTAGGAGCATCAAATTCCACAATTTAGGGAATAAATCATTCAAAAGTATGCTAAATGTAGGATTAAAATATGTATATATTACGGTTTATCAAATACCCCCACACTTAAGCATTTGCTTGTCCTCAAGCAAAATTCTCAACTCACAATTAAAACGAACTTCCTTAATTCAAAAAAAATTCATCAATAGTGTTTCATCATAATTCAAAGGTAATTCATACATTGATAATTTAAGTAGAAAGGTCCTAAAGATTCAAACAATCAAAGTCATAGTTTTTATGAAAATATAGGTGTTTTCCCTTACCTAAATAGTCACCTTTAATTCAAAATAGACAAGAGTTGACATCCTTACTAAAGATTCACTCAAATCACTCAAAGTGTTTAAGGTTCAAAATTAAGCACTCAATAGCCAACGTGAAAAGTTAATCCCATAGGTTTGCATGAAAATCAAATCTCCACCACTATAAAATGAAATGATACACAGATCAAAAGGTCTTTTAAGGGTTGTAATGGGGCTATGGTTAAAGGTGTAGATAAAGGCTGAATTAAAGGGTTGGAACCAAGATTGAATTGACAATTTACCTAACTAGAAAAATGAACTAATCCTGAATAATTACATCAATTGAAAACTTGCAATACTAATAATACGAGCTTCTTCTTCATAATGTGGAATTAATTGCTTAAGCTCAAACAACATAGAAATAATAATGAATAACTTTCCAATGTTTTTTTAAGAACAATATTTACAATAATAAGAAAGAACTTTAACAACTGAAATATAGAACATAGTTAGGCAACTGCTCAAAATCAAATCTCGACAAAAAGGAGTCAAGAAAATGGGGCGAACAAGTTAATAACGGGTTTTAGTTAATATTAGTGGGTGAGTCAATAAATGGTTTGTTAAGATCAAAAGGGGTTCACTAGGGGTTAACTATGAGTGTAGGCTTTTAGTGGAGTAAGAGGGTTAAATCCTAGGTGCCTTTATCATCTCTGTATATTAAATTAAAGGTGTGGTCTCAACATGTATAATCGAAGCAAGTTCTAGAACAACAAATCAATATTGACACACTCATAATCAATAAAGTGAGCACGAAAAAAATATATGCTCTAAAAGGCTCAAAATCTCACAAAAATTATGGGTTTTTGATATCAACCTTGTAAATTTCAAATTTCAAGGTAATAATTAAATTTAGGTCAACAACCTAGCAAATTTTTAATTTTGAAAATAGACTTATCATGCTTGCTTCTTTAGTATCTTAAAGTTGAAATCATCAATGCACAATTAACTATGACTTAATCCAAAACATATTAATAAAAATCATGAATCAAAGAAAATTTCTTTCTAATAGTAAAATGAGGAAATTACTTTATGAACAAGACATGATTCACGAATTTGAGAATAATGCAAAAAGTTAGGAATAAAATTCACCCTCCACACTTAAGATGTACATTGCCCTCAATGTACAAAGATATATATATCTAAAGATTAATAGCATGATATCATAAGAGAGAGGGAGAAGTGAAACTTCCTGAATTATGGATGAAATCCTTGGAGGATGATCAATGATGAACATGATGACTAGGCATAGGTGAAGGTGGTGGAGAATACTCCGGTGGTGTGTTCGTTCCTTGAGTGGCACATTAAACCTTTTTAAACTGCGAAGTCATCAGTAAGTTTTAGGGAGTTCTTATTTAATGGGCGTTTGTTCTAGTTACTCGAGAGTTAAACAGCCAGAGATAAAAGAAATCAAATTATACTTAATAAAGGAAAATGAAAAATAAAAATAAAAATAAAAATAAAAATAAAAATAAAAATAATAAAAGGACTCAAAGGTCCTCATCATCGAGTGATCTCGAGGTGGTGGTGGCGGTGATATGTGAAAAATCTGATAATATTGACCACGACCACCTTGTACGACCATGTGGATTCATCTCAACCCGTGTTCTTTAGGCAGTTTCGACCACGGCCGCGTCGCAAGGCCGTGGCGTTTAGTCGGAGCCCGTGTCTGGGGGAAAATTTTTGTCATGTTTCGTATGAATTCCGCCATGCCCATATACTTATTTATGGTGTCCACACGGCCATGGCCATGCCCGTATGCAAGGCCGTGTGGTATGGGAATATGCGTTTTAGTTAGTTTGTAGTTAGGTGCTAAAAAAAGAGAAATAAAAGTAAAAATAAAAAAATGTAAAAATTTATGGGGTTAGTGCTCGGGTTGCCTCTGGAGAAGTGCTCGTTTAAAGTATTAAGCTAGACTTATCTTTCATTAGCATAATCATGGTGGTTTGAGGAGTTGAAAATCCTTTCTCAAGCTATCAGTTCTACTATCAGTATATGGTTCGAGTCAAGTAGTGTTTACCTTAAAAGTGTCGAATATGGGGTTACGTACCTCGACTGTTCCGTATGAGAAGACATTAAGTACCTTAAAAGGGATCTCTTCATTTGTCTTGAGGTTTGAAGTGGTGATTCGAGGGTCTATTTTATCTAACAGTACCTGATCTCCTATTTTAAAGTGATTTGATGTTTTTATAAGCTCTTCTGGGGGTTCCTTTGGTTTCATTTCATGTGGTTTTGATTTTTCCTTGAAATGTGCTTTCCACTCGTCTAGTTCATCGACCTGAAGCCTTCATTCCTTCTGAATTACTTCTTTATCGGTACGAGGTCTAAGATATGACTCAATTATGTGATTTCGTGGTGTTTTCTGTAAAGAAAGTTGAACCAAATGATTATCAATAGAATTTACGTTCTCACCTTTATCACTCGATGTCCTAGTGAGTCGAGAGCTTGAAGATGATTGATTAAATCACCTACACGAAGGGTGAGTTCACCTATACCAACATCAATTTTAGCTCTGGCGATTGCTAAAAAGGTCTTCCTAAAATTAAGGGGATACTATTGTCTTCATCCATGTCTAAAACAACAAAGTCTACTGGGAATATGAATCTATCAATTTTAACTAGTACATCTTCAATTATACCCTTAGGAATTCGAATAGTCTTATCAGCTAATTGAATACTCCTCCTAGTTTTTTTGGGTTTCCATAGACCTAGCCGTTTAAACATTTTATAAGGCATAACATTGATGCTTGCCCCTAAATCAGCTAAAGCATTATCAATAGATAAACTACCAATTAAACATGGAATTGTAAAACTCCCTGGATCTTTTAATTTTCGTGGTAGTTTATTTTGCAACATTGCTAAGCATACTGCATTTAGTTCCACATGCGATTCCTCTTCTAACTTCCACTTGTTTGTCAAAGCTCTTTTAAAAATTTCCTTGAATCTGGCATCTGCGAAAGAGCTTCAAGAAACGGTAAGTTAATATGTAATTTCTTTAAAAGTTAAAGAAATTTACCGAATTATTCGTCTGTGTTGTCTTTCTTCATCGCATTGGGGTATGGTATACGAGGTGGTATTCTTTAATTACCGATTTTGGTTTTTCTTAACTTACCTCAACCTTACCTTCACCTACCACAAGTTAATGTCCCTTTGTAAGGTAATGTCTATTTTTCATCTTGTTAAACCAGTCTTAACAAGTCAGAAGATATGTCACAATCTCTGTCATCGTCAAAATCTTGAGATTCCCTAGACCTATATCTTGTTCAAAAAGGGAGTCAGTAACAACGTCGCTCATGACATTGATATTTGGATACATAGGTATGAAGGTGAACAAATCCAAATAATAAATGATTCTAAGGATGATTATTGGTATGGTCATAAATAAAAAATGAAAGAATATTTTAAAAAACAAAAGAATGTACAGTATAAAATAGAAAGAATAAAAGAATATGTGCTCAAATAGATGCATTTTATTGAAGTAAAATTTTGAACATAAGCCCATTTCACAAAAGAGTTCTTGTTGCCTCTAGGCTCAAGATAACAAGCATGTTTTGAACATTACTCTAGATTAGCCCTAAAAGTACAAGGATTTCTTCCACAGTTTCATTATTCAAAACTCTACCAAGTACACAAGGGTCTGGAAACTTCGTTCTCTGATTTCCTCTTTGATTTCTTCAAGGAGTAGCAACTTTCTTGTCTCCTCCTTCAATCACTGCATTCACTTCTTCATTAAAGTGATCAGGTTTTGATGGATCATCAAACTTCACAACTCCCATTTTAATGAACCTTTTGACCAACTTTTTAAATGTATTGCAGTTTTCGATTGAGTGGCCTTTTATTCCCACGTAGTACTCACATTGGGCATTCTCGTTATACCATTTTGGGAATAGAAGTTGTAACAGTTTCGAATAAAATGGGGACACCACATGTGCATCAAACAAATTTTGATATAGCTCCTTATACGTCATGGGGATTGGCGTAAATTGGAGCCTTTCAGAGTTTTGCCTTGGGGAAACCTGATTGCTAGTAACTACTATCCTTGATTGATTTACTATAGACGGCTCTAAATGGCTCTTGTTGTATCTGCTGGCACTGTTCGTTTTCTTTCCTTTCTTCTTCAGGATTTTGAAGTCCTTTCTCTTCTTTCTTTCTTTTCTACCAGAGCAACCGGTTTGGCTTGATCATTGCTCGGGTTAACACCTATTGGAGAGTAAACAATGTCTTCCTCGTCATCCTCACTATTGTCCACTAAGCCACTCCCTTTTCCAAGTCCTTCGGCTAGTAACTGGGTTAGCTGGCCTATCATATTCTTTTAGAATTCCAGTATTTCTTGTTGAATCTCAGTCAATTGCCTCTGCATCTGTATTTGCATTTGCTCTATCCTCACCAACCTTTGTTCCATGTTTTCCAAGTTAACTGAAACATTTTACCTAATTAAGGTCTTTTTATAAAATTCTAAATGATGCAATGTAATGTGAATGCATGAATGCAAAGAGGCATTGATTTTGATCAACTTTATTGTAGAAAACTTTATTACAAAACAAATTCTTTTACATAAAATGGAGTACTATATGCTCTCGCCCTAAATCCTACAGTTCTGACTTTCCTACACAACAAAGCCAACTCTTGACCACAATCTAACCGTAGCCCATATTTCGTGCTCAATGTATTAGCCTGTGATGCCAAAATATGAAGATGATCAACTACCTCTCAAATCTGAGTCGTTGCTTGACCCATGAAGTAATCCCAACTTCTAACTTAGTCATGGGAATGATGAAGCTCTTCTTTCCAATGCTCTTTTCTTATTTCCAGAAACTCGATCCGAAGTAATGCTGATTCTAACTCTTCGATCCTACCCTTTATTTCCTCAATCTTGTTTAGACTTGACTTCAACTCGATTGCAGAATTAAAGCTTCGATGGTAGTGAAGAGACTGCCCAAGCTTAGCATCGATTCTTCAAAAAAGTATTGATCATTCACCCTACCTAGTGCCGCTTCCATGTCTTATAAAGAATTTTTCTAGACAAAGAAGGAACTGTGGAGCTCCAGAAAGTTTAAATTGTATCTACTTGAACACTTTTTCAACTCTATCTACAGGTGAAAAGTGTCTATTCCGTTCATCTCATCAAATGGGGGATCAATACAAATTCCTTTCATTTCTCTGAATCAAATCCCTTGAAATGTTGTTTGGATCATAACGAGGAGCCGAACAGCCCATCCTTCAATCCTAAATGGCTCCACCAATTTATTGTTGTTAAAATTCAACGCCCATTCTTTGGAAAGAAATTACCACCATTGCCTCTTCTTAACCTTGGTGCTGGCAAAATGCGTCCATCCACTTGGGCGAAATTAGAGTTGACAAAACATTCATTCTTTCTGTCTGGCCCATCATGGACATCAGGTCTTGCATTACCATTGTTTTTGTTAGATGTAACATCCTCAAATATAACTATAAACTCATACTTGTTATTTGGAAGAGCACCAACAGTAAATAAACTTTTCTCCCCATCATAAGCAAAGTCTTTTCCAGCCAATTCATTGCCATAGATCTCTTGCACCCTCTCTATCACTTTTCTTCCAACACCCTTTCCATCAACTGGACGACCATCTTCATATGAAAGAGAACCGTTGTAATGGTAGAAGTGTCTATCCATACTCCCCACGCTCACTTTGAAGTGATTAATAAGTATAATTACCTTTTGCCCTTTAGTTCCAACACAACTCCTTGCCATAGGGTGTCGTACAATCTTCTTCGAATCTGATTCTAAAATGACATCAGGAGGCACAGGTGGCAGAAAAGGCAAGGATTCCCATGCTGCCCCATTTCTCTCTTGCTCAAAAAAATCCATACCTTGAAATCTTCCTTCTAATTGGTTTTGCTCTAACCATATAAGAACGATTGTATTGTCTTCCACTTTATCAAGGAACTCATTCTCCATAACCAGCTTTTTAACTTAGAAACTGATCGTGAATCGACACCTCTTAATGTATGAAATGATGTGCTTAAAAGAATAAAACACAACAAGTTAGTGTCATGGAATAGAACATAAAGCCAATGAAATAAAACACACCTATCAAGGTAACTACTAAAGTTTGGAATAGCTCTACCTAAGGTGAGTTCTTATATTCTCTACATGTGGTTCAGCTCTAAAGTTGAGGTACCCGAACTAGCAGATTCCTCGATCCTCACCCATTATAGGCTCATATGGGCCGAGTTCAGTTCGGGGGAATACATTTCCCCATGGCCATCGAAGTGAAAACTTCACGAAGACATAGGTATGGATGTACTCCGGAAGCAATCTACTAGCCCATGCGGAGGTGAAAACCTCACGAAGGCATAGCTTCTAGCTCCCACTTAAAAGGTACGACCGCAATGGTCATGCAGTGTAATTCAAAAACATTTTATAAAATCACATGCAAAACAAAATCATGGCTTTTCAAATCAGACTTTCAAATTTTCGACATTTGGACTAACTAATCAATTTTTGGCTTGACTCTAAAAAAAAAAAGTCCTCAGCGGAGTCGCCAAGCTGTCGAAACCATTTTAAAAATCCGGTTTAGAAAAATGGGGATCGACTTTAAAAATAAAAATGGGAGTCGCCACCAATCCTTTTTTACTTAGGTGTGATTGGATCACCTTTCAAAACGTTTTATTTTAAAACATTTGATTTTGGTCCACAAAAACAAGAAAACGGGTTCGGAAGTCGGTTACGTATGAGGAAGGGTTAGCACCCTCATAACGCCCAAAAATTGGTACCTAATCGATAAAATTATGTCCAAATGTTTAAAATTTAAAAGCATTTAAAAATATGATTTCCAAAAGACTTCGAACAATTTGATTTAAAATATGAGAGTTCTTCGATCCGAAAGATTATAAACATTACATCCAGTATGATTGGATACGATGTTTTTTTAAACCCTCGTAACTAAGATCATCTCATACTTTATAAAACTTTTGAGTAATTTTGATTTAAAATTTGAGATTTCTTCGATCTGAAGGAATATAAACATCACATCCAGTACAATTGGACATGATATTTTTTAATCCTCGTTAATAAGATTATCTCATTATAAAACTTGTTAAAAGGATATTTAGTTATTTAGCCAAACAGAAAATCACAACCCAGCACGATTGGGCACTATTTCCCGAATTTCTAAATATCAAAACATTGCCTTATTTTAAAAACCTTTAAATAAAATATTGACTTTGTAAAAAACATATTTTTTATTTTAAACCATAACCATGTGGCAATATTGCATTTATACATTATCAAATACAAATATTAAAAGCAATTATAGTACATTAACATAAACAATACAAGATACAACTAAAATAACTAAAGGAAATAGTAGTACAATAAGAATAATATTAGTAAAATAATAATATATGTTAATATAAAAATAATAGCAAAATAAAAAAATGATGGTAGTGAAAATAATATAAATAATATTAATAATAACATAATAAATTATGGTAATAATACTAATAATGCTAGAGTTAGTTATAAATAAAATAATAATAGTAGCAATATCAAAAATAATATATATAGTGTATATAAAAATATATATTGTTAAAAGAATAAATAATATAACTTTAAATAAAATTACATTTATAATAAATTAATAAAAATAAATATGTATTATAAATAAAATTTATACCAATTAAAATTTTAAAATATAATATAATATAATACTATATATACAAAATTAAAAATATAATATATTAAATAAGATATAAATTATTAATTAAATTTTAAAAAATGTAAAAGAGGAAAGAAAAAGGATTAAATTGAAATATAAGCAGGCTTACATGGTTGATTTACAAAATAGATCAATTAATAGGACACAATTAAATTAAATAAAATAATGGAGGGATCAAAAGAGTAATTTTCCCATTTTAATAAAAATCGCGGACCCTTTGTTCGGATCCCGGGTCAACGCTTGGGTCATGCGTAGTCAAAATGGCACCATTACATTTAAACTTATAAAAGTCAGTTTTCTAAAAAAAAATCATTTAGTTTTAAAGTTTAAAAAAAAACGCTGAAAATTCTCTGAGAGAGAGAGCCTCGTCTCTCGTCCCTTGCCCCTCGCCTGAGCTCCGGTCGTCGACTCCTGATCCACGCACCACACGCGTCTCCTTGGCCGGTGGCCGGAGGCCTGGCTCCTTCGTTTCCGGTCGTCTTCGACAGGTAAATTGTAACATCCTAAACGTGGGCCTGCGCATTAAGGTGATAGTTTAATATGTTAAATTGAGATTCTAAGGATCGGGCTGACTTTTTGATTAAATATGTGGATTAGGGTTTAAATTAGTGCTTTGGGTATTTTAAAGTGATATATTGGGCTTTAAAAATATGGGTTAGGTGGCTAATACATGGTGTTAGCTTATAATTTAAGTAGATAGTTAATTAAGTGACAAGTTGGGCTTGTGGCCCAACGATTTGAGGAGCTTTAAGTGGCCATAAGGTGGCATCATAAGGGGGAGGAGTTTGGGCCTAGTATGGCCACTTAGAGCCCAAATTTTAAGACAAAAATTCGACACTTACAAGCCCTAGGAGTGGACGGCACACTAGCTACAAAATAGGGATTTTAATTCTTTTATTTCTTGATAAATAGGAAGATAATGAAGAGAAAGATGATGGCTATTTTTTTGAGGAGATAAGGATTGGGTTATCAGGTGAGATAAAGGCTATCGGGAGAAGGAAGAGTTGGCCAAAATTCCAACTCTATGTGTGGATGATATCTTAAATTTCTCTATAAATAGGGAGTAGCATTCTTCAATTTGATGATACGAAACCCTATTTTTCTCATTCTCTGCAGAAATTTCCAAGCCTTTCCTACAATTTCTCTTTTCTTTTCTAAAAGCGAATTCCATTTGATTCATACTCTCATCTCACATAGCCGAACCTACAAGGGAGGTTTACATTTCCCAAGGTGCACCATAAGCCACATACTCCTTAGTAATTTGGTAAGTTTGGGATTTTATTCTATGCAATTTCACTCTTTCTTTTCATTCAAATCTAACCCAAACACTTATTTAAGGCTGTCGATTTTCCCTCTCTGCTTTTAGTAGCGAATCATCTCATTAATAGTCTCCTGTCTTGATTTGGTGGAAAAATCGAAGGTAGGAAGGTGACGTTGTCTTAGGGATTTTTGGGATTCGACAAATAAGGCTCTACGTTAGGGATAATAGATTTTCGCGGTAACCAGGTGTGTAATACCTCCCCACCATCTAGATCTTCCTATTATTGTATGTTCATGTGTTTTTTTTATGTTTTGATAGATGCCAAAATCTCGGTTTATTGATGCAAGCCCAATGAGGAAAAAGCGGATCCCGGGTTAGTAAATAATCTATTTAAATGTTATAAGTAAAATGCTTGTATGTGATTGCATGGGTTGGGTTGATGAAAGGAGGAAGTTATCGTTACATGTGTAGCGGCTAATGTAAATGAATCTATTATCTGAACTTGACCATTAAATGTTATCTGAGCTTGACTATTATATGTTATAAGGGTTTGTGGCCATCATATGTGAATGAGCGACATGACCGCCATCATGGTGTGTAGTGGTGTGGGTCGATTGTAGAAATCCCCAATGGTGTGAATGGTTGATGCGGAGGTGTGTAGTGGATGGAAACCTAGGCAAGCAGGTTGGGCCTTGCATATTAATTGCTATTAATTTTATTATGATTATTACACTATTTATTTTGTTTAATGGGCTTAAGACCCAAACTTTAGTGGTGCATGAGGTTGCACTGCTGTGTCTCACGACTCACCCTTTAATTAACATTTCGGTGATACCTAGTGATTCGGACCGGCCGGAGAGGAACACAAGGTGGCCATCTGAGAAGAATATGTAGATTTGGCAAAAGAGACTCAAGTTTTATTTTATATTTTTAATTAATGGACTTCAAACCTCGTTGTAATAAGGCCATGGGCTATTATGTTTTATTATGGGCTTTTATTACTTTAAGTCGTTTAAGCTTTTTATTTTAATTAAAAAGGCATGTATTCAAGTTTGGATTTTACTTTACTTAAGCATATTCTATATAAAACATATTTGGGCTTTTCCGAAAATGAGACATGTTTCGATAAAATTTTTTTTGGTGACAAACCAGATCCGGATGTAGTGTTTGGGCCGGGTGTGGGGTGTTACAAATTGGTGTCGAGCCCGGTTCAAAACTTCGGTTCTAGGGTTTTGGGCTCAAAATGTTTTCTAAAGATGGGCTTTTGAAATATACATGTTTTTAAATAATAATGTGTCATTAGCTCGGCATGACACTGCTTCTCCTACCAAGTCCGCCGTAAGTACTCGAACCATTGTGTGATATTTATATATGTGGGCTTAGTGGGCCTAGTGGGGCGTAGACTAAGCTAAATTAGAACTTGATGGACTCTAGGCTTAGCTTAAACCACTACTTAAAATTCATAAAACTTAATTTCCTTGAACAAACTTGTTAACGAGCATGAGGCTGGGGTGTAATAGCAAATCATCGCATGTCTAGGAAGGATCCGGAAGAGCACAGTATTTAAGCGATCCTAGTGACTCACCTCCTCTTGCTGGAATCCTACAGTGCGTAGTGACTGCTCACCTTAGTCGAGTTAGGATGTAGCAATAGGCATACGCATGTTTAGGAATGGATTCAGGAGAGCTTGGTATTTAAGCGATCCTAATGACTCACCTCCTCTTCACTAGAATCCTACAGTGCATAGTGACTATTCACCCTAGTTATTCTGATGGGCTAAACCCTTGATGGGCTAAACCCTATGATTAAAACCCAAAGTTTTGACCAAAATACCTTTTTTTTAAAAAAAACCCCAAGTTTTGTAAAATTTTCAAAATACCTTTGTTTTATAAAAAAATAAAACAAATAAGTTCCAATCAACCTGTTTCAAAAAAAAACAAAAAAACAAACATCAACTTTTGAAAAATTACCCTTATTTTGAAATGACCAAATGACCTACGATTTTCAAAATTAAAATACAAATACCCCCAGATTTCCAAAATTACCAAAGTACCCCAGAATTTTCAAAATTTTGAAATACCCCAATTAAAAAATTACCAAAATACCCTTACTCCACAAAATCACCAAGGACCTTATTTTGAAAAAATTACGAAAATACCTCATGGGACAAAATTACGAAAATACCCACAGGTAGTAGAAACAACAACAAAAGTAACAACGACAACACTTTTCTGTAATGAACGCGAGTTCATGAATGTTGATGATTGTACTTGAGACTGTATTGTGAATGCGAATTCGAAAGAACCACTTTTAAAACTATTATTCATAAGACTGTTAGTGGTTAACTAGTGGAAGAAAATTAATAATCCATAAAATTCTTAATCAGATAAACGTCAATCGGAGGAATGAGTTTAAGGGGTCGAGGGCGTCCGCAGCGTGGGCCTTGAGTAGGGTATAATGACCGCATCGAGCCGATGAGGGTGCAGCCACGGTCGGGAAGCGAGATGTTGGGCTATTGTGTAGAAGGAGAATTTCGGGATGAGGCGCCGAGAGATGATCTTGTATCTCGAGCGATGTTGAGGGTTTTAGAGAGGTTCTTTGGAGTAGGCATGGGCACGAGCCCAAAAATCGTGCGAATCGGCTTAAGGCCAATGGAGCGAAAGTGTTTAGGGAGTTTCTAGGGTAGCTCTTAACACGGTGAGTCTTGGATGGAAGCGGTGAGCGCATAATGGATGACTTAGACTTCATAGTAGAGGAAAAGTTAAAGGGTCGTGTCTCTCCTCTGAGATGAGGTCTACCAGTGGTGGCTCACGGTGAAAGAAGGCACTGCCGTAGATCGGATTGACTGGGAATCCTTTAATGAGTCATTTCAGGGGAAGTATGTCGGGGCCAGCTATATAGATGCCCAAAGGAAGGCATTCCTGAACCTGGTACAGGGAAGTAAGTCTGTGGCCGAATATGAGGCCGAGTTTCTACGCTTGAGCCATTACGCTCGAGCAATGGTAGCAACGGAGTATAAACGCTGTGTTCGGTTTGAGGATGGGCTAAGAAATGAGTTAAGGGTTCTGATAGCACCGCAACGGGAAAGGGTTTTTGCTGTTTTGGTAGATAAGGTTAAAATAGCTAAAGAAGTGAAACGGGTTGATAGGCAAGAAAGGGATAAGGATCGGGGTAAGAATAAGAGGAGTTTTGGGCCATCAAGAGCATCGGAGAATTTCCAGAAGAGGCCTAGGGCTGATGGGCCAGTTCGTGCTCCGACGAGTCAGAACCAAACATGTTCTACATATGGCAAGGCGCACCATGGGGAATACAGAGTGAAGAAAGGTGGGTGCTTTAAGTGTGGATCCACGAACACTGATTAAGGACTGTCCGGATGGATTGGGGCGACCAGTGGTGAGTCTTGATCAAGTGAGGAGAGGTGATCGGCTGGACCAAGGGTCGTGGTGCGGTGTAGAGGAGGAAATGGGGTGGTCGAGGTCATGGAGCACTGGCGAGGTGTAGGCAATATAGAGGCTAGGTAGCCGGGTCTAGTTTATCGATTAATCGACGGGAGGATGGTGGCCTTGCACCGGATGTCATAACCGGGACATTTCTTATAGCTGACAGCCCTTTTTTTACTTTGATTGATATTGGGTCATCCCACTCCTATATTGCATGTTCGATATATGAGACCTTAAGTATAGATCCTGAAACAACTACTAGGAAGATGACTGTGGTTAGTCCCCTAGTACAATCTAGGGTAGTGAACAAGCTATTTAGGGATATAGCTTTAGAGACTCAAGGGGTAGTGTTTTCGGCAGACTTAATGGAATTGCCATTCGGAGAGTTCGATCTCATCCTAGGAATGGATTGGTTATCAAAGCATCGTGCTAAATTGGATTGTGGGACTAAGCGCATGGTGTTAAGTACCCCGGAAGGCGGGGAGATGGTTGTGTTAGGAGAAATAATGAATTATTTGTCCAACATAGTGTCGGTCTTGAAAGCTGTAAAGATGATTTGGAAGGGATGTAACGCCTTTTTAGCTTTTATTAGTGCTTTGGATGCTAAAGAGGTGACTGTCGATGAGGTTCGAACAGTCAAGGATTTCGCAGACGTCTTTTCGGAGGAGTTGCCAGGATTACCCCCGGATCGCGAGGTGGAATTTGGAATAGAATTACTCCCGGGTATAGCTCCGGTATCAATTGCTCCTTATCGAATGGTGCCGAAGGAACTGGTGGAGCTCAAAGCTCAGATTCATGAACTATTGGACTGTGGGTTTATTCGACCGAGTATGTCTCCATGGGGAGCACCGGTCCTATTTGTGAAGAAGAAGGACGGATCCATGCGTATGTGGGTGGATTATCGTCAACTGAATAAGTTGACGATTAAAAATAGTACCCATTACCAAGAATCGACGATTTGTTCGACCAGCTCAAAGGAGCTTCGGTCTTTTCTAAGATTGATCTCAGGTCGGGATATCATCAGTTAAAGGTGAAGGAATGAGACATTCATAGAACGGCATTTTGAACACACTACGGTCATTACGAGTTCTTAGTAATACCATTCGGTTTGACGAACGCGCCAGCAGCATTTATGGATATGATGAATCGGGTGTTTCAGCCATACCTTGATCGGTTCGTCGTAGTGTTTATCGATGATATATTGGTTTATTCCAAGTTTGAGGAGGAGCATGATGCACATCTTCGAGTGGTGTTGCAAATTCTGAGGGAAAAGCGGTTGACATAAAGTTCGATGAAGTGTGAGTTCTGGCTGAAGGAGGTGACTTTTCTAGGGCATGTAGTTTTCGTAGAGGGGATTAGGGTAGACCCTCAGAAAGTCGAAGCTGTGTTAAATTGGAAACCACCAAAAATTGAGGCAGAAATTTGAAGTTTCTTAGGATTAGCAGGATATTACCGAAGGTTCGTTGAGGGGTTCTCTTCAATAGCGGCACCATTAACTAAGTTGTTGAGGAAGGAGTACCTTTTGTGTGGGTGACAAACAACGGAGAGCTTTGAGAAGTGAAGAGAATTTTGACTGAGCGCGGTGTTAATTCACCAGAGGTAGAAAAGAATTTATCGTCTCTTGTGATCGTCACACATAGGTTTAGGGTGTGTGTTGATGCGGGATGGAAAAGTTGTGGCATCTGGCGTCTCAGCAGTTGAGACCGCATGAGTTGAACTACCCTACGCATGACTTGGAATTGGTGCGGTAGTGTTTGCTCTGAAGATTTGGAGGCACTACATGCACGGGAAAAGTCGGTAATTTACACGACCATAAAGTTTGAAGTATCTCCTTACTCGAAGGAGTTAAATTTATGACAACGTGGGTGGATCGAGCTCTTGAAGGACTATGATTGCTCGATTGAATACCTTTCCGCAAAGGCAAATGTGGTGGCGGATCGTTGAGTAGAAAGGTGATAGCAGACCTAAGGCGATGTTCGCTCATCTTAGTTTGTATGAGGATGGTAGCCTGGTAGCTGAACTACAAGTAAGACCTATGTGGACGAGTCTAATCAAGGAGAAGTAACTTTTGGATGATGTCTTGAGTATTCGAATCCGACAAGTGCGGGAGGGTGAAGTAGAGGATTATAGTCCGAACAATGATGGAGTTTTGTGTTTTGTGGAAGGTTTGTATGCCAAAAGATGAGGAGCTAAGGCGGATGATTCTTGAGAATCGCATAGTAGCCCTATGCTATGCATCTTGGAGGAGTTAAGATGTATCGAGATTTGCGAGAACAGTTTTAGTGGTCAGGTTTGAAGCGAGAAGTTACGGAATATGTGGGAAAGTGTTTGACCTGTCGGCGGTGAAGGCGGAACATCAAGCGCCTTGGGATTGTTGCGGTAGATAAAGATCCATAATGGAAATGGGAGCGAATCACAATGGATTTTATTAGTGGGCTACCCTTACACCCACCAAGAAAGATGCAATTTGGGTAATTGTGGATCGGCTGACGAAGTCTGCTCACTTCATACCGATTCGGGTCGACTACTCTTTGCAAAAGTTGGCTAAGGCTCCGTTTGTTTGGCAGTAAAATGTTTTCCAAAAATGATATCTGGAAAATGATTTACTTTTACGGAAAATGATTCTGAAAAATATTTTACGTGTTTAGATGAATCATGTAAAATATTTTACATTGTTTGGCGCTTTTCACGAAAATATTTTCCTAAAAATTTGTTTTGACATATATTAATAAATTTTATATACATATTAATAAATTTTATATTTTAAATTATTTTTACATATATTGCAATGATTTATTTAAAATAAAAAATTAAATTAAATATATAATAATACTCAATTATTAAGCTACATTATTAAGCGTCATAAAATGAAAACAACCAAAGTCAAATTTTATAATTGTGTTAAAAAATAAAAAAAACAAGGATTGAATAATTTACAAGGTTTGATCTTCACTCGTATCTTATATCAAGGTTTGATCTTTTAAGTTTTATCAATATGGTAATGTAAGTGTATGAGTGTGAGTTTGAAATTATATTGTATAAAAAAAGAAAAAAATGTTTTAAATATTCTAAATATATCTATGATTTAGTGATAATTTATAGCTTGATTAATAAATTGCGAATGTTTTAGATATTATTGTCACAAATAGAAAAGTAGGAGTAATGGGTAATGAAACAAGTGTCGATAAGCTAAACCTATAGCAATTGAATGCAGAGAAACGAGAGAATGAAAGGCATGAAAAAGGAAGAAGATAACCATTGCAAACAGCAAAACCATGTACCATACTTTATTTATTTCCTTAATCACTCTTTCCACATGTGCATATACAAAAGGAAAAACTGAAGCTCAAAGTATGTAAAATCTCGAGACAACTTTTTAGCCACTTAAATTTTTAAGGGTAATTGATTAAACAAGAAATAAGGACTTTTAAAATATTAAATATGTGGTGTATATTGTGTCCGTAACCTATGAGGAAATCCAAACCCTACGAAAAGCCCTTCATCCATGGATGATCAATCCAGAGCTATCCATTCATTATGCATCCATGCGAATCAAACATCTCGGTCCCTCACCCACAAGCATTAACTCAAATGCCTTGTTGATCTCGGAGAAAGGCATAGTGTGTGTGATGAATTTATCCACTCAAGTTCTACAACATCAAAGATACCACGGTGTTTACTATGCATTAGTATATTTGTATGGAAGAAAAAATGTACTAGTGTCAATACATATTCCAACCAGCATTTACATATTCATGCATAAATATCAAACACATTACATTTTGGTATTCAACACTCACTCTGGTTCCAATAAATAGGAAATAGAACTTATTTGAGTCAAACACGATTTTAAACAAGTTTCACTATTTCAAATATATACCTTTTACTTCTATACGATTTTATCCGTGAAGCACCACCGAATATGGACAAACTAGTAACCAAAAAAGAAATTAGAGTGCTATGTTTTCATTGAATAGTGATAAGAGCCACGGCCTAATGGATATATATGACTACTTCTTCAAAATTGGTTCAATGTTGGTCGCTTAAATGCCTTAACCCAATCTCTATAAAAGAGTTTCACCAATATCATACCAATTTGTATTTTATGTGTATAACCATGAGTCATGCTAATAGAATTCAAGCTCATCTTCCGAGGTTGTTAACAAGAACTAAAGTGGTTTTCATCCCTAACATTAACATACACGTGAACGACCATATGGAGGAAGGATCTTCCAAATATATAGGAAAAACTTAGAAAAAATTTAGCATGCTGTCTTTGGAAATACAAGTGATGATGAAATTAAGGGTAAGTTTTGATATTATCATTGAAGATCATGTACGAGCATCATGGAATTCCCCATGCCCAACCTCTTCATCAATCTAAATAACTTGAACACACAAATAAACAAGTCACATGTAAATGCTTTATTATATGTGATTCAGTTCAAATCACCAACTAATTGCAGGTAAATGATTCCCATGGATGCTAAAAACAGAGACTTCAATCTTTTCATATATTCTACAAGGAAACCTCTCAAAGTCTAAACCACCTGGCATGGACTTGGATGTTAATATGTCTGCTTTATGCCCAAAATAAGAGGCAAATATAAACTATAATTTAGTATATTATAAGATACCGTAAAAAACTAGTCATTTACAAGTTACACAATACAAAGAAGCGATGAGTATGCAAATTAAAATTCAATCTCAATCACTTTGGGCAAAATCAAATGTTCTACATTTAAAGATCTTAGAAAGTAGAGAGAACCAATCAAATAATCATAAAGAAAACACCAAATGCCAAGTATATAAATCTTGAATGAATAGATTAATCCGGGACACAAAAATAAAGAAATCGATCTTTTTTATCGGTCAAAGGGTTAACAAGGAGTGAATTTGCAATTGTGATTCTAACTTAATTGGCTTAGCTTCCATTGATAAAGGCAACGACACTCGGGGTTGATGAGGATGGAATTCACAATGGTGATTCTATCTTATTTGGCTTAGCTTCCTTTGGTAAGACAAACAACACTCGAAACTTGCATGAGTAGAAGGACAATAGACTATATTAACCCAACCGGTGTAATCACTAAACTTCAAGTGTGTCATTTTCCTTATTTGGAAAAGCAGACAATCATAAATTGAATTGAAATTCTACATTACACAAACCTCAACCTACACTCTCTATTAATTTATTAACTCATTCAACCTATGTTATTTAGATTTTGTGTGTGAGTCAGATTGGGTATATTCCGATAGGAGTATGCCCATTTTCCCCTTAAGTTTTTCCATGTATTTGAATAGTCATTGAAGGATTATATCCCCATACCAATATCCCGATGTTTATTGGATACAAATGCTTCTAACAAAATGAAGAATCTGAGCAACATAGAATCTAACAAAAATCATCTTCATTCTACTTGAAGACCAACAGGCATCAGTCCTAAGAGTTAGCTCTTTCCTAGCTACCTTCTAAATAGCCTTAACTTAGCAACACAAACTTTGTCAAAAAGTTTAATTGACAATAAAAGTATCAGTTTCATAAAAGAATATAGGGAAACCAAAGTGGATGAGATCCATCTAAAGGAAGGATATCAACTTCACACCATTAAAATAAGAAAAATATCAGAAAAACAACAATATTTGAGAATGATTTTGCCTGATATACACTTTTTCATCTCCAACCAATCCTAGTCCCGTATCTAATAAAGAAGAAATCAATCATATCATATGCATAAATCACTTCATGTTAATTGTTCATTATTTATTCTACCACATTTGACATCTTAACTCATACTCAACTATGATAAGAATTTCCATCATATGTGAGGTAGGATTCATTCATACTAGTAAAAAAAAATTAAACAACAATGCACACTCTCAAGAGAAGGAAATACTCAAGTTCTTACAAAGGAAGTCGTAGTTCGAGGGTAAGATAAAAGGATTTTGTGGATATTAAGATTCGAATGTCAAACTCATTGTATGCAATTATCTTTGAAAATTGTATGATGGTAATCGTTCCTGTCAATGTTAGTAAGCTAACTCATTTCAGCTGAGCTAATTTATTGACATCGGATGTGAAAATTCTCAAACATTCCATTCCTATCCTTAACTCAAATCAAGTTTTGTTCAAAAAATACTAAGGGAAAATTTAGTCCCATATCATCTAATTCCAAAATATTTGAATAAATAATAATAATAATAAAAATATAGGAAATAAAACTTCTCCGTGAAATTCTTACCAAAGAGAAAGCCTATGTTTTTCTCCTGAGATGCTTCCTGAGTTTTTTGTATTTATGCTTGTTCATCTTCTTCTTCCTCTTCTTCTTCACATTATCGGCCCATACTTTTCCGGCATTATCATCCTCAGTCTCTACTTCCTCCTCCTCGGCCTCTATGATAGCCATTGGGTCAAACCTAATTGAGCTAACGGGTTCAATAAATACCCAAAGGGAAACTTGGGTACAACTTTAAGGGTTCGATAGATTTGTCATTTTCAAGGAATTTTAAGTTGGATTAATGAAAAATGGTGAGTTTGTTGAGGATAAGTGAAGGGCTAAGTTTTGAGAGTTGATGTTGGTGTTGTGGGGTTTTGAGAGATAGGATGAATCTTTGAGTTGATTTGTTTTTGAAGAGTTTGTGCATGAGATATGCCATTTTTACATAGAAGAAAGGTCCAAAGAAGTGAGCCTGACTTTGGAAACTCCAAAAATGGCATGAACAAAAGAAGAGAAGAAAACAAAGAAAGAAGCTTCTGGTAGGAGGGAAAGAATAGAAGATGTTAAAATTTGGGAGAAGGAAAAGAAGTCGATGTTCACGAAGGGGTGAGATAAACGTTTGCATGGGAAAGTGGTGGTTTGCTTTTCCATTTTCGCCGCTGCTACTGGCGGTGTATAGGAAGGAAGACGAGGGGATTCTACTCTTCCGACCCCAAGAGATGATGAACCAGCAGAGGAGAAATTCTTCTTTAGGGTAAAGAGAGTGAAGAGAGGAGTTTGGAAAATGTCTTACCATTTAGAAATTGGTAAGACGTTTTTCGGAAACTATGAAATGAAATTACCCGTGTTTTGGAAAATGTTTTCCTTAGGAATTCATTTTCTAAGCAAACAAACACTGTAAAATGGGGAAAATGTTTTCTGAAAAATATTTTCCCCCTATCAAACAGACCCTAAGTTGTACGTGAATGAGGTTGTAAGATTACATGGTGTGCCGGTGTCGATCATATCGGATAGGGACCCTAGGTTCACTTCACGATTTTGGAGGCTCTTCATCAAGCAATGGGAACAAGGTTAGACTTGATCAGCTTTTCACCCACAAATCAGATGGTTAGTCCGGAGGGTAATTCGGATCTTGGAGGATATGCTAAGGGTTGCATCATCGATTTTAGGGGTAGTTGTGAGGAGCATTTACCCTTGGTGAATTCACGTACAATAATAGCTATCAAGCTAGTATTCAAATGGCGCCTTATGAAGCATTATATGGAAGGAGATGTCGTACCCCAACTGGTTGGACGGAGTTAGGTGAACGTCAGGTATTGGGTCCTGAACTAGTTTCAGAAACAGAGGAAAAAGTTAAGTTAATACAGGCTCGATTGAAGGAAGCGTCTGATCGGTAGAAATCTTATGCGGATCTTAAGTGAAAGGAGGTAGAATTCGCAGTAGGAGATCAAGTCTTCTTGAAGGTTTCTCCATGGAAAAAGGTAATGAGGTTTGGACAAAAAGGTAAGCTAAGTCCTCGGTTTATTGGGCCTTATCGGGTGTTAGAGCGTGTGGGCCTAGTAGCTTATCGTTTGGAGTTGCCTTGAGTTGGAAGCGATACATGGCGTGTTCCATGTCTCGATCTTTGAGGCGTTATCGATCGATCCATCGCACATAGTGCCGTGGAAGAAATTGAAGTAAGGCGGTTATCTTTTGAGGAGGAAGCGATCGAATTTTAGATCGAAGTAAAAGTGTTGAGAAGGAAGTTCATTCCTTTAGTCAAAGTCTTGTGGAGAAACCACAGTAGCGAGAAGAAGCGACGTGGGAACTGGAGGAGGTTATCACGACAAATATCCCCATATTTTCTGATCAGGTAAATTTCGAGGCTGAAATTTATTTTAAGGGGGTAGAACTTTAACATCCTAAACGTGGGCCTGCGCATTAAGGTGATAGTTTAATATGTTAAATTGAGATTCTAATGATCGGGCTGACTTTTTGATTAAATATGTGGATTAGGGTTTAAATTAGTGCTTTGGGTATTTTAAAGTGATATATTGGGCTTTAAAAATATGGGTTAGGTGGCTAATACATGGTGTTAGCTTATAGTTTAAGTAGATAGTTAATTAAGTGACAAGCTGGGCTTGTGGCCCAACGATTTGAGGAGCTTTAAGTGGGCATAAGATGGCATCATAAGGGGGAGGAGTTTGGGCCTAGTATGGCCACTTAGAGCCCAAATTTTAAGACGAAAATTCGGCACTTACAAGCCCTAGGAGTGGACGGCACACTAGCTACAAAATAGGGATTTTAATTCTTTTATTTCTTGATAAATAGGAAGATAATGAAGAGAAAGATGAGGCTATTTTTTGAGGAGATAAGGATTGGGTTATAGGAGATAAAGGCTATCGGGAGAAGGGAAGAGTTGGCGAAATTCCAACTCGTGTGTGGATGATATGCCAAAATTTCTCTATAAATAGGGAGTAGTATTCTTCAATTTGGTGATACGAACCCTATTTTTCTCCCATTCTCTGCACGAAATTTCCAAGCCTTTCCTCTGCTTTCTCTTTTCTTTTCTAAAAGCGAATTCCATTTGATTCATACTCTCATCTCACATAGCCAGAACCTACAAGGGAGGTTTACATTTCCGAAGGTGCACCATAAGCCACATACTCCTTAGTAATTTGGTAAGTTTGGGATTTTATTCTATCGATTTCACTCTTTCTTTTCATTCAAATCTAATCAAAACACTTATTTAAGGCTGTCGATTTTCCCTCTCTGCTTTTAGTAGCCAAATTTGTCTCATTAAAGTCTCACATGTCGATTTGGAGGAAAAGCCAAAGGTAGGAAGGTGGCGTTGTCTTAGGGATTTTGGGATTCGACAAATAAGGCTCTACATTAGGGATAATAGATTTTCGCGATAACCGGTGTGTAATACCTCCCCACCATCTAGATCGCCTATTATTGTATGTTATGTGTTTTTATGTTTTAATAAATGCGAAATCTCGGTTTATTGATGCAAGCCAAGGAGGAAAAAGCGGATCCCAGGTTAGTAAATAATCTGTTTAAATGTTATAAGTAAAATGCTTGTATGTGATTGCATGGGTTGGGTTGATGAAAGGAGGAAGTTATCGTTACATGTATAGCGGCTAATGCTAGTGAACTATTATCTGAACTTGACCATCATATGTGAATGATCGTGAATGAGTAGCATGATCGCCATCATGGTGTGTAGTGGTGTGGGTCGATTGTAGAAATCCCCAATGGTGTGAATGGTTGATGCGGGGTGTGTAGCGGATGGAAACCTAGGCAAGCAGGTTGGGCCTTGCATATTAATTTCTATTAATTTTATTATGATTATTACACTTGTTTATTTTGTTTAATGGGCTTAAGGCCCAAACTCTAGTGGTGCATGAGGGTTGCACATCGAGTCTCATGACTCACCCTTTAATTAACATTTCGGTGATACCTAGTGATTGAGGCCAAGTTGGAGAGGAGCATAAGGTGGCCATGCGTAAGAATATGTAGATTTGGCAAAAGAGACTCAAGTTTTATTTTATATTTTTAATTAATGGACTTCAAACCTCGTTGTAATAAGGCCATGGGCTATTATGTTTTATTATGGGCTTCTATTACTTTAAGTCGTTTAAGCTTTTATTTTAATCAAAAGGCATGTATTTAAGTTTGGATTTTACTTTACTTAAGCGTATTCTATATAAAACATATTTGGGCATTTCTGAAAATGCGACATGTTTCGATAAAATTTTTCTTTGTGACATACCAGATCCGTATGTAGTGTTTGGGCCGGGTATGGGGTGTTACATAAATCCCTTTCCTTTTTACTTTTTTTTAACAGTGGTTATATATGTGATATGTAAAAAAAATAATAAAAATAAATAGTAATAAAAAAATTACCTCTTCGCAAATCTGCTTTTATTTCTCTGTATTCTTATTTTTTTTCTCTGAATCGTGTACAGATCTGTGTGTGTATCTGTATCCGCCCCACTTTATAGGTTTTGGATGGGTTTTTATAACCCGAAAGTACATAAAAAAAAGGAAATACAGGGATTTTTGCCATTTTTTTTGTTGTGTCTTTCCTTTTCTTATAGGTTGAAGGCGATGAATCTGGCAGTGGCAAGGCGCGCTAACTGTGGCGTGAATCGTGGCCTGATGAGGGGCGGACTGAATGCGCGACGATCGGGCTCCTGTGATTGCGGTGTGACGTTCGAGATAAATCCTGCGGTGCGAGAGTTCCTGCGGTGCTCAGGGTTTCAGAAACCCTAGGCTGAAACTTATTTGGGCCCTTTTGGGCCGATTCTATCTTGGGCCACTAGAGTCTGTTGGGTCATGGGTTAACAGATCAGTCCATGGGTGTTTGGGTCAAAAGTTTAGGCTAATCGGGTAGCTGGGTAGTTTGCTTAAGATTGGGCTTCTGGATTGGGCTTTGTAATATGGACATTGATGGACTTTGGTTTGTAATTTTATTTTTGTTTTTTATTCACACTGGCCCGGTCAAAATTGGGTATTTAAACTCGTAATCAAAAAAAGTGAGCACGAAAAGAACATATGCTCTATAAGGCTCAAAATCTCACAAAAATTATGGGTATTTGACATCAATCCTGTAAATTTCAAACTTCAAGGTAATATTCAAATTCAGTTCAACAACCTAGAAAATTTTTGATTCTTGAAAAATAGACTTATCATGCTTGATTCTCTAGTATTCTTCAGGTATAAATCATCAATACACAATTATCAATGACTTACTCAGAAACATATTAATAAAAATCATAAATCATTAGAAATTTTACTCTAATTGATAATATGTGAAAATTACTTAGGAATAAGAGTAAAATTCAGGATTTTAGAATAATGCAAAAAGTTAGATACTTTTACCCCCCACACTTAAGATGTACATTGTCCTCAATGTACAAAGATAGATAAACAATTATGTAATAAAATAATCAAAAGAGAAGGGGAGAAGTAACACTTCTTAAATTTTGGATGATTCTGGGAGTTGGCAAAGGTCGTAGTGGAAGATGAGTTGGAGGAGGCGGTGGTGGAGTTTTTGATGGGCCCGGTGAAGTGGTTTCCGATGTGCTCTTTGCTAGGTGAAGAAATTGGGGAGCTCGTGACGAGTTAGTCAGAAATCATTGAAACATATTTAAAATAAACTAATTATATAATTAAGGACAAGAAAACTAAAGGAAAAGGGACTAAGGAGAAAAATAAAAATAAAATACAATACTAATGGACTTAGGAGTCCTTATTGAAAGATGGTTCGCGAGGTGGGTGTGACCTCTAAGGCTGTGGTGCATGATTCCCTAGCAGCCTTTAGAACCTAAAACAAAGAAATTAAAGAAAAATAAACTAAATTAAGCCTAAGAAAGTCAAAAGGAAGGAAATTGAAACAAAAGAGAAAAGAAAAATAAAACCGAAAAGGTCTCAAAGACCCTTGGCTTGGTGTTTGGATGAAGTGGCTGGTATGAACTTATGTGTAGTGTCTCCCTTGAGGAGACTGTGATTGGACTCTTCCACTTTTTCGGCATTTTCTTGGTGTAGCTCAAGAGTCTAAACACTTTTCTTAAAGGAATAAGAGAAATTTTTGAGAGAAAAGGAAGGAAGAAAGAATAAGAGGAGAAGGAGAAGGGCTATGGGGAATGAGGGTGGTTGAGAAGGGGAAGAGTGGGTTTAAATAGAATTTTGGTTTCTTGCACCTTCCCACTCCCGTGTATTCAGGGCATGTTGTTTTACACGGCCGCCTCGCACGGCCATGTGTGGAGGCGTGTTGGGATTTAAACTCCCGTGGTCATATTGCCATGCCCGTGGTCGATAAGTCAGTGTCTTCACACGGTCACATCTCATGGTCGTGTTCTGGGTGTGTTGGTTTGCCACGCCCATTTGTCCAATGCCACGCTCTTTCCTTAATTGGCAGTATCGGCCCACGGCCACCACGCACAGTCGTGGTGGGGTAGGTAGGCCCATGACTTTTGAAAGTTAGTTGAGGCAGGATTTGCACGACTTTTGCTATGTCAATACGGGGATTTCGGTGGTCCATATGGCCACGAACACGGCCGTGTATAAGGCCGTGTGTCCTAGAAATCTACACTTTTGGTTAGTTTACAAAGAGAAAGAGAAAGAAAAGAAAAATAGAAACAATTGTAAAAGAAGTAGGATTAGTGTTGGGTTGCCTCCCGAGAAGTGCTCGTTTATAGTCTTAAGCTAGACTTTCCTTGACATTGAAAAAAAATCAGGGAGGTTTAAAGGTTTGAATATCTTCCCTCTTGCTTAAAGTTCTATTTTCTTGACAATATTGAATTTGAGAAGCGTTTACCTCAAAAGTGTTGAATGTTGGGTTGCTTACCTTAACTATTTCGTGTGGGAAGATATTGTGTACCTTAAGAAGGGTTTTTCCCTTTCCCTTCAGGTCTATTGTGATGATGTGCGGATCTGCTTTGTCTAACAGTACCTGGTCTCCTATTTTGTAGTGGTGTGATGTTCCTACGAGCTCTTCTGGTGGTTTCTCTGGTTTTAGTTCGTGCGGTTCCGGTTCTTCTTTGACTTGTGTCCTCTTCTCTTCTGAATTGTCAACCCTAAGGTCTTGTTCCTTGTGTTTTTCTTCTTTGTCGATTTGGGATCTATGAGTCAACTCAGGGTTGTGTCTTTGCGGTGTTTCCTGCGATAAAGGTTGAACAATTTGATAATCATCTGTATTGACTTTCTTACCTTCATCTATTGTTGTCCTGGCTAAGTCAAGAGCTTTAAGACTGATTGATTCGTCACCTACACAAAGTATGAGTTCTCCTGTGACAACATCAATTTTAGTCTTGGTAGTTGCTAGAAAAGGTCTTCCTAAAATTAAGGGGATTGTATTATCCTCATCCATATCTAAGACAACAAAATCTTCTGGGAAAATAAATTTATCGATTTTGACAAGAACATCTTCGATAATGCCCCTAGGAATTCTAACAGTTTTATCAGCTAATTGTATACCCATCCTAGTTTGTTTAGGCTTCCCTAGACCTAGTCATTTAAATAATATATAAGGCATGACATTTATGCTTGCCCCTAAATCAGCTAATGCTAAACTACCAATTGAACATGGAATTGTAAAACCCCCTGGATCTTTTAGCTTTTGTGGTAGTCTATTCTGTAACATTGCTAAGCATGCTGCATTCACTTCCACGTGGTGCTCTTCGTCTAATTTGTGTTTGTTAGTCAAGAGATGTCTTAAAAATTTCCTCAAGTCTGGCATCTGAAAAAGAGCTTTAAGAAGAGGTAAGTTAATATGCAATTTCTTTAAGATTTTAAGAAACTTACCAAACTGTTCATCTGAATCGTCTCTTTTCATCGCTTCGGGATAATGTATGCAAGGTTGGTACTCCTTGATTATCGGTTTTGGCTTTTCTCGTATTATCTCTATCTTACCTTTGTCTCCCTCGTTTTCTTCTACTGAGTTGAATTCATCTTCTCTTTTATTGTCATCAGCTGTGATGGCTTGGATTTGTTCTTTCGGGTTAATCTCTGTGTTACTTGGTAGTCGTCCTTGTGGTCGTTCTGACATTAGCTTTGCAAGTTGTTCGACTGCATTAGTGGCTACCTTGACTAACTTAGTAAGTTCCCCGATTCGGCTCTCTTTGCTTTTAATTATTTTCTCAGTTTCTTGGAAGCGATTTTCTGTGTTTGCCATGAATTTTGTCAGCATCTCTTTAAGGTTTGGCTTCTTCTCTTGCGGGTATGGCTGATTTTGGAATTTTAGAGGAGGTCGTTGTCTTTGATTTCCTTGAATTCCTTGGCCTCCCCATGAAAAATTTGGGTGGTTCCTCCAACCTGGATTATAGTTGTTTCTATAAGGATTATTATTGGGTCTAAAATTATTACCTATATAGTTCATCTGTTACGCTCTTGTTCCTAAAGTAAACGTCCGGTTGGTAGGGTTGGACGTACACATAAGCACACCGTAGGGACTACTAAGTCGACCCTCCTTCCGCTACACACCAATTTGCGGGATCCGATCCACATAGAATGTGGTCTTAGGAAACCACTTTTGATTCATTGTGGAGTAAGTCACCACTTTTCTGACATCGTGGTCTTAAGTCACCACTTTTCACTTCCCCTTTCAATATACAACCATATGCCCCACATATTAATATACATACAATACCAGAGTTCATAATATTATAATATTCTCATGTTACGAATAACACTTTTCATATTCCTAATAGAAGTAGGAAACGTACCTGAGTACTTAGTACCATAACATGGTACCTTAGCCATGCTCATATTTCCATTAACATATATTTTAATACATGCAACCATAATTCATATTACAAAGTAGTGTGGAGTACACACCTGATTTGCTTAATGAAGTCCTCGAAAAACCCGAAGAGAACCGATTACCGATTTAGATCTCAAATCCTACATAAGTTAATCACTTACTATTTAAAAGACCATTCGGCCATTTTTTCCAAATACAACTAGGATTTAAAAAAAAAAATAAAACAACAAACCCTAGTTTTAAAATCCTTAAAACTTCTTTTGAATTTGAGAAAACCATCTTTACAAAATTCCCTGAAAAAAAAATTCTGATTTGTGAAAATGACAAAATGCCCCAGTGGCAAACTTACCAAAATGCCCTTGATTTACAAAATGTGAACCTACCCAGCAGTTTTCTCAAAATTTCATTATTTTATAAATGTTCACAAACCCTAATTTGCAAACTATCATAAATACCTTGATTTTGAAAAAAAGAAAATTACAAAATTGCCCTAACTTACAAAATGACCAAAATGACCTCATCTTAGAAATTTTGCAAACATCACTATTTTAAAAGGGAAACTCTCAAAAGAACCTTCAAAGTTTTACAACTTGAAATATCCCTAACTTATTAAATTTTACAAATTTACCCTAATTTTGGAAAAATTACCGAAATACCCACGAGGTGAAAAAATTACCAAAATAACCACGGATTTTAAAATTTTTCCAAAATTACCCCGGACTTTAAAATTATCAAAATATTTTGACAAAATCATCAGAAACTTTTTCCTTTTGGAAATTACGAAAATGTCCCCAGAGGGAAAAAAAAAGCACTGTTGGTATGGTGGTTAAGAGGAGTGTTGGGATGGAAAAGGTCATGTGATGGATTTTCGAGGAAGTTGGGAGGATTACTTGCCTTTAGCTGAGTTCGCCTACAACAACAGCTATCAGGCTAGCATTAGGATGGCACCATATGAAGCGTTGTTCGGTCGGAAGTGTAGGACACCTACTTGTTGGACCGAGTTAGGAGAACGTCGAGTTTTGGGTCTGTAGTTAGTGGCAGAAACTGAAGAGAAGGTTGAGATAATTCGGGCAAGGTTGAAGGAAGCCTCTGATAGGCAAAAATCGTACGCAGACCTTAAGTGAAAGGAAATAGAGTTTGAAGTGAGAGATCAAGTGTTCTGAAAGTCTCACCTTGGAAGAAGGTTATGAGGTTCGATCGCAAAGGAAGTTAAGCCCAAGGTTTATAGGGCCTATCAAATCTTGAAGCGAGTTGGGCGATGGCATACCAATTGGAATTGCCACGGAGTTACTGGCAGATGCACGCGTATTCCATGTATCCATGCTACGTTGCTATCGATCGGATCCGTCTCATGTGGTACCGGTTGAAGAGGTGGAGCTGAGACGGACTTATCCTACGAGGAAGAGCCGATTCGGATCTTGGAGCGTGATGTGAAAGTACTACGAAGGAAGTCGGTTCCTCTAGTCAAGGTGTTATGGCACAATCATGGATCGGAAGAAGCTTCGTGGGAGCTGAAGAGACAATGCACAAAGAATACCCTCGATTATTTTAGTTAGAAAATTTCGAGGACGAAATTATTTTAAGGGGTAGAAGCGTAACATCTGAAAAGGGCCTATGCATTTTCGGTTTAATTGTATGAAATGATAAGTCTTAAGCACTATGAATAAATTTTGATATTTTGGAAACTTCGAAATGTATGAAAATAAATTGAAATGAACATTTTGGAAACCTAGAAATGCATAGACATGAACATTTTTGGAAACTAGGAAATGATTCAAAATGGAAAGTGAACATTTCGAAACTTGAAATGTAAGAAAATGGCGAGTATCTGAGCCGATCGAAAATTTTAGGAAACTTGGAAAAGACCTAGAAATGTCAAATTTTAAAGTTTAAAATAGGAAATTAGGGCAAGGAGGCCCTAAAAGAAAAAAAGTTGGTGAAATTTGACACACAAACAGGCTTGGAAAAGTGGCTGAAGATGCCACTTGGGCCTATAGAAATGGCGCCATGTGCAAGAGGAATGGGCACAGGTTCGAGTCACTTGGGAAGCAAATAAATGAGGTTTTATTTTGGCTTCCGTATAATGAGGTGACGGCACATGCTTCTAGAAAAGGAGGTGTTTTATTTTCATAAATATGTGATTATTAAGGTGGTAAATAGAAGCTTTTTATTTGTATTATTTACCTTGTAACCGAATTGATTTTAAGAATCAATTGCTTGGATCTTTGTATTCCTCCTTGTGAATTGACTAAACACTATATTACTCCATGATTAGTTTTCACCGATAATAAATCTAAATATTTAAAATAGCCTTGGCCGAATATCTTAGACACATACCTTGTGATTTCAAATCCCGAAAAGTAACCCTTGGCTATGGAGATGTTGAAATCCCTACACATATATGTTAGATCTAATTTCCATATCACTTAATAATCTTAAATCAATTGGCCTTTGGCCTAAACCATGCTTTTCTTACCTTAAATCCTTAGATCCGAAATCCCAGAATCCTCCTTTAATATTCGGCCAAAAGACAACCAAAAGAATCAGTTCGAATCTTGGTTGAAGAGAATAAACAACAAGAATCCATTATTCTTACCTTATCACCACGATCGATGGCACCCTTGATTAAAGCCTTAGAGATTCGGCTATGGAGACTTAAACAGAATCAAAAGGTTTGACTTCGAGTTTCCAAAATATCAAAATTTATTCATAGTGCTTAAGACTTATCATTTCGGTGTTGCATAGTTTTCATGGGTATCAGATTCGCCATTCCACCGAATGTACACATGAAGTACACAAACTATCAAGCTTTTATTCATCATCTCTACCTATGTTGATAGCATGGTCACTGCATTGAGGTTGTAAACTTCGGCTGATTTTGTCAGTTTTGTCCTTGTAACTTGCCACTGATAGTTATTCAGTGACATCTCTTCAATGAACTCGTAGGTTACTTTAGGAGATTTGTTGTTCAGGGTTCCACCGACGGCTGAATCGGTTAGTTGCCTCGTTGAGGGTTTACACTGTTATAGAAAGTTTGGACTTGTAGCCACAAGGGTAGACCATGGTGTGGACACCTCCTCAAGAGATCCTTGTATCTCTCCCATACGTCGTATAATGTTTCTAAATCCATCTGCACAAAAGAAGAGATATCATTCCGTAATTTGGCCATTTTGGCTGGTGGAAAATATTTTAATAAAAACTTTTCGGTCATCTACTCCCATGTAGTGATTGACCCTCGTGGTAACGAGTTTAACCATTGTTTGGTTTTATTCCTTAATGAAAAGGGAAATAATCGAAGACGTATGGCATCATCAGAAACGCCATTTATTTTGAAGGTATCACAAAATTCTAAGAAATTAGCTATATGAGTGTTTGGATCTTCGTCCTGCAAACCATCAAATTGAACAAACTGTTGAATCATTTGTATTGTGTTAGGCTTTAATTCAAAATTATTAGTGGTTATAGTAGGCCTAACAATACTCGATTCCGCTCCTATTAAATGCGGTTTAGCATAATCAAACATTATTCGTGGAGCACTATTTTCTCACACATCAGGTGCTAGTGGGTTATTCTCGTCCATCCCTTTAGTAGGATTGGATCTGCCTTCTTGATCTTCCTCTGTGTAATTTAGGGCTCGTCTGATTTCTCTGCGATTCCTACGTGCGGTAGCTTCAATATCACTATCGTATACTAGTGGTCCTCTCGGGTTCCTTCTAGTCATAAACTAGAGATACCTACTTTGGAAAAGAAAGAAAGAAAGAAAATTAGTAAAAACAATAAAATAAAATAAATTACGGAATAAAAATAAAAATAAAAATAAAAATAAAAATAATGGCTAAAGCAATAAAAATAGAGCTTTCTTAATATTTTAGTTCCCCGGCAACGGCGCCAAAAACTTGATCGTTGTTTTGTCGAGTTTTAAAATTTATAAAGAATATGATCAAACCTAAAAACTAACTCTGACAACAATTATAGGCAAGTGTACCTATCGAACAGTAGTATAGTTTAGGCAAGACCGGATTGTCGAACCCAAAGGAACTAAAAGTACTAATACTAACTTTCTCTTTATTATTTACCCTAAAATAAGTGAAGTTGCTTTTAATCTAAATTAACGACTACTAAACTAAAGACGCAAAGATAAAATGAGTGAATTGGGAAATAACTTGATGAAAAACTCAGTTGATCACGATGATACCCTCAATAAGAATCCACCTAGACTTCACTTGTTATTTAACACTGAATCATATGATTTATTCACTTAGTTTGATCCGTAAGACTCCCTAACAATATTAAACCCTCTCTCGAGGCGAATAACGTCTAACCCTAGGTTAATTAGTGGAACTCTCGTTCTTTTATAAGAACCCCCTAGAATAGCAGTAAATCGATCTATGGACTCCCATATTAGGTTTCACCCTAATTCAAAAAAATCTCGTCACCCTATCTCTAGGCGTGCGATCAACTTCGCTTAATTATACTAGATCTACTCTTAAGCAGGGTCTATTCCTCCTCCACCTAAGCACATCAGATTTGGATTAAGCATGCATAATTAAGAACAAACTAAGTATTTATCATAAAATTCAGAAAACAATAACAAGATTCATCTAGATTTCATCCCTTTCAGGTATCTGAAGGGTTTAGTTCATAATGAATAAAGAAAACATCTCAAGAGAAAAGATAAAACAAAACATAAGAAATCCCTAAAACCCCCTGAAAGAATTAAAGGAGAAATCTGCCGTCTTGAGTAGAATTCCGGCTCCTTGAAATGGATCAACTGGCTATCTTTGAGTAATTCCCACAAATCTGGCCTTCTGGCTCGGCTCCTTGGCCTAGCTAACCACCCCCTTTCAGGTTACACTTAGGGTGTTTAAATAGACTTTTAGAATGCTTTACTTGCCCTCCAAGTGTCCCAATTCAAGTATACTTCCTACTTGGTATTTGAATAGGCTTTGGAATGTGTTTTTTTGTCTCAAAGTATCTAAATCCGAGTGAAATTGCTCTCTCCCATGACAGGGGCACGGCCATGGTACACGCCCGTGTAAATTATTTTCAGGTCGTGTCTCGATTCTATCGATTGGGGCACAGCTATATAAATCGTGGCATGGTCGTGTAAAGTAAATTGATGAGACACGACTGTGTGGCTTGATGTTTAGACCGTGTCGATTTTCTCTTTGGCCTAAATTGGTCTGTTTTAAGCCCGTTTCTTGTTCTTTTCGTCCTCGGGTGCTTTTCTGAGTATAAACATGAAAAGAAAGGATTAAAAACACATTTTTACATAAATCAAAGGCTAAATAATCCAAAAGCATACTAAATGTGGGCCTAAAATATGTTACTTTTACGATTTATCCTATATTTTTCACAAATTGGTATCAGAGCTTTCAGGTTATTTATCTCGATCACGGTAATGACATCTTTAAAGTATGAAATTTTACTGTTGGATCGCAACACCAGATTCACGTTGTGGCAGATAAAGATGCAGGTGGTTCTTGTACAGATAGACTTAGAGGAAGCCTTACTAGGGGTAGATAAGATGCCTTCGACATTGACGGAGGAAGAGAAGAAGTGTAAGGATTGAAAGGCGTTAACACAGTTACATCTGCATTTTTCTAATGAAATTTTACAGGATGTGATGAAGGAGAAGACCGCCGCTGCATTATGGAAGAGGTTAGAACAAATATGTATGTCGAAAACTCTAACCAGCAAGTTGTATATGAAGCAACGTCTTTATGCTCATCATTTGGAGGAAAGTGCGTCTGTGCACGAACACTTAATAATGTTTAAAGAAATTCTCTCAAACTTGGAGGCCATGGAGGTTCAGTATGATAAGGAAGATCTAGGGTTGATTCTACTTTTCTTGTTGCCCCCGTCTTATTCAACCTTTAGAGACACGATTTTATATAGCCGCGAGTCTCTTACAGTTGATGAGGTTTATGATTCTTTGACCTCGTATGATAAGATAAGTATATTGTGGTTAAAATCGACTCTTAGGGAGAGGGTCTCATTGTTCGTGACAAACAAGATCGGAATGCTGATGATTATCGTGGAAGGACACATGAATGGAATCCTTGTAGTAAATCTAAAGGTAGATCGAAGTATTCAAACAGAGGTAAAACTTGTAACTTCTATAAGAAGAAAGGGCACATTAAATTTGAGTGTTATAAACTACAAAATAAGATCAAAAGGGAGGCTACGAATTAAAAGAGAAAACAACCAAAAAATTTCGGTGAAGCTGATGTTGTAGAATACTAAAGCGATGGTGAACTTCTAGTCGCTTCTGTCAACAATTTTAAAGTGAGCAATGAGTGGATCCTTGATTCGGGTTGCCCTTCCACATGAGTCCCAATCGGGATTGGTTTACAACTTACGAAACAATGTTTGAAGGTGTTGTTTTGATGGGAAATAATACTTTGTGTAAAATCGCAGGTGTTGGAACAATTAAAGTTAAGATGTTTGATGAAGTTGTTAGAACACTTAGTGACGTACGACATGTTCCAGAATTGAAGAATTCAATTTCGTTAAGTACTCTTGATTCAAAAGGGTACAAATACACAACTTAAAGTGGGGTTTTGAATATTTCTAAAGGTTCCTTGTTGTGATGAAAGGGCAGAGAAAGACTGCCAAGTTATATGTTTTGTAGGGTTCTACTGTTATTGGTGATGCAGCTGTTGCTTCCTCTTCCTTGTCAGATGATGATATTACTAAACTTTGGCATATGTGCCTAGGGCATATGAGTGAGAATGGCATGGCAAAATTGAGCAAAAAAAGACTTCTTGATGGGCAAAGAATTTGCAAACTGAAGTTTTGTGAGCACTATGTTTTTGGGAAGCAAAAGAGAGTTCGATTCACAAGAGGCATTCATAAGACGAAGGGAACGTTGGAGTAAATTCATTCTGATCTGTGGGGGCCATCAAGAGTGCCTTCAAGAGCTGGAGCTAATTATATGCTAACTTTTATTGATGATTTTTCCAAAAAATTTTGGGCGTTCTTCCTGAAGCAGAAAAGCGATGTGTTTTTCGCATTTAAGTCTTGGAAAACTATGATTGAAAAACAGATGGGAAAACAAATAAAATACCTCTGCACAGACAATAGCTTAGTGTTTTGATCTGATGAGTTTAATAAACTGTACAAGTCAGAATGGATCGTGAGACACTTGATAGTTCGTCATACTCTATAGTAAAACAGCGTTGTAGAACTAATGAACAGAACGATCATGGAGAAGGTTCGATGTATGTTGTTAAATGCCAACTTTTCAAAGTCGTTTTGGGTCGAAACAGCCTCTATTGCATTTTTTTATCAACCGATCTCTATACGTTGCCATTGAGAAAAAGACTCCACAAGAGGTATGGTGCAGTAATCTTGCTAATTATTACGATTTAAAGATCTTTGGGTGTCTGCGTATGCTCATATTGATAATGGAAAATTGGAACCGAGATCTATTAAATGTGTTTTTCTTGGTTATAAAGCTGGTGTAAAAAGATATAAGTTATGGTGTCCTAAAAATAGAAAAGTTGTGATTAGCAGAGATGTTGTTTTTGATGAAACTGCTATGCTACCTAACTTATCTCTTAAAGTCTCTTCCAATAAAGAAAATCAAAAGCAAGTGGAGCATCAGGTTAATACAGAGTTGACTCTTCAAGCCAGTACAAAAATTGATAATAGAGTTGCTTCTTCACCACAATACTCTATCGCCAAAAATAGAACTAGAAGAGAAATTAAACCTCCAAATAAGTATGCTGAGGCTGATCTAGTTGCTTATGCTATAAATGTGGCTGAAGATATAGATGCAAACCAAGAGCCATCTAATTATTCTGAGGCGGTTAGCTATGAAGACTCAGAAAATTGGATGTTTGCTATACAAGAGGAGATGGAATCACTCCACAAAAATAGAACATGAGATCTTGTGAAACTTCCTAAAGGTAAAAAATTTGTTCGCTATAAATGGGTGTTTAACAAGAAAGAAGGGACTCTAGGAGTTGAAGAACCCATATATAAAGCAATGCTTGTTGCAAAGGGTTACAGTCAAATTCCAGGAGTGGACTTCACAGATGTGATCTTCCCAGTTGTGAAGCATAGTTCGATTCGAGCTTTGCTTGGTATTGTGGCCATGCATGATTTGGAGCTTGAAAAGTTAGATGTAAAAACTGTATTTTTGCATGGAGAACTTGAGGAGGATATTTATATGCAACAACTAGAGGGTTTTATAGTCTCAGAAAAAGAAGACTATGTTTGCTTGCTGAAAAAGTCTCTTTACAGTTTAAAACAGTCACCAAGACAGTGGTACAAAAGGTTTGATTCCTTTATGACTTCTCATGATTTCAAAAGAAGTAGTTTTGATAACTGTGTTTACTTTAAGAAAAATAGTGATGGTTCTTTTGTATATCTACTACTTTATGTTGATGACATATTGATAGTAGCAAAAGATAAAGGAGAGATAAGAAAGGTCAAAGCCCAAATAAGTGAAGAATTTGAGATGAAAGATTTGAGACCAGCAAAGAAGATACTTGGTATGGAGATTCTCAAAGAAAGAAAAGCAAGTAAATTATACCTAAGTCAGAAAGGGTACATTGAGAAAGTTCATTGCAAGTTCAATATGCAAAGTGCTAAGCCTTTTAGTACTCATTTAGCAGCCCATTTTAGACTTTCATCGGTTTTGTCTCCACAATCAGATGATGAGATTGAGTAAATGTCACATGTTCCATACTCTAGTGTAATGGGATCTCTCATGTATGCTATGGTTTGTTCACTTCTAGTTTATAATATGCAGTCAGTGTAGTTAGCATATACATGGCGAATCCCGGTAAAGAACATTAGAAAATAGTTCAGTGGATTTTAAAATACTTACGAGGTACTACTGATGTTTGCTTACAATTTGGAAGAACTAGAGAATGAGTCATTGGGTAAGTTGATGCTGATTTTGCTGGAGATCTTGATAGAAGAAGATCTCTCACTGGTTATGTCTTTACAATCAAAGGTTGAGCAATCAGTTGAAAAGCTTCTTTGCAAATTACAATTGCTTTGTCTACCACTGAAGCTGAGTACATGGTGATTACTGAGGCTTGTAAAGAAGCTATTTAGTTGAAGGGACTCTTTAGTGAACTCAATGAAGACCTTCAAATCAGCACAGTATTTTGTGACAGTCAGAGTGCCATCTTCATTACAAAAGATCAAATGTTTCATGAGAGAAAAAAACACATTGATGTTCGGTATCATTTTGTTCGTGATATTATTGTTCGCGGTGATATTGTTGTGAGCAAAATTAGTACTCATGAAAATCCTGCAGATATGATGACTAAGTCACTTCCTATAACCAAGTTTGAGCATTTCTTAGATTTGGTTGGTGTCCATTTGTTGAAATTAAACCCTTAAGGGGTTTTATGGAAGAGGTGGGGAACTTGTTTGTTGATAGTTTGCGATGAAGAACTTGTTCATTGAGAATTCATGTCAAGGTGGAGATTGTTAGAATTAAGTGACCCGAATCCTTATTTAAATAAAATACAATGGTAAAATAAAATAAAAGAAAAATTCCTATAGAACTACACTTCTTTTATTTTATTTTAGAATAAGATTTTTAAACCTTATTAAACTCCATCTATTTGATATTGATTAGAATGAGGTGTTTCAATCTTACTACACTCCTATTAGAATATGGTTTTACAAGCCTATAAATGGACATAGTCTATTCCTCTTGTAATCATTTGAATTCGACATAGTGAGTTTTCTTCTCCTCTGCTCGTAGTTTTTTCCCAAAAGGGTTTCCACGTAAAATCTGTGTTTTCTTTATTTTTATTTCTCTTTTCTTTGCGATATATTTGTCATTACCGACGTTATATTTTTCACAGTTTCCAATATCACTGAAAAATGGGTCGTTACAACCTCACTTTTTGACACTTTCATTTTAATCATCCAAATAAAAAAACTTGTAATTTAATCATTGTTGTTACAATTATTTATCGTTTTGGTCACCCATCCGTTTTCTCACTGATGTGACATGGCACTTATGTCCACATAACTACTCCTTACTTGCTAATAATTTCTACGTAATTATGTAATTTCTTAAAATCCATTTCCCCCTATTTTTACTATAATGTAAAAACTCTAACCTCAATTTATTTTTCATAAGGTTTATTGTCTAACTTTGGAGAAAGAGAACAGGGTAAAGAAATTGATGCTTCAATGAAATGGAGTTAATTCCAATGTGCTTCTTTTTCTTTTCATGAAGTGACATAATCACTCCTTGCTTGCTAGTAGTTTCTATATAATTATGTATTTTTTTTAAAAAAAATCCATTTCCCCTTATTTTTATTATAATGGTAAAATCTTAACCTCAAAATTGTTTTTTTATAACTTTAGACTTTAGAAAGAGAACATGAAAATGAAATTGAAGCTTCAATGGCCAGAAATGGAGTTACCTAATGCATTCCCAATGTGCTGTTGTAGATTCTTTTGGTGATTTTAAACAACTAGCATTTTAATAGCAGTAAAATTCATTTTAATGTTGTGGGATTAGAGGAAGAAGTGATAGCTACAAGCTATCAATGAAAACTTTGGTTATAAATTCATGGTTGTTCTTCCCATTCATCTCTAAATACCATTCAAATAACTCTTGCAACCATTCCTAATTTTTCATTCTATGTGTCTTCATCATCTCTTCCATCAACTTACAAAAAATCACGTATGAGTCATCAGATTCAATGGCCAGAATTACACTTTCTTTGGATGGGAACAACCTATAATCACTGCCTCTATTGATGATTTTGGCTTCTTCAAAGATAGAACTCATGTCGTTGCTTGACTCGAAGAATAACCTCTCAGAACGAACTCTTCGAACAATTATTTCTTAAAACTCACCATCGAAACCTTGATTTGAGTCCAAAGAGTTGGTGAATCATGATGAGGGATTTTACATTACCAATAAAGTAGGAAAAATAAATTTTAAAAAAGTATGTAATTAAGTGGAAATTACAATCAGCAAGGAGTAAATTATGTAGCAATGAAATGTCATGCCACATCAACCTTGGTTAGTAAGATAATGAATAGATGACTAAAACTAGAAGTGATTAAATTATACATTTTTTATATAGGGGATTAAAATGAAAATTTTGAGCAATTTAAGTATTTGATCCGCTAAAAGACGAGCAATCGCTATTCGGCACCCACGAGACCATTGCTCAACTATTTACAATTTGGTCATTTCTTTTGTGTGGTGGTTCTCTCAGTTTTGAGTTTGCTGCGCTTGTCTTTAGTCCATGTGACTCTCTTTCCTTTGCTTTCGTTTCCCAGTCCCTTACTTTTTGAATCTCAGATCAGGTAACCACTCTTCCTTTTTCTCTTTAGCTTTAATTTCTTGGGTTTCTACATTATTCGTGGGATTATTAATCTACGCTTTTTGTTGATGTTGTCTTTGGGCTATCCGTCGTCGATTTCCTGCTAAAACTTTTTGTATAACAAAATATATTGCTAGATAACCAGAACCAATATTCGCCTGTTCCTTTTACGATGATCTAGGACTTTTTATTTTCCTTTTGATTAGTGGAATGCTCAATGCTGGACTCAACTTACTCAAACTTTTTACTGTAGAGAGTGTTAAATAAAGATTCTTCTCCCTAGCTTAATTTGCTTCTTAAGTTTTATTTGTCTTACCTTTTCCTTTTTATTTTCAACTGAGAACTGATAGGAAATTATCAATCCGAGCCGCCATGGAGGTTAACGACAAGCTTCTGAACACGGGTATTCTCATAGTAGCCACCTTAGTAGTTGCCAAGCTTATATCTTTCCTCATAATGCCTAGATCTAAGAAACGGGTTCCACCAGCAGTCAAAACCTGGCCGGTAATCGGTGGGCTCCTTCGATTTATGAAAGGGCCTATCGTGATGCTCCGGGAGGAATACCCGAAGCTTGGCAGTGTTTTCACATTGAACTTGTTTAACAAGAAGATAACTTTCTTGATTGGGCCTGAGGTTTCATCCCACTTCTTTAAGGCTTCAGAATCAGACCTCAGCCAACAGGAGGTCTATCAGTTCAATGTGCCAACCTTCGGTCCTGGTGTGGTTTTTGATGTGGATTACACTATAAGGCAAGAGCAGTTCCGGTTCTTTACAGAGGCCCTTAGAGTTAATAAACTTAAGGGTTATGTTGATCAGATGGTTACAGAAGCTGAGGTGAGTGATCTGCCAGGAACTTGGTTCATATATTACACTTTTGCTTTTTGTTTGTATGTTGTATATTATTTGGTGATGTATCTGGCCTAATAAAAGCAGTGACTCTTTTTCGATACTATTAGAGTATGATACTAAGACAAGGGAAAATGAAGTTCTAACTTGCATGGATGGAGTTCACATTTGGTGGATAATTAATGAACTGTTGAAAGTTGTTAGGATTGTATGAAGTTGTTAAGTGAATAACAATGTATCCCTAATCTTTAGGGGTCACCGAATTTGTTTTGATTTTTCTCAACTTGTCTTTTTCTATGTTTTGCTAATTTAATGACTAAAATACTGAAACTATGCGAAACAAATTGTATTTTCATTTTTTCCATTGAATTTCCAACTGTCCTCTCTCTTTTATCTACTTGGTGTGTGCAATGTGAACCAGCCCAGTTGAATAAAAGTATGTTGTTTATTTCATTTTTTATTGTGTACTTGAGCTTGTCGGAGACTTCTTAGGAGTCTTCATATCTGAAGATTGAAATCTAATTTGCACGTGCTAATGATGCTGTTTTGAATGTTGATATTGCTTTCTTTAAAATCAAGCATTGTGTTTCATGTTGTTGTGGTGCACCTTGCCTCTCTTCTTTCATTTATGAGTTAAAAAGAATGTGCGCGAGTGGCTTGTTATTTACTTGATTTACTCTTCATAACACCCACCAACTTTTGATTCTTTGACTAATTTGATGAATAAAATGGAAATAAAGGATAATAAACACTAGTTACATTTGGTTTTGGGAGGTTAAATGACATGTTACTGAATAGAAAATTTGTTGTCTTATGTGAAATTCGAGGTTTGTTGTATGGTTTCAATGTTACATATGTTCATAATGTTGTAACTCCATAGATGTGATTTGTGGTCTGATCTTTATGGAATTGGGCAGGACTACTTCTCAAAATGGGGGGATAGTGGTGAGGTGGACCTTAAGTATGAATTGGAGCATCTCATCATCTTGACTGCTAGTAGGTGTCTTTTGGGTCAAGAAGTACGTAATAAACTTTTTGATGATGTTTCTGCACTCTTCCATGATCTTGACAATGGCATGCTCCCTATCAGTGTTATTTTCCCTTACCTGCCTATCCCTGCTCATCGCCGCCGTGACCGAGCTCGAAAGAAGCTTGCAGGAATCTTTGCAAATATCATAGCTTCCCGTAAAAGTGCTGGCAAGTCAGAGAATGACATGTTGCAATGTTTCATTGAATCTAAGTATAAAGATGGTCGCCCAACTACCGAGGCTGAAGTAACTGGCTTACTGATTGCTGCGCTCTTTGCCGGACAGCATACCAGTTCTATCACCTCTACTTGGACTGGTGCCTATCTCCTTCGTCACAAGGAGTTCCTATCTGCTGTGATTGAGGAGCAGAAGCAAATAATGCAAAAGCATGGAAGCAAGGTTGATCATGATATCTTATCTGAGATGGACACCTTGTATCGGTGCATTAAGGAAGCTCTGAGACTTCACCCTCCACTGATTATGCTTCTACGTAGTTCACACAGTGATTTTAGTGTAAAAACCCGAGATGGGAAAGAATATGACATCCCAAAGGGTCACATCGTTGCAACGTCTCCAGCATTTGCCAACAGGCTTCCTTACATTTACAAGGATCCAGACACATATGATCCTGATAGATTCTCTGTTGGGAGGGAAGAAGACAAGGTAGCTGGGGCTTTCTCATATATTTCCTTTGGAGGTGGCAGGCATGGTTGCCTTGGTGAACCATTTGCTTACCTTCAGATAAAGGCTATATGGAGCAATTTGTTGAGGAACTTTGAATTGGAGCTTGTGTCACCGTTTCCTGAGATTGACTGGAATGCTATGGTGGTTGGTGTGAAAGGAAAGGTGATGGTTCGTTACAAGCGGCGACAGCTTTCTGTTAATTAGCCAAATAATGTTTGTGAGTAACTTGCAGTTCTAAGTTCTTTCCTTCAAATGTCGCTGGCATTTTATTGTTCTGTTGTGAAACTTCGGGTTATTTGTGTTAAACTAGAGCAGTCTCTGGATTCTATTTGCTAATGGTTTTTGTTTATTGCTGCAATATTTATGATTAGTTTACTATCAAAGTTTGGTATTGGTGTTCTGAACTTGTTCCGGATTCCTTTTTGAAGCACTGACGTTTTCGTAATATTGATGTCAATAGGAAGGTCATCAAATTTTAGTAGCTAATACCCTGGAATAACTATCAGGTTGTAATTTGTCGTTCCCTAATTTATATATTTGCATCACTAACAATTTCCCAATGCAGTCTCACCTCTCTGCTTATCAATCAAGAGTACGGATAACTTGAAACAAGAGAAGAGGAGCAAATCAAAAGAACTTCTGTAGGTTGTGGATTCAAATGATATGATGGAACGGAGGACATTTGCAGAAGTAAAACTCTTTAGATAAAAAAATTTGTTGCTATTCGGGCTTTTATATGTGCAAGCGTGAGGAGCCATCAATCTGATGATTGTATAGCTATACTCAAAGGTGTCTTTCCATACGTGAGCTTCTATACAAAAACTTGGAATTTTTAAGAAAAATTTCAAATTCTACACAAGGCCAATCCCTAACTCAACTTGGAACAACCGACATTGAATGTGGAACAACACTTTACATCACCAAGGTTTCAAGTCAGTGATTGGTCTTGCGGTCCAGTTTAGAATCTTTTCACCAGGCTTCAAGTAAACACTCTTTGGGTGTGGCAATTTACGAGCAAGGCCTTTCAATATTTGATGGAAAGCATCTCCTGGTAGTGTAGGTTGTGGAAACAACATGGCTCGCTTCATCGAAGGATTTGCAAGAAGCCTCTGTTTCCTCAAGATGACATGGGGTGGTATAGAAATTTATCCAACTTGGGAACATCTTCTTCTGCAACAAACACTCCGATTTCCTCCCAGGGGATAGCATCAGCAAAGGGTAAAACAATATCATCTGCTATGATGACAGGAATGCACCCAAACACTACAGCTTCCACTAGTCTAGGGCTCCAGGGTGCCCACCCAAGTGGGCACAAGCAGAATATAGCTCGTTGCATCTCCTCATAATAGGTGGTTGGATGCTCAGTGGAGATGTCAAACAGTGGATTGCCCTTAAAATTCTCCCAAACAGCTGCCCTTGCACCTCTGCCACTCATCAAAGGAGTCAGTGAGGTCTCGTAAGGGTGAAGCATAAGATCGTTCATCAAGGCTAGATTAAATAGAATGTAAGGTCTCATATCGACCTCAAGTAATCATTTAAGAGCAAACAAAGAAAAATGAAAATTAAAGAGCTACTTTCCTTTGGAAGAAAGTACATTTTATCGAAGCTGAAAGAAAAGTACCTTGCATAGTAGCCACCTTCAGGGTCATTATTCACGTCATAAAACAACCCACGAAAGTAGACAAAAATAGAACGAGGAGTATCTGGTGGAATCTGGCGGGCCTGCATCTTTTGAGGGGGAGCGTAAGGAGGTATTGTGATTGAACCTTCATTCAAGCACACATGGTTGCGTTGCCCGAATGTCTGAACTAACGTAGCACGCCGCAGGATTGGAAGGATCCCCCGCTCTATTGCTTTCTCTTCCTGGACAACATTCAAATCAATCAGCACACGTTTTACCTTTGCATGCTTACAAAGCAATACTAAACACACAAATCCAGGACATAAGAGTTTACATCTGTAATACCACATATTGCTTTGCTTAAATAACACTCCCTTATATGCTACTAGTACTAATATAGAAAAGGATTATGACTAAACCAGATCTTCATCTCTCTAACTTGACAACGTTTTAATGCTTGGTCTAAGTTTCTAAAGCCAGTTTAACAGGACTAGCAAAAGGCATAACTGTACTTTACTATTTCTTCTCACTAGGTAGATATATGATATTATCAGAAATAATTTATATGCATGACAAGAATCATACTTGAAATGGAACCATCTATGATGATTTGAACATGCTTTTCTGGGCAAACCATGACATCTACCTGTCATATTTACTATTGGTAAAAATATATAAAATTGAATATGAGATTCCCAATTTGATTCCATATGAATAGTAATGCCAAAATGGATCGATGATATGATTGTACCGCTATATCAACAACCTTGGAGACTTGAATCAGTTACCTGATGGTGAAAGCAGGCTCCGAAATCATGGGGCACAACAAAGAAATGATCAGCCCCCTCTGTTCTATTCCAGTAAGGCCAGCTCGAGGAAATAAGTTGTATTGCACTTCTAACGCCATCCGTGGGGACTTGAAGGGCAATGGCAAGCCAGTGGGTGTAAGATCACAAGTTGCATATATAGGGGTGTAAAACCAATCAGCTTCCTCTGGATTGAGTGTTTGAACAGGACTTGACAAGAGAAACCTGTGCATGAAGATCTCAGCAGCAAACATATGTGAAAGACATCTGGGGTCTTTCTGAAGGATTTTCTTGTTGTATTTGCTTGGAAGCTCGTATACATACACTTTCAGCCTTCCTACTGGATCATCTTCCAACACATCACCTGCACTTCCTGCATTTTTTGATTCACTTTTTACTTTTAGATTTATCAACTTTAAGTGAAACTGCAACTGCATCATCTTATGTGAAATATACCATGAATTATTTCACATTTTAATAGGCAAAGCACCTTTTTTTTATACAATATTAAACCTGGACTCTAGTATATATGATAAAACGAACATCTAGCTGAAGAAAAACTATGTTGCAACTCAAATCAGAGCTAGCATAGACAGCAAGTCAGCAACATTATGGATCTTAATTCATTAACCACTCAAATTATAAGCTTTTTTTTATATACAAAATAAGAAAAAGCTTGTTATCCAACATTAGGAACAAGAGATACCAGAAATTCTTTCAGTGCAAGGATTGCGCTCAGCGGTAATGCTCCAAGCGAACCCCAAAGCAATAAAAAGCAAACCCCACAACCACAAGCATTTCCTCATTGTGGAAGAATCTCGAGAACCCAAAAAAAGCAATCAACACAGGGAGCTGTCTGAGATGGGAGGTGGAGAGGAAGAAACAGGCATATTTAAGAGAAATGTAATGCAAAGGAGAGGTATGTTGAAAGATGGTGGGACGTCATTAGGAGTAGTAGTTGAGTGAGTTTTGTTAAAGCTAAGGGGGCTGAATAACAAATGGAGGTTTCCAGGTTAGGAATTGAAAGTGAAAATTTGGATGGGAGGCATTGCTTCAGGGAACAGCAGACGGAGAGACCACATTATTCTTTAAAGAAAAAAAAGCAAAGAAATTGTGATGTTTGAAGTTTTAACTGCAAGCGGTGCATGTTTGTGAAAGCAAAGCAGCGCTCGTTTTTCCGGTTTGATGGCAGGTCCATGTCTTTTCTCGTTTTATCGAAGCCTAAGTAAGAAATTATTGGGCCTATTTCTTTATTAGATAAATATATTTTTGAGCTAAATGTGTAGCCCTTGGACTTAATTGAATTTCTTAAAAATATCAGTTTTTCAAAAAAAAAAAAATTATCATGGGATATTTGTTTATATAGACTCATAATCCATTTTTAGTTTGTTACTAGACAATGTGGGATTACTTACTTTTTTAACTAAATTCATTTTTAGTTTGTTATTAGACAATGTGGGATTACTTACTTTTTTAACTAACAATATAATATTAAAGGTTACACTTAATTTTTAAAAATTAAAGACAACTTTATACAACATTAAACTCTAACAAAAAATATTTTGTTATGGAATAAACTGGGAGCCTTGTATATGACGAAATCTTTGGCCAACAAGTTAGTATCAAAATAACGTCTCTACACGTTCAAGATGGCTGAAGGTGAGTCTATTACAACTCATATTAATGAGTTTGATACACTTCTTAATGATTTAAAGGATCTCGAAGTAGAGATTGATGATGAGGATCAAGCTATGTTGTTGTTATGCTATTTGCCCTTTTTTATTTAACTTTTAGGAAACCTCTGATTTATGGGAGAAATCATCTCTTGTTTGATGACATGAAGGGGAATTCGTTGAGTAAGGATAAACTCGACAACGAGTTAGGACCAAACAAGAAGTCAGACGGGCAAGCCTCAGTTCTAGTTGTAAGAGGAGGACAACAATCTAGAAAGCCAGATCATAACAGGTCTAAAGCGAGATCCAAATCCAAAAACTATGACAAATATTGTGACTATTGCAAAAAGGTGGACCGCATCAAGGTAGAATGCTGGAAACTCCAAAATAAAATTAAGAAGAATACCGAAAACGTCGATAAAGATAAGTAGAAAGCCAAAGCTGTTGATGCTAATGTAGCCGAAGAGAGAGGTGATGATTTCTTATTGGCTACACTTGTATCAGGGGGCGACCCCAAATCAGGATGCATGACAGAATTATTCGAACACTTTCAGATGTTAGGTATGTTCTTAATTTAGAGAAAAATCTCATCTCCTTGGGAATTGTGGATTCTAATGGTTGCAGGATAGTCATTGAATCAAATAGCTTAAAAGTCTTTCTGGAGCTCTCGTTGTGATGAAAGGACAGAAAAAAGGCACTTTATATGTTTTGCAAGGGTCTACGGCAACTGGTGCGGCTGTAATTGCCGAAGAACAACCGAAATCGTCACCATGTCGAGATGAGAAAAACCCCAATGCCGTGACAGCGCGATGTGATTTTCCCTCCATCGATTCTGATTCAACTAGACTTTGGCACATGCATTTGGGTCATATGAGTGAGAAAGGTATGACAGTCTTGTACAATAGAGGTCTTCTTAAAAACACTAAAATTGGTACGTTAGGTTTCTGCGAGCATTGCGTTTTCGGAAAGCAAACCCGAGTCAGTTTTGATTCAACAATGCACAGAACAAAAGGAATCCCTGATTACATTCACTCCGATTTATGAGGTCTGTTTCCTGACATCTCAAAATGAGGTAATAAATATTTCCTAACTTTTATTACGATCATTCCAAAAAAGTTTGGGTGTTTTTCTTGAAATAGAAAAGCGAAGTATTCAGAATCTTTAAATAGTGGAAGACACTATTAGAAAAACAAACTAGAAAATCTGTGAAGTGTTGAGAATGGATAATGGCCTTGAGTTTTGTTCGTTAAATTTTAACGATTTCCGCAAACGGGAAAGAATTGAAAGACATCGAACCGTTGTGGAAACTTCGCAGCAGAATAGAGTTGAAGAAAGAATGAACAAAACCTTATTGGAAAAGGCCTGATGCATGCTTTCTAATGCAGGCTTAGGGAAGGAAATTTGGACTGAAGCCATAAATTTAGCAAGCTACTTGGTAAACCGATCTCCACATCGAGCGTTAAACGGTAAAATTCCAGAGGAGATATGGTTTGTAACACCCCAAATTAGGGGTTGTTTGTAACAAGCTAATTTCCCATGTGTGTACTTGAAGGGTTAAATTCTAGGATTTATTTGACATATTCAAGGGTCTAAAATAACTTGAGTTAGGCGACCTAGTAATAAAATATTTTTTTAGTATCATAAAGGAGGGAGCTAGATGAGATAAGGCTTTAATAAAATTTTGGGTGAGTTATGACACAAAGTAGGCCTTGGCAAAGTGGTTGCAAGGTGCCACTTAAGAAATTTGGAAGCAACGCCACAAGGGCTTGGGTTCAAAACACAGCAATGACAAAGGCGTTTTAAATTTTGGGTTGGCGTTACAAATGGAAGAAGGCTTTAAAAGGAGCTGAGGCGACTTTAAAGACCTAAAGAACTCATTGGCAAAGTGGTACCGTCGTCACTTAGGAGCTGGAGGTGTGCGTGGTATTGGATTCGAGGGGTGGAGCGATATCTTGCATGTTTTATTTTGATATGCGGTTATGGGCTTGGAGTAGGAAGGGTTTAAAATTTAAATGGTGTGGCTTTATTGGCATGAAAGTCGAGTGGAAGAAGTGGCTAGGGGCGTGGAAGAGAGGTCTGCGGTAGTAGGTCCTGCGTTGAACCAAAGCGGCGATGGGGATTTTATCTCTTTTTACATTTTAGCGTTAGAAGGAACTAAGGAGGAAGGCCTAAAAGAAATTATGGCGCGTTTGTATCACAAAGCAACGCTTTGCCCAAGTGGCACAGGCGTTACTTAGTGCATGGGTTCTAAGGGTCCCATGTTCGAGACCTATGGGCGTGGTGGTTTTCTTTTATTTTGCAAAGATTGGGCGAGCGATGGACGGCACATGGGTGTTTGGTTCCTTGTTTTGCATTAATTTGGAGGTTGGCAAGCACATGGATTCTTTGGTTTTTTATTTATTTGATGGGATAATAAGGAGGATAATAGGAATTTTATTTGGATTATTACTTGAATAATCTAAATAGTTGGCGAGAGAAAAATAGGCATGTGGCTAATTCAAATTATTTTGAATTAGTTCAAATTAATGGCCAAGAGAAAAACAAGGAGTTGGCTTTGCACATGGGGTTTGTTAAATTTGGTTGATGACACATGGTCTTTGTTTTGTTTCTTTTATTAATTATTTAGATAATAAGATGATAAGGGATAATAAAGATATTAGTTGATTTTATTTGGATTATTATAGTATTTTTTATATTTGAATAATGTTGAGTATTCAAAATTATTTGAGTGAGTGGCTAGGAGAATTTCAAGGAAATTGGTAGATTTTGAACTCCTCATGAGAAGGTGGACGACAAGCTTAAGGGGTGCGAATGCTTATAAAAGCACCAATTGATCACATTGCTTTTCTTTTCCATTTTGCTTAGCGAAATTTCTAACACCTTTCTTTCTTATTTTTCTTTTATTTTCCATCCTCTCAAGACCTTGGCGAAACCTCTCTATTTCTCCTTGCAGAATCCACATCCTCAATCCCCTTTTCTTTTATTTCCTATTAGTAGAACATTCACTCCTATTAGCCAAATTCTTATCACATTTTCCTTCCACTATTTTCTTTCCATTATTTTCCTTCATAAAAACCGAATACACCCATTTGATGTGCTGAATTTCTTTCTCTATTTTTTTAAACACCTAGGCTGAATATTGTACAAGGGGGAGGCTTTCTTTTAATCGTTTTTGGAAAGGTAAGTGTGTTTGGGCGAATGCCCATGTCCTCTTTCCTTTCTTGTCGACTTTGATAAAGGTAGGTAATTGGTTTGGCGAGTTGACGTTAAGGTGCTAATCACTTGTTGAATCAAATCATCTAGGTGCTTGAGGATTTTGAGATCGTCAAACTAAGCTTTCATTCGTGACCAATCGAGTGGTAAGTGGTGGTAAGAATCGATTTTCATGGATTTAACTTGCAAGTATTCAAAGCAAGGCTATTAGCTTTTACTAACCGATGGTAATTGGTGAAGCAGATTCGGGAATCGGGTGTTGTGATTAGTATCCAAAAGCGTAAAGGTAAGGATTCGGGTCCAAAAGAGGACCTCTTTAAAGTAATTGGGTTAGCCGTATAGGCCATAACACTAACCCTAAGGTTGGCGAATATAGGTGCGAGAGAGATCTAGGAGGCCAACTTTCTTTTGGATTTAGACTTCGTGGGTGACAGTGTGTACATACACTTATAATAATTAATTAAATGCATGCTATGTGTAAATTTGCTTTATGTAGATACGAATTAGTACCTTGATGGTACAAGCGAGGATCTCGGTAAGTCTCTGTCAATATGTGATTGTTAAATATGCTTTTGGGAAGCATGGCTTATTTGATACATGTAATAAATGTATGTTGACTTAAACTCTGTTTATAAGCTGTTTGATATGGGTTGATGAGTGGAGGGGCGTTATTTTGTGTCGACGGACACCAGTGTTTTAGTAACACTGCTTGTGACTACGGTCACCGAGGTTTAGTACCTCAGGAGGTTTGGCACCTCATAGCGTCTAAATCCACGTGGCTTAGCACCACCGTGGGTTGGCCCCACTTTGAGATATGGGATTGGCGCTTGGTGATTTGGTATCATGTGATGGGTTGGCCCCATCAACCGATTTGTGTCTTCGGACACGGAGGTTTAGCACCTCCGGTGATTTGGTATCACATCTGTGACTATCGTCACCGGTGGTTTAGCACCACCGTGGTTTGGTACCACAATGGGGTAAACAGAGGTGTTTGGTTGGCTAGGTTGGGTATATGTCTTAATGCATGATTAATGTGTTATATAGTGTGTATGATGTGGTATTTACGGGGAAGGGTTACATCTTGAGTCTTGGTGACTCACCTTCTCCTTTATTTTTTGGTGACACATAGTTCGCGGAAATGGGCCGGGAGGGACTTGAGGTGGCCATGTAGTGGAACTTTAAATTTATTAGGCTTTGAATTTGATTCTTTACATTTTCTTTATTTTGGTTGATTTTAATTGGGTTGTAATAAGGCCTCCTAAAAATTATTTTATTCTTGTGATATGCTTGAGTATTCGTTTCAAACTTTATGATTATAAGAATGAATTCACATGTTTTTCCAAAGCAATCGAAAAGGGTTTTCAAGTACCATCGGTACATATAAAATACACATAATAACTTGACTTAACAAATATTTTCAAAATAAATCCAAGTATAAGATTTGTACACCTCAACTGCTTTTAACAAAACGCTATCTTTTATCAAAAACTTAAACCGGTTTTAAAAGATTTCAAAGGTTTTCTCAGTAGCAAACCAAACTCGGTCGAAGTGTTTGGGCCGGGTTTGGGCTATTACAAATTGGTATCAGAGCCAAGTTCAATACACGGCTGTGGGGGCTCAAGGCCCAAAAATGTTTTGGTAGGCCTTTTTGAAGTATTTTTGGATTTTTGAACAGCATGGCACCGAGTCTCCGGCACCTATTCGCCCAGGTAAGTACCTCTAAACTTTTTTGTGAATTATTTTCTGTAGAAGGGTAGGAAGCATGGAACGTAGAATAGACTTATAGGAATTTGACCCTAAGATTAGATTACTCCAACACACAAACGAGACATAAGACTTAAAGAACTAAACCAACCTATGACCAAGTCATCGAGCTAGGGTGTGGTAACCCCATGACGCATGTCTAGGATTGGATCCGGAAGAGCTTGGTATTTAAGCGGTCAGGTGACTCACCACCTCTTGGCAGTATCCTGCAGTGCGTAGCCGGTTCACCCTAACTCGGAGGGCTCGGTGGTGTGGCAACCTGCATGCGCATGTCTAGAAAGGTTCGGTGGGAGCTTGGTATTTAAGCGATCCGCGTGACTCACCTCCTCTCCACTCGAATCCCCGCACAGTGCGTAGCTCTGGTTCACCACGACCAAGAGGGCTCGGTCATAGGCTAAACATAACGACTAAAACCGAAAGGAACTAACCATGTTTTGAAAAAAACCCTAATTCTTCAAAACTTTTAAAGTCACTCTTCCAAATATGAGAACAACCATTTTTACAATGTTTTTCTCGAAAAAGTTGATTTGTGAAAATTACAAAAATACCCTTAGGGGTGAAATTACTAAAATGCCCTTGACCCATAAAATATTAATTCAATGGTTTTGCCCAAAAATTTTGAGAAATATCCCAACACTATACTTTGTAAATCATCAATAAAATACTTTGGTTTTAGAAAAAAAATTATTACCAAAATGACCCTGAGTACAAAATTTTTGCAACATCATCGTTTCAAGAAGGGGAAACTCGCAAAAGGGACCCTCAGAGTTTTACAATTGTTAAAATACCCCGGATTTGTTAAAAATTTCAAAATTACCCTGATTGACAAAATTACCAAAATACCCCTAGTTTCTAAAAAGATGCCATAACTTCAAATTTTACAAATTTTCAGAAGTGCTCTTCAGTTTTGGGAATTTCAAAGTGACCTGCTGTACTAAAGTTGAAATCTCTCGATTTTTAAATACGAAAATACCCCTGTAGGAAAATGAAGAAAATACCCACAGGCTAGAAAGCAGACGAAATGTCCAGAAGAGTGAATAGGTATGGAAAGTATTAGGGAAGGATGTTCCTCTCTGTGTGAACTAGGATAGAGAACTTGAAACTTTGTTTGATCGAAAGAATCCCTATTAAACTTTTCATAAAATTTCTTCGCGGATAACCAAGTGGAACAAATTATTAATCCATAAAATTTTTCTTAATTAGATTAAAAGCGCGTTAGATAGAATGAGTTCTAGAGGACCAGGGCCGATGGTGGGCAGTAGGGGTAGGATGATCAGATCCGAACCCGTCAGTCGGTCAAGGTTCGAAAATGAGGTACCACCGCCACCACCCCCAACTTTTGGAGTGAGGCGGGATCGGGACGGGGGGTGAGGCGGTGTCATAAGTCGTGTTGCGAGTCCTCGAGTTAGTGGTGGGGCTAGTGGAATTTGAGAGCTCGAAGTCTGTTCCGAGCGAATTTGGGCTAACGGAGTGAAGTGTTAGAGGTGTGTCGGAGTAGCACCCAAAGTCTGTGGAATCTTGGCTAGAATCAATGAAAGGATCATGGGCGATCTCGACTGTCTAATGAGGAGAAGCTGAAAGGAGCCGTGCAACTTCGAAGGATGAAGCATATCGATGGTAGCTCACTTTGTTAGAGATGGTGCCACGACGGATGATCTTACGTGGGATTATTTTAGAGTTGCTTTTGGAAGAAGTATGTGGGCACCATTATCTTGATGCTCGGAGGAAAGCTTTTACGGGTTAGTGCAAGGAACTAAGTCGATTAATAAAATATGAGGCGAATTCTTAAGGTTGATAGATATGCTAGAGGCATTGTGGCTCTTGAACATGGTATGTGTCCGCTTTGAGGACGGACTTAGAGATGATTTGAGGTTCTTGATTGCCCCACAAAGAGTTCGTGAGTTTTCGTCTTTAGTGGAAAAGGCTAAGGTAGCCGAAGGGATCAAGGAGACCGTAAGACAGAAGCATGATAAGGGCAACGAGAAGAGAGGCTTTGGATCACCTGGTTCGGGCGGTAATGTGGAGAAGAGGGCTAGATTTGGGGAATCGGGAAGAACCACAAAGCACTTTCGATGGCCACCTCGATGTGTTAGATCTGGAAATCCCATTCGGAGAATGTTTGGTGGAAGTAAAGGGTGCTTTGAATGTGGGTCATTCGATCACCGTAAGGGATTGTCCTCGGAAGTTAGCTAAGAATCAACGGAGGGTTGAAACCGTGCTCGGGATAGAAGCGAAGGACCACCACGGAGGGTCGAGGTGCGACTAGAGGTAATGGAAATGGTAACGGGCATGGCGAAATCTTGAAGGTCTGAGGCGAGGCAACCAAGGTTGGTTTATGCGGTTGGCCGTCGCGAGGAGGAAGATGTGCGGACTTGACAACGGGTAAGTTTCTTATTTTGAATACCCTTATTTGTCTTGGTTATGGTTACGTTAATTCACTCTTAGGTTGCTAGTAAAGTGTATGGAACTTGGATTATGAGCGTAGGGAATGTTTCTAGGAAGTATGATAGTTCTTTAAGATCGAGTCTTGTAAATAGCGTAGTGTGATGAGTTAAGGATGCACGATTGAGCGATAGTAAGTAATTTCGAGGACGAAATTATTTTAAGGGGTAGAATTGTAACACCCCAAATTAGGGGTTGTTTGTAACTTAGCTAATTTCCCATGTGTACTTGAAGGGTTAAATTCTAGGATTTATTTGACATATTCAAGGGTCTAAAATAACTTGAGTTAGGCTGACCTAGTATTAAAATATTTTTTTTAGTATCATAAAGGAGGAGCTAGATGAGATAAGGCTTTAATAAAATTTTGGGTGAGTTATGACACAAAGTAGGCCTTGGCAAAGTGGTACAAGGTGCCACTTAAGAGTGGAAGCAACGCCAACAAGGGCTTGGGTTCAAGGCACGGCAGCAAACAAAGGCGTTTAAATTTTGGGTTGGCGTTACAAATGGAAGAAGGCTTTAAAAGGAGTGAGGCGACTTTAAGACACAAAGAACTCATTAGCAAAGTGGTGCCCGTCGTCACTTAGGAGTTGGAGGTGTCGTGGTATTTGGTTTGAGGGGGGCGACATCTTGCATGTTTTATTTTTGATATGCGGTTATGGGCTGGAGTAGGAAGGGTTTAAAATTTAAATGGTGTGGCTTTATTGGCATGAAAGTCGGGCTAGAAGAAGTGGCTAGGGACGTGGAAGAGAGGGCTGCGGTAGTAGGTCCTGCGTTCGAACTGAAGCAGCAGTGGGGATTTTATCTCTTTTTCTGTTTTAGCGTTAGAAGGGAACTAAGGAGGGAAGGCCTAAAAGAAATTATGGCGCATTTGTATCACAAAGCAACGCCTGGCCCAAGTGGCCTGGGGCGTTACTTGGCTGCATGGGTTCTAACAGGTCCCATGTTCGAGACCCATGGACGTGGTGGTTTTCTTTTATTTCTGCAATTGGCAAGGATGGGCAACACATGGGTGTTTGGTTCCTTGTTTTGCATTAATTTGGAGGTTGGCAAGCACATGGATTCTTTGTTTTTTTATTTGATGGGATAATAAGGAGGATAATAGGAATTTTTATTTGGATTATTACTTGAATAATCTAAATAGTTAGCGGAGGAAAAATAGGCATGTGGCTAATTCAAATTATTTTGAATTAGTTCAAATTAATAATAGAGAAAAACAAGGAGTTGGCTGCACATGGGGTTTGTTAATTTGGTTGATGACACATGGTCTTTGTTTTGTTTCTTTTATTAATTATTTAGATAATGAGATGATAAGGGATAATAAAGAGATTAGTTGATTTTATTTGGATTATTATAGTATTTTTATATTTGAATAATGTTGAGTATTCAAAATTATTTGAGTGAGTGGCTAGGAGAATTTCAAGGAAATTGGTAGATTTTGAACTCCTCATGAGAAGGTGGACTGCAAGCTTAAGGGGGTGCGAATGCTTATAAAAGCACCAATTGATCACCTTGCTTTTCTTTTTCCATTTTGCTTAGCAAAATTTCTAACACCTTTCTTTCTTATTTTTCTTTTATTTTCCATCCTCTCAAGACCTTGGCAAAACCCTCTCTATTTCTCCTTGCCGAATCCCCATCCTCAATCCCCCTTTTCTTTTATTTCCTATTAGCCAAACATTCACTCCTATTAGCCGAAATTCTTATCACATTTTTCCTTCCACTATTTTCTTTCCATTATTTTCCTTCATAAAAACCGAATACACCCATTTGATGTGCCGAATTTTTTTCTCTATTTTTTTAAACACCTAGGCCGAATATTGTACAAGGGGGAGGCTTTCTTTTAATCACTTTTGGAAAGGTAAGTGTGTTTGGCCGAATGCCCATGTCCTCTTTTCCTTTCTTGTCGACTTTGATAAAGGTAGGTAATTGGTTTGACAATTGGCGTTAAGGGTGCTAATCACTTGTTGAATCAAATCTGTCTAGGTGCTTGAGTTTTGAGATCGTCAAACTAAGCTTTCATTCGTGACCAATCGAGTGGTAAGTGGTGGTAAGAATCGATTTTCATGGATTTAACTTGCAAGTATTCAAAGTCAAGGCTATTAGCTTTATTACTAACAGATGGTAATTGGTGAAGCAGATTCGAAATCGGGTGTTGTGATTAGTATCTAAAAGCGTAAAGGTAAGGATTCGGGTCCAAAAGAGGACCTCTTTAAAGTAATTGGGTTAGCCGTATAGGCCATAATACTAACCCTAAGGTTGGCCGAATATAGGTGCAGAGAGATCTAGGGAGGCCAACTTTCTTTTCGGGATTTAGACTTCTCGTGGGTGACAGGTGTGTACATACACACTTATAATAATTAATTAAATGCATGCTATGTGTAAATCTGCTTTATGTAGATACGAAATTAGTACCTTGATGGTACAAGCGAGGATCTCGGTAAGTCTCTGTCAATATGTGATTGTTAAATATGCTTTTGGGAAGCATGGCTTATTTGATACATGTAATAAATGTATGTTGACTTAAACTCTGTTCATAACTGTTTGATATGGGTTGATGAGTGGAGGGGCCAGTTATTTTGTGTCGACGGACACTAGTGTTTTGGTAACACTGCTTGTGACTACGGTCACCGGAGGTTTAGTACCTCAGGAGGTTTGGCACCTCATAGCGTCTCGTCCCCTCGTGGCTTAGCACCACCGTGGGTTGGCCCCACTTTGAGATATGGGATTGGCGCCGGTGATTTGGTATCCGCGATGGGTTGGCCCCATCAACCGATTTGTGTCTTGGACACTAGAGGTTTGGCACCTCCAATGATTTGGTATCACATCTGTGACTATCGTCACCAGTGGTTTGGCACCACACGTGGTTTGGTACCACAATGGGGTAAACAGGCGTTTGGTTGGCTAGGTTGGGTATATGTCTTAATGCATGATTAATGTGTTATATAGTGTGTATGATGTGGTATTTACCGGGGAAGGGTTACATCTTGAGTCTTGGTGACTCACCTTCTCCTTTATTTTTTCAGTGACACATAGTTCATGAAAATGGAGCCGAGGGACTTGAGGTGGCCATGCGGTGGAACTTTAAATTTATTAGACTTTGAATTTGGTTCTTTACATTTTTCTTTATTTTGGTTGATTTTAATTGGGTTGTAATAAGGCCTCCTAAAAATTATTTTATTCTTGTGATATGCTTGAGTATTCGTTTCAAACTTTATGATTATAAGAATGAATTCACATGTTTTTCCAAAGCAATCGAAAAGGGTTTTCAAGTACCATCGGGTACATATAAAATACACATAATAACTTGACTTAACAAATATTTTCAAAATAAATCCAAGTATAAGATTTGTACACCTCAACTGTTTTAACAAAACGCTATCTTTTATCAAAAACTTAAACCGGTTTTTAAAAGATTTCAAAAGGTTTTTCTCCGTAGCAAACCAAATTTGGTCGAAGTGTTTGGGCCGGGTTTGGGCTGTTACATGGTTAGGTAATCTTCCCAATTATTCTAACATTAGAATTTTCGGTTGTCCTACTTATGGTAAAGTTATCCAAGGAAAGCTCAATCTAAGGGTTATTAAATGCATTTTTCTAAGATACTCTGTCAGTACAAAATGTTTTAAGTTGTGGTGTGGTGTTCAGAATCCAACAAAATAATCGTTAGCAGAAATATTACGTTTGATGAATCTGCAATGTTTCAATCAGAAAATGGGATAATTACATTTGAAAACACAATAAATCAGAGTGTTTTAAGTAAGGTGGAGTCAAAAGCCAAAACAGGGGGCAACGTCTTGACGAACCGATGTTCAATGTCGTAACGATGTGACAAATAGAAGACTCATCCCGACGAGGAGTTGCATGATGTCGGGATGACGAGACAAAGTTCTATTTTTCACAAATCTGAATCTGTTTCGAGTTAGATTGGGACTTCATCCAACTTATAGGTACCATCACCATATTGGTTAACTAATTATAAGTTGGTCCGTGACAAGAAAATGTGGGAAATTCGACCACCAAAAAAGTATTGTGAAGGAAACCTAGTGGCCTATGCTCTAAATGTTGCCGAGAGCATTGATTAATCTGATCCTTCGTGTTATTATGAGGCAGTTCAAGCCTCTAATTCTATCAAATGGCTCGTTGCAATGGAAGAAGAGATTGAATCGCTTAAAATAATGAGACGTGATGGCTAAATAAACCACCCATCTATTAAAAGAATCGTTGGTTGCAAATGGGTGTTTAAAAAGAAGGATGGTTCGGGTTCTAATGACACTAGGTACAAGACAAGATTGGTTGCAAAGGGCTACAATCAAGTGGAGGGAGTTGATTTTCATGATGTTTTCTCTCCCGTTGTGAAACATATGTTGATTAGGGAAATTTTGGCTCTTGTTGCATCAAACAATCTTGAGTTAGAGCAGTTAGATGTAAAAACTGCTTTTCTTCATGGTGACTCTGAGGAGGACATCTACATGCAACAACTGGAAGGGTTCAAATTTGAAGGTAAAGAAGATTATGTTTGTCTCTTACAAAAGTCCTTGTATGGTTTGAAGCAATCTCTTTCATAGTGGTATAAAAAGTTCGATTCATTCATGTTAAGTATCAATTTTTCTTGAAGTGAGTATGACAGTTGTGTTTATCTACAATGTCTTGATGATGGTTTTTTTTTATATATTTGCTATTTTATGTTGATGATATGTTGATTGTGTCTAAGAATCCATCTAAAATTAATCATCTTAAAACCATACTTAACTTTAAATTCGAGATGAAGGATTTAGGTGCAGTGAAGAAAATTTTGGGGATGAAAATTTCAAGAGATAGACATTCGGGAAATTGTTCTTATTGCAACAAAGGTATATCATGAAGATCCTTGAGTGATTTGAGATGCAAGACTCAAAACCGATAAGTGCTCCCTTAGCTGCACATTTTAAATTTTAAATTTTGTATTCTCCCCAAAACGAAGAAGAAGAGACGTACATGTCAAAAGTACCTTACTCAAGCGTAGTTGGAAGTTTAATGTATGCAATGGTATGCACTCGTCTTGATATTTCACATGCTATTAATGTTGTTAGTCGATACATAGCTAATCAAGGTAAGTTACACCGGCATGCTATTAAGTAGATTTTTAGATATTTGCGGGGTACTTATTGTCGAAACTATTTTTAAATCATTTTAAAAAACGGGGATCTACTTTAAAAAAACAAAAAGGAGTCGCCACCAATCCCTTTTTCTTAGGTGTGATTGGATCACGTTGTAAAGCGTTTTATTTTAAAACATTTGATTTTAGTCTACTTACGTATGAGGAAGGGTTAGCACCTTCATAATGCCCAAAAATTGGTACCTAATTGATAAAATCATGTCCAAATGTTTGAAATTTAAAAATTTTTAAAATAAGATCCGCTATTAGAAGGAAAATCAAGATTTACTTACCTCAAAGAAATAAAAATACTATACCCAGTAAGTTAGGATACAACATCTCATAACTTCGAAGCTAGGTACATCTTTATTTTAGAAAATTCTTACCTTGAAACACTAAACATCATACCCAGTAAGTTAGGATACAACGTTTTGAATTCCCAAGAATAAGTTTTTTTATTTGAAAATTGGTAAACTTTAATTTTAAAATGAAGGAATATCTAATATTTTAAGTTCTATGAGAAAAATCACAACCCAGTAAGTTAGGGCACAATTTTTCTCAAAGACCCCCAAATATCACATATCACCGTTTAAAAATATTTAAAAAAATCATTAATTTAAAGGGTATTTTTATAAAAAATGGTATGAGTAAGACATTGTAACATACATATCAATTACAATTCTACGAGTTATATTAACAATAAATAATAAAAGAATAATATTACACAAATGAATATATAAAGAACTATGCTAAATAATAATAAACAATCTAAAATATAAATAAATAAACATTTAATAAATAGCAATAATTGAAATTATAACAAAATAACAAAATTAGACAAAAAAGTGGAAAATATATTTAAACACCAAATAATTATTATAACCAAAACCAAAATAAGAAAATGAAACATGATAATTTTGTAAAACAATTAAAATGTACCACAATACAAAAAAGGTAAAAATATTATATTAATAATGTAATACCTATAAATGGTAATATATGATAAAAATAATTAATAAATAGTATATAATAATTTTAAATAAATAAAATATAATATGAATAATATAAATGAAACATATTTTATAATATGAAAATAAAAATATATGATATATAATATAATACTATACAATGTATAAAATTTTAAAATATATAATATAATAATTAATATATATAAAAAACAATTTTGTAAATAAATAAAGGAAATAATTAAACTAAAATAAAATAATAAAATAATAATAATTATAAATATATAATATAATAAATAATATGCTACTTTAAATAATATAGGTAATAAATAATAATAATCACATATATATAAAAAACAATTTTCTAAATAAATAAAGAAAATAATTAAACTAAAATAAAATAATAAAATTAATAATTAGAAATATATAATATAATAAATAATATTCTAATTTATATAATATAGGTAATAAATAAAATAATCACATATATATAAAATTAATACATATAAAACTATATATATAAATTTTATATCATAAACAAATTAATATATAAATAATGAATATAATATTTTAATGTGATAAAATAATAATATTAAAAAATAAATAAAAAAAGATGTAAGAGGGACAAAATTGGAACACAAAAAATAATTTTAGGCGCATTTGTAAAAAATTTAAAATGTAGTAGGACTTAATTGTAAAATCGAAATAATGCGGAAGGGCTAAAATCAAAATTAGACCATTCAATGAAAACACGCGGATCCCCTGCTTAAAACGACATCGTTTTGCACTTATTAGGTTAAGTGAAAACGACGCTGTTTCCTTTATGTTATAAAAGTAAAATTTGGTTTAAAAAATATTTTTAAAACAGTTTCTTAAAAAAACCTTAAAAAAGTGCTCTGAATGTTTTCTCCCTCCACTGCCGGAGGCCCGAATTCGGCCCCCCACTCCGACGATAGCCAGTCACGCGTATACTCTACGCGTCGTCGCCTCCGGTAGCCTAAAGGTAAAAAAAAAAAAAACTTCGCCTTTTCCTTTTTTTTTAATATTATCTCGTAGGCAAATGTACACAAATCGAGAGAAATAATAGAAAATAACAAAAAATGAAAGATCACCTTTGCAAAATCTGTCTTTTATTTCTTTGAATTTTTTCGGATCTTTTTGTATTCTATGTTTTTCTGTCTATGTGTGTGTCCCCTGTTTACAAGTTTGTGTAGGGCTTTTATAGTCCTTGAAATAAAGATAAAAAAGAAACAAAAATTTGGCCTCTGTTTCGCCATATTTGCTGCTTGTTTTGTTTCCTTTCTTTTGCAGGTGATGGCGAGGAGTCCGGCGTTGATGACGGCTGGTCAAAGGTTGATGGGTGCGACGCTTGCGGTGCGAAGGTGGGGATATTGCTTGCTGCGGCGCCTAAGGTTTCCAAAAACCCTAGGCTCATTGTTTTCGGTTTAGATTTTTGGGCCCCTTTGGGCCATGTAGCTTTTGGGTCTTAGCTGGGTCTAGGTAGGGTCTGTAAGTGGGCTAAGGGTGTAAATGAGTTACTGAGTAGTTTTAGTTTTGGGTATTGGGCCATCGGATTGGGTTATTTGTAAGAGGAATTTAAATGGACATTTATTATTTTTTTAGTTTTTTATTCTGTTTTATGGGCCCGGGCAAAATTGGGTACTTACAGCTGCCCCTCTTTTCTCATTATCGTGTAATGAGAATGGAGAAAAGACTATAAAAGACCAATTATGCCTGGTCTTGGCCAAGCCTCGACTTCTTAATCCTCGTCTTCTTCAAATGGCTCTAACTCTACTGCAACTTGAACGGTATTGGAACTTCAATAAGTTTGATAGCTTCATTCTGTTTCACTGCAACTTCATGAAGGTAGTATCCACTATCTTTTGATCTGCTCCACTGTAAACTCAGGGAGATAAGATCTGATGTTTTCGATCTGCTTCTTGCAACTTCAAGAATGCCAGATCTGCTATTTTAATCTGCTCCCTGCAATTTCAGGGATTGCCAGACTAATGTTCTTGATCTGTTTCCTGCAACCTCAGGAATTGCCAAATCTACTATCTTCAATCTACTCCCTGCAAACTCAAGGATTGCCAGACTGATGTTTTCGATCTGCTTCCTGCAAACTCAGGAATTGCCAGATATGCTATCTTCAATCTGCTCCTCGCAAACTCGTGGATTGCCGGTGATGTCTTGATCCGCTTCGCAAACTCAAGTATTGCGAGATATGCTATCTTCAATCTGCTCCCTGCAAACTCGTGGATTTCGGTGATGTCTTGATCCGCTTCCGCAAACTCGTGAATTACGGATATGCTATCTTCAATCTGCTCCCTACAAACTCAGGGATTACCGGACTGATGTCTTCAATCTGCTTCCTGCAAACTCAGGGATTGCCAGACTGATGTCTTTGATCTGCTTCCTGCAAACTCAGGAATTGCCAGATATACTATCTTTAATCTGCTCCCTACAAACTCAAGGATTGCCAGACTGATGTCTTCGATCTGCTTCCTGCAAACTCAAGAATTGCCAGATCTGCTATCTTTAATCTGCTCCCTACAAACTCAGGGATTGCCAGACTGATGTCTTCGATCTGCTTCTTGCAACTTCAAGAATTGCCAAATTTGTTGTTTTAATCTGCTCCCTGCAACTTCAGGGATCGCCAGACTAATGTCTTCGATCTGCTTCCTACAACTTCAGGAATGCCAGATCTGATGTCTTTAATCTGCTCCCTGCGACTTCAGGGATTGCCAGACTAATGTCTTCTACTTTGCTACATTATCCTTTAGAAGATATAACCTGTAGAATGGGTATATGCTTATGTCCAATAATTAGGATGCTTTGGTTGAAATGCATCAAATTCCCCTAATTAGACATGCCATGATATATGAATGCGAAAATGTTATGAAGATAATTCCTATTTCAAGTGTCATCACTCATTTATCTATCAAGGTTTCATCTTCATTCAAATAATTTATCCCATGGTAATTCTGAGTCCTCTCCACTTGAACCTTGGGACATGAAGTTGGTATTTCCCACTGCAACTTTAGGGGAATAACATTTGGTTTCTTCCATTTTTCTATTACCACTCAGAGGTACAGAACATGTATCACATTCAATCAATTTGATTTGTTACACCATTCCCTGGGTGTAATAACCAGCTGTATGAATGTATGGTATCTCGACAATGATCCCTTTTCACTTGGATTGTCACTTGGATTGACCTTATTCGCCATTTTCCGATATGATATCACCAACGAAATTGTCTTATCCAATAAGAATTTGAAGAGATAGTTATTTTTCAATGTTTTCAGCCCTTAGGCTTGGTGAGTTCTGAACAATAGTCATGTTTCAGATTCCTCATATTATTTAGAAGCTTCTAGAGTAATATACGAAACTTCTTTTATGAAATTATTATTAGTCCATAAATTGTTATTTCAATATAAAATGCTAAAAAGGTCACAAAAATGGACGAGAAAAAATTACTCAAGAGCATAACTCGAAAAATAATTTAATCAAAGATAACCCAAGCAATAAAAGAAAATTGATTTGGGTGTATCTCAAAAAGAATAAAGCAATCAAAGATAACAAATTCAAAAATGGGTAAGATAGAAGCTAGGTGCCCTAGATATCGCAGTCTGAGCTTCTTTGTTCAAACTTCTTGAGAACCATTTTAAGCTCAATATGTGTTTAAGGGATCCGGAGTACTTTGTCGATGCCCCAAGACGTATCATACTTCCTTATTGCTAATTTAGATGTAGCAAGACTACTGTACACCCCACTTCTTGGTCAAAATTTGCCGCCCTTTTCGGGTTTTCAACTCAAATTCCCTTTGGTCTCAAAGTGCCCTTGGTGGGTTTTCGCCTTGGCCTCTCCTCTTTTCTTTTCTTTTTTTTTTTGAATATTCTATCTCAAGGCGACCTTTGCGGGTTTTCACCTTGGTTTTTCCTCTTTCAGGTCAAATATTTCCTGACTGAACCTGAATTCATCGGATTGGGCAAGTCTTCGCCATCCGTCTCGGTCAATATCAATATCCTCTAGAATAGGCCTTATATAAGTCTTCCCAGTTTGGCATATGCTTTCCTTTAAAATCATTTTGTAGAAGAAAAATCTTTTACAACATCAGGTTTTTTCATGGAATTCCCTAAAATGAACTTATTTAACGTAAGCTTGCATCATCTAGCCGTGACAAATAGATTTTAACATTTTTCTTCAATTAGGTTCAATTGATGAAAACACTTCTAATCTATAAACCAATGTGTAAGATGTTGCCCCAGCAAAGGTCCTGGCCAACGTTTGATAATCATAGAGAGTAGTGATAGCTTCTTATGCCAATCTTTACAAGTCTTAGCCACCTTTTTTTTTGGCAAATTTTGTTGCACTGTGATATGCTACCTGATCTTTGGATAAACTGTAAACTTTGACTTTGTACACGTTATTTAAACGCAATCCTTTATGGAATTCTGCTACCATCTAAACTTTTCCTTCATTTTTTTGATGAATTTAATGACTTCGACTTTATGATATTGGCATATAAAGCTACTTCCCTCCTCTTAGTGAAGTAAACGATGACTATGCCGATGAGTCGATATTGGCTAAAAGCTTTTGACGAGATTGACCCCATCACATCCATGCCCTACATATGGAGGATTTGTGAAGAACTAGAGTAGGCATATGAATCTTGTCTCCTTAAATTCTGCATAGCTGATACTACCTCTTTCTATGTAGATCGGTAGTGCCCGATCCTCATGTTTAGCCCGCATCTTAGTATCCCAGGCATGTCTTGATATGATCGTGCAAAACATCTTTGAGTTTTGAAAATAACTCAATGATGTCTCGCATTATTTCTATGGTAAGCTGGGTTTCGATCTTCACCCCTTTTCTGCTGGTCCTTTGTTAAGTAATGTTTGTTTTTCATCTTGCTAAACCACTCTTAACAAATCAGAAGATATGTTACAATCTTTGTCATCTTCAAAGTCCTTAGATCCCCTAGACCTATATCTTATTCAAAAAGGGATTCAGTAACAACGTTGCTCACATCATTGATATCTAGAGACCTATTGTAGGCTCGAAGGAAGACAAATCCAAAGAATAAATGATTCTAAGAATGATTATTTGCATGATATGATCATGAATAAAGAATGAAAGAATATGGTAAAAGAATATACAGTATAAAATGTAAAGAATAAAATAATATTTGCTTAAAAAATGCATTTCATTGAAATAAAGTTTTGGACACAAGCCTATTTCACAAAAGGGGTCTTATTGCCTCTAGGCTTTAAGGCAACAAGCATGTTTTGCACATTACTATAGATCAGCTCTAAAAATATAGAGATCTCTTCCATAATCTCATTATTTAAGACATTCCCAAGTATCCAAGGATTTGGAAACATTGTTCCCCAATTTCCTCTTCGCTTTTGATGTGTTTCCGCATTTCTTGTTGAATCTTGGTCAATTGCCTCTGCATCTGTATTTGCTTTTTCTCTATTATCTCTAATTTTTGTTCCATGTTTTCCATACTGAGATAATTTTACCTAATTAGGGTCTTTTTGTAAAATTCTAATACAAATGATGCAATGCAAATGCATGAATGCAAAGAGGCATCGATTCTGATTCAACTTCATTTTAGAAAACTTTATTAGAAAACAAAATCTTTTACATAAAATAGACTACAAATATGTTTTTGCTCTAAGTCTTAAAGTTTTGATTTTCCCAAGCAATGAAGTTAGCTCTTGACTACGGTCAAACTGTAGCTCATACTTTATGCTCAACATATCAGCCTGTGATGCCAAAGGCTGTAGATGATCAGCTACCTCTCGAATCTGAACCATCGCTTCACCCATGAGGTAATCTCGACTCCTAATTTGATCATGAGAATGGTGAAGCTCTTCTTTCCAAATCTCCTCTCTTGTTTCAAGAAGCTCGATCCAAAGTTCACAACTATGCAATGTTGATTCTAACTCTTCAATCCTACCCTTCATTTCCTCAATCTTGTTCAGACTTGACTTCTACTCGATTTTAGAATTACGACTTCGATGGTGGTGAATAGACCGTCCCAGTTCAGCTGACTCTAGCCTTTAGTCCATATTTCTCCTCTTGGCTTTCTGTCAAACTCTTTTCTAGGGCCTTATTTTGCATCTGCATCTCTAGGAACTTTCTCTCCCAATGGTCAGCTTTGGCTTTTTCCATTTGTATCCCTTGTTGCTACTGTTGCGAAGTCTTCCCTAATCTAGTATTTTTCATTGATAGACGCAGTTTTTTACACTTAAGTCATTCAAATCTTTTTCGACTCTTCTCTTCCATTTTCTTACTTTTTTGGCCTTTGATTTCTGCACGTCCACATCTAGCCTCAAGTACATCTTTTCTTCTTCTAGCTTCTCTATCCTCTTTCCAAGATCTGAACTCTTCTTTTCAAAATATTGCTTCACAATTTCTAACTCTAATGGGACCACTTGCAAGCATTCATCTCTTGATCGGGCGTCTTCTGGATTCAGCTCAGGGATGTTATCATTAACCCTTCTAATTCTCCATCCAATGTATTCTGGCATTTTCATTGGACATGCAGATAACCTCTTCATCCTACGAGTCTGATTTCAAGCACCAAAAATCTCCTTAACTTTCTTCTTATAATTGATCCCTCTATATGAGAACTCACACTAAGCCAGCTCATGTGTTGCATGTACGAACTGTCTCGATCCATACTATCTTAGTACAAGTAGAGGAGCGTATCCAATAACTCCCCAAATTCTAAGTAAAGGAACCCAGTCAAAACTCCCACATCGATAAAGAATTTCATCTGGAATCATCCAAGGGGCTCTCCACTCGACGTCTTCCTCTCAGAGATTTTGAAGTAGCGCTATCTATTGCTTTTCAAACACGTCCTCTCTCCTCAGTGTAGCTACCATCTCTTTCAACGAAGAGTAACTCTCAGAAAAACCCGATAAGGCACTTCCTCCACCTTCTAAAAATGACTGTGGAACCAAGCCAACAACAACTGTGTGCACCCAATGAACCTGCCTTCACCTTTTCTCCGACATGCGTTCAAAGATCTAAACGTCTCGGCTAAGATCGCAGGTACAGGCGTCACTCCTTTGCCTAGTCGATCGAATAAATCGGTAACTGCTTCATCTACATGTCCTAGAGCTTTAGGGAAGAGTACCAAACCCTAAATACATAAGGCGAAGACGTCAATCTTCTTCTTTGCATCTGGATGTGTTAAGACCAAATCCCTCAAATTCCCCTAAGGAACGCATTTACCTTCACATTTCTCTTGAATTCTGGCTGTAACCCACTATTCACTCATCCCCGTGATATTCATTAACTTCTTCACAAAGGTTGGGACATTAGCAGCCCTAGAATAAATTCTGTCGACTTAGATTCTCGAACAACGAAATAAGGTCGTATATTCCTCTACCGTAGGTACTAAGTCTACTTTCCCAAAAGTGAAACAACTATAAGCGAAATTCCAAAACTGAGTCATAGCACGAAATAAATACTGGTCTACTTTGACATCGAGCAAGTAAGGTACGTCACCATAATTACGATAGAACAGCTATTTTGCCTCATCGTCCCACTGGGTCCATATTCCCTTCAACTCCTGAAGCTCATTTTGGGTGACACTAATACGAGCAAAATCTCGTAGTTCTGACATATGCCCCTCAGCTAAGCTATCTCCTTTCTCTATTTGCCTTTGCTCTGACCATGTACGAACGACTGCATTGTCCTCCACTTTATCAAGGAATTTGTTCTCCATAACCAGCTTTCTAACTTTAAAAACTGACCATGAATCAATACCTCTTTAAATATGAAATGACATGCACAAAAGAATGAAACATAACAAGTTAGTGTCACAACATATAAAGCAAGCAAAGTAAATAAACATCCAATCGGGTAAATTACTAAGGTTCAACATAGTTCCAATTAGGAAGGGTTCTTAGGGTTCACTATATGCGGTTTAGGTCTAAAGTCGAGGTACCTGAACCAGCAGATTCCTCGATCCTCACCCATTATAGGCTCATATGGGCCGAGTTCGGTTCAGGGGAATACATTTCCCTATGGCCATGCGGAAGTGAAAACTTCACGAAGACGTAGGTACAGATGTATTCCGGAAGCAATCCACTAGCCCATGCGGAGGTGAAAACCTCACAAAAGCATAGCTTCTCACTCTCACTTAAGGGTGCGACCACAACGGTCATGCAGTGCAATGCAGAGAAATATATTTAAAACCACATGTAATAAAAGGATCATGTTTTTAAAAAACCAAAATTTTAAATTCAGACAAAAAGATATGAAATTATCAATTTTACGGCTTGACTCTCTTATTTTCCCAAATGAGTCACCAAGTCATCGAAATAAAGAAAATAATTAAACTAAAATAAAATAATAAAATAATAAAATTAGAAATATATAATATAATAAATAATATGCTAATTTATATAATATGGGTAATAAATAATAATAATCACATATATATAAAATTAATACATATAAAAACTATATATAAATTTTATACCATAAACAAATTAATATATAAATAATGAATATAAAATTTTAATGTGATAAAATAATAATATTAAAAAATAAATAAAAACAGATGTAAGAGGGACTAAATTGGAACACAAGAAATAATTTTAGGCACATTTGTAAAAAAATTAAAATGTAATAGGACTTAATTGTAAAATCGAAATAATACGGAAGGGCTAAAATCGCAATTAGACCATTCAATGAAAACGCGCGGATCTTTCCCGGGTATTCGGGTCAACGCGCGGATCCCCTGCTTAAAACGACGTCGTTTTGCACTTATTAGGTTAAGTGAAAATGGCGTCGTTTCCTCTATGTTATAAACGTAAAATTTGGTTTTAAAAAAACAATTTTAAAACAGTTTCTTAAAAAACTTAAAAAAGTACTCTGAATGTTTTCTCCCTCCACTGTCGGAGGCCCGAATCCTGCCCCCCACTCCGACGATAGCCAGTCGTGCGTATACTCCACGCGCCGTCGCCTCCAGTAGCCCAAAGGTAAAAAAAATTTTGCATTTTCCTTTTTTTAATATTATCTCGTACGCAAATGTACACAAATCGAGAGAAATAATAGAAAATAACAAAAAATGAAAGATCACCTCTGCAAAATCTGTCTTTTATTTCTTTGAATTTTTTCGGATCTTTTTGTATTCTATGTTTTTCTGTCTATGTGTGTGTCCCCTGTTTACAAGTTTGTGTAGGGCTTTTATAGTCCTTGAAATAAAGATAAAAAAGAAATAAAAATTTGGCCTCTGTTTTGCCATATTTGCTGCTTATTTTGTTCCCTTTCTTTTACAGGTGATGGCGAGGAGTCCGGCGTTGATGACGGCTGGTCAAGGGCTGATGGGTGCGATGCTTGCGGCGCAAAGATGCGCATACTGCTTGGTGCCGCGCCTAGGGTTTCCAGAAACCCTAGGCTCATCGTTTTCTGTTTAGATTTTTGGGCCCTTTTGGGCCATGTAGCTTTCGGGTCTTTGCTGGGTCTAGATAGGGTCTGTAAGTGGGCTAAGGGTGTAAATGGGTTGCTGGGTAGTTTTAGTTTTGGGCATTGGGCCACCGGATTGGGTTATTTGTAAGAAGACATTTAAGTGGACATTTATTATTTTTTTTGGTTTTTTTATTCTGTTTTATGGGCCCGGGCAAAATTGGGTACTTACACTTATAACATGTGCTTAGAGTTCGGAAGAATCCTAAAGGGTTTAATCAGATATGTTGATTTTGATTATTCAAGAGACTTAAATCGTAGAAGGTCTCTTACAGGTTGTCTATTTGCTTTTAGGAATTGTGTCATTAGTTGGAAACCTATACTTTAAGCTACAATGGATTTGTCGACTATTGAAGCAGAATACATGAAAATTACTAAAGTAGTAAAAGAAACAATTTGGTTAAGAGACATATACATTAATTGGTAAGTGAAAAAGAAGTAACTAACGTATATTGTGGTAGTCAAAGTGTCATACATCTCATCAAAGGTCAAATGCATCATGAGAGAACGAAGAACATAGACATCTGCTACAACTTTGTTTGAGAGGTGATCATTCAAGGGGATGTTCAGATTCTTAAAATTGGCATAGAATACAATTCGATGACATGTTGACAAAAAGTCTTCCAATTTCAAAGTTCGAGCATTGCTTGGACTTGGTAAGTATCCAACGAAGATCAAATTAGACCTATAACAGGGCTTGGTAAGGGAGTTAGTCAAATACAAGTAAAGGTGGAGATTTGTGGAGTTATGCCTTGCATTTTCGTGTTGACATCGCAACGAGCAAGCACATCTCGTCTCGACGACGCGAAGGCTACATCTGACGTTGCGACATGATCTGTAAGTTTTTTAGTTTTCTTCTCCCAATTAAACTTTGTTTACTTTTCCCACTTAAAATTTGATTAATCTAGAGATATTCTAGTTATTTTGTACTACAAATTTTAGCTTACAAATAGGACTCAGTTATTTTAGGTAAGATACAACAACATAAATATTTAGATTGAGAGAATTATGTTATTTGTTTTAAAGGGATTTTTCTTGTGGGGCTTCTGGTTTTCTTTTAATTCTGTCCATCTCTTGTTCTCTTCTTTTATTATAGTGAAATTTTCTTTTGCTCGTGGTTTTTTATCCTCATTTGAGAAGTTTTTCTATGTTAAATTTTGTGTGTTTGATCTTCTCAATTTTATTTTATTCACTTGTTTGTTGCATGCACAGGTTATTTCCCTACAATGAGATTCATGTATTCATATCGTATATTATATTATGAAATGAATGATCATTTCTATTAATGACATTCATATATATTCAAGAAGCAAATAAGAAAGTTGTTGCATAACTAGTTCACGAAGAACTTGAATTACTAACATCTTTGTTTTAATCTTTCTCTAATTTTCTTTTTTATTTAAAACACATTATTTACATGATCTAGTCCTTGATTATGTAGTAAAATCCTTTAAGTTTCTTTTCATCACATCCAAGTAAGAATTATAATTTCTCTATCATATGCAACCAAGATATATTTAAATTTAGAGTGAATATGTAGCTTACCCTTGAACTTGTCCAAAAGTACCTAGTTGGTACCTGAAATTGTTTTGGACTAGTTGGTACATGAACTTGTATTCCATCATGCATGTTGCTCCAATTTATTAATAGCGTTATTTTCTTAAGGGTTAACATGTAGTTTGCCACTTGAACTTGTCCAAAAGTACCTAGTTGGTACCTACACTTGTCCACAAAGTACCTAGTTGGTGCTTGAACTTATCCAAAAAATTATACTTTTTTAAATTAATTTATATTTTAAAAATATTTTTAATTTTTTTAATTTATTTCCACCACGTGTCATACTGAGAGGTTGCCACGTGTCACTATAGGATTGGCTATTAATGTCATGTCAGCACAAACTAATGGTGTTAGTGTGGAGGTACCAACTTAAGTGATGGAAAACAAGTTCAGGTATTAGCTAGGTAAAAAAAGAAATTCAAGTACCAACTAGACACTTTTGGACAAGTTCAGGGAACAAACTATTTACTAACCCTTAAATTTTCTCTAATGTGATGTATTCAAAATTTTTATTCCTTATATCTAAATTTCTATGAACTTATAAATATATTTATAATGTATAAATCTTATAAAGTTTAAGTTCATTTACCTCCTAAGATTTCTGATAAAAAATATCAATCATGGGCACTTAATTGGCATTAATGTTATCAATCATGGGCAATTGTTCTGTTTTTGATGCTGAATTGTAGGGTATTTTGGACGAGTTGAGTCTTCTTATTGAGTAGGGATATGACAAGGTGCTCATTCAGTCTGATTGTCTTGAGGCAGTTATGGCTATACAGGAGTTTTCATTAGTAGGGTCCAATTTTACCTTGATCAGGAGGATCCATCAAATATTATCCCAGTTCAGTCAGTGGAACATTCGTCACCTTTCTAAAGAGGATAATCAAGAAGCTGATTGTTTGGTCAAATTGGTCCAACATAGAGCAAATAACTTATTTTTGTTTGAGATCTCCCTGTTAGAGGGGATGGTCTAGTTTTTTGTAATTTATTTAATGTACTCTATTTTTTCACCCCCAAAAAAAGGAAACCAAACATCTTTGCAAGATTGTACAAAAGTAATGATTTTTCTTTCGTTATAATAGATTGAAAATTGAATACCTTAACCTTAAATATCGATCATCCCCATGGAATAGTTAAAAGGAATGATACAAACACAAAAAATTGAAAATTCTTCAAAAAAAAGTTGGATATGAATTTAAAATTACAATTGCAAGATTTAAAAAATATAAGAATAATTGAACTTTATTTATGATTATCTCTCAATTGGAATGATGTGAATGAGAAAATTGTTGACAAGGATATAATAGAAAAAACATATATCTTTGCACGCCTCAAATGTGCTCATAATTTTAATGAAAAACCATTAATCTTATCTAAATGTTTCAACACCATTTCTTGAAGCTCATGTGACAATTTTTTAAAATAGGGAATGAGATGGAAAATCATGGAAATAAAAAATTCTGGCAACGAGACTGATAGTAATTCACACGCTGACGGTGATTGAAATACCAAAAAATTAAGATTCAAGGAAGCTCTTGATGGTGAAGACACTAATATGGTGGTTGACCCTGACCAATAGCAAATTATGTCTTTTAAAAAGAAAAGCTTTTGGGGGGAGGCGTTGTCTCTTCTGATGGGAATATTGAAGGGATTTTTGGAAATAACGAGAGTGACTTTGAACTTCTGGAAGGAGATGTGAGTATGTCCATGGTTAATGGAATTCCGACAATAGCATTCTCAAAGCGCGTTAAGGACATACTGTTCAAAGAAATAGAATTAACGGTCATTCTCAAGCTGTTAGGGCGTAACATTGGATACAGCATTCTTCATAATCGTATCCTTAATCTCTGGAAACCTGTAAAACCTTTTAATCTAATGGATACCACTAATGGTTATTTTTTGGTTAAGTTTCAGGATGTTGAGGATTACAACAAAGTCTTAACCCAAGGTCCATGGATCATATTTGGGCAATATCTTACTGTGCAACCGTGGACAAAAGCATTCAATCCAGCACAACCTTATCCCAGCGTAGTAATGGCTTGGATTCGGTTGCCAGGTCTTCCGGGTTATTTGTACAAACGTAAAATCATTGAAGCTATTGGTGGACTAATCGGTAAAGTAGTCAAATTAGATTTGCAAACCGATAACAGAACCCGGGGACAGTTTTCCCTTTTGGCGGTGTTCATCAACCTTGACAAACCTCTGGTCTCCCAAGTCTTGGCCGACGATGCTGTCCAAAGGGTTGAGTATGAGGCACTCCTGACGGTTTACTTCTGTTGTGGTAAATACGGCCATGTCAAAGAGCTGTGTCCATCGGTGGGGAGATTCTGAAGTCGGAGAGTTTTGTTGATACGGTGGTTGTGGATTTTAGAGAAGCAACCGATGATGGTGGTGAAGAAACGAGAGTGGATTACGGGCCGTAGATGCTGGTGGAGAGGAAATCAAGGCGAAGTCAACGTGATTCTCGAGTTAATGGGGGAGAAAAGTTGGGGAAAGATTCGTTAGGGTCAAGATTTGCCCCGTTGTTGGTGGAAGGTGCTTTAGATAGGGATTTAGGGAAATCTAGTGAGAGATTTTCAGGGGAGAAAGATGATGGTAATGCGGCGGGAGGCTTAAGGGGCATTAAGGCTAGGGGAAATTCTTTAAATGATTTGGGTAATAAAATTAGAATGGGTCGTGGGGCTGAGGAAGATTATAGGTCGTAGGTTGGGCCTGCTGTGGGATCCATTAATAGGACAGAGGCTGTTGGGTAGGGTATAGGCAAGGGAGAGTCGAGCCTTAGATCTTTAGGGAAAAGACCTGTGGGGTCAGGGGAGATTGTCTAGAATAATAGTGACTTAATTAATAATTTATCCATTTTAAATTTTGACTCTCTCTTTTCGTCTGTAGGAGTAGCGAAAACTAAGGAAATTGTTATTGGAACAAGCGGGCCGTCACATGGGAGACGTGGTGGGCCAAGTGAGACTAGGCCTGGGCAGTTGCGCTCTTTTGTGCCAGATGGGCTGAATTCTAGTAGATTTAGCAGCACAATTTTGAAAGGAAAAAATAATAATTTGGATGAACAAATTGTGAAGCAGGTTCTGGGTGATGTGCAATCGGGTTCTCCAGAAAGAGTGGGAAATAATTTGATTCTCACCAATCCCATGTTTGAAGGACCCAGTGAAACTATTGTTAAATTAGACGAGACACTTTTAGACCCAAAGCATCATTCGACTGTTATTTTTAATGAAAATAATGTGCCAAAATCACTCACAGGTAACAAGAAAAATATTTTAGTTAATTATAATGTCTTTTTCTGGTTCTAGAGGAGGAGGTTCTAAAAATAAAGCGGGTCTTAGCCGTGGTGGAGCTTCCCTTAATCGCACGTTTAAAGTTAAGGAAGTAGATTAAACAAACGCTAGAATTTCTCGAATTCCGTTGACAGAGGCTATAAACTCCATGGCTAATCTCATTAATCCACAACCTGAAGTTGGAGCTGAGGAGATTAGTAGCAGTGCTGATAGACAGATGGGTGGCTTTGTTTCTACGTCGACATAATTTGGCGGTATTTTTATTTTTGGTATTTTTATTTTTTATTTATTAAATATGAATTTTAATATTTTTTGTTGGAATTGTCAAGGTTGTGCAAGCTTAAAATTTCCTTCTGTTTTTTGGGAATATAATAGAGAACATAAGCATGGTTTAATTGGTATTCTAGAAGCAAGGGTAAGTGGTGTCAAAGTAGATTCTGTTATTGCTAAACTTGGTTTTGATTTTTTGCATCGTGTGGAGGTTGTGGGTTTCTTTGGTGGAATTTGGATTGGATGAAAAAGAACTTTTTTGTAGAAATTTTGGGAAATCATTCCCAATTTATTTTTACTAGAATCTTTGAAACTTCTTTTCAGAAACCAGTTTTGGTTACCTTTGTATATGGGAGTCCCAATAGTTAAAAGAGGAAGCAGTTATGGGAAGCCCTTAAGTATACTGTGTCGGTGGATGGGACTCCATGGTTATCGTTGGGAGATTTCAATGCTATACTTAATCCTTGTGAAAAAAGATGAGGCCGGGTTTGTGGAAAGAGATGTGCCCTTTTCAGTGATTTCATGGATTCCATGGAACTTCAAGATTTGGGTTTTAGTGGTTCTAATTTTACCTGGAATAGAGGGGGTGTTTTTGAGAGACTGGATAGAGCAATCTGTAATGATGCTTGGAGTCTCAAGTTCTCTTAATCTAGAGTTCTGCATCTATAAAAGCTCAAATCGGATCAAAGACCTCTTAAATTACCTCTCTTGCCAGATATCCAGTTGTCCTCAATGAGGCCTTTTCGTTTTCTGGCTGGCTGGGTTGAACATCTGGATTTTTCAGACTTTGTCAAAAAGAAGTAGGAGTTTCAAGGAAATATGTTGTCAACTCATGCTGTTTTCACCGAGCAAGTGAAATTATGGAATAAGGAGGTTTATGGTCACATTACGCAACAGAAGAATCTTTTGATGAAAAAGCTTGATAATGTCCAGAAAACAATTGATAGAAGAAGTTCAAGCTTTTTAAATCAGGTTGAGTTTGATATTCGAGATGAACTAGAGTTAGTGCTGCATCATGAGGAACTTTTATGGAGGCAGAAGGCTTGGTGTGATTGGCTAGCTTTTGGAGATTGGAATATGAGATTTTTTCATTGGCGAACTCTTCAGAGAAGGAAACATAATCGTATTGTTGCTTTAAAGAATCAAGCAGGAGAGTGGATTATAGATGAGGAGGATTTGAAACAAGAAGTAGTTAATTTTCATAAAAACCTCTATGGAGAACAACTCGGAAGAACGGGTAGTCTTGGGTGTGGTTCCTTCCCGATTCTTAAGCAGGAATCTATACATTTCCTTAATTCACCGGTTACTGATGAGGAGATTAAGAAGGCCCTGTTTGATATGCCTCCCTTGAAAGCACCGGGCAGTGATGGCTTACATGCTATTTTTTATCAGAGTCAGTGGGAGCTGGTTGGTCCTTCAATTTGTGAGTGGGTTAAACAGATTTTCTCTGGAGAAAGCATTGATTCGGACCTTAACAATTCTCTTACTGTCCTTATCCCTAAAGTGCAACACCGGAATCTTTTAATCTTGGCATAGGGAGATTGTCATTAACTCTTCTACTCAACCATTTACTATATTATGGGGTTGACATAGGTCCTGGAGTCAATATCTTCATACGACGAGCTTACTGCCATGCCTCAAAGATCTCTCGAATCCTCTTCTTAAAATTATCCCCTTAATATGAAAATTCACTTTGAACTAACCCATACGTCGCTGGTACAAATTGTCCTACTTTGTATTGTCGTAGTGCGAGCAACGGTGCATACCCAATAGCTCCCCAGACTCTAGGCAAAGGCACCCAATCAAGTTTTTCACATTGATAAAAGACTTCATCAAGGATCAACCAAAGGGCTTTCCATTCAACATCCTCGTCATGAAGATTACATAAGAGCGCTGTCCAATTTTCCTCCGATATATCATTTCTCCTTGGGGTAGCCGCTATCTCTCTTAATGGCGAATAATTTTCTGAGAAGACCCGATAGGAAACTTTATCCATCTTCTAAAAATGACTGTGGAACCAAGCTAACAAAAGCTGCGCACAACCTATGAATCTACCGTCCATTTCTCCTACATGCATTCAATGATCGAATGTCTCACCAAGATTGCGAAATAGGTGTGACACATTTATCAAGTCGATGAAAAATATCCAAATCGCTTCATCCACATATCCCAATGCTTTTGGGAAAATTACTAACCCATATATACTCAAAGCAAAAACATCTATCTTCTTCTTCATATCAGGATGCACTAAGATCAAGTCTTTCAGAGCTTTCCAAGGAATGCACTTACTTTCACCTTTACGCTTGATTCTAGCGGGACCCAACGCTTCACTCATCCCCGTAATACTTATCATCTTTCTCAAAAGGTCGAACAAGAGCGCCTTCAAGTAAACTTTATTTACTAGAATTCTAGGACATCGCAATAAAGTTGTATACTCTTCTACCGTAGGTACCAAATCAACTTTTCCAAAAGTAAAGCAACTACACGCTGAATTCCAATTTTGAGTAATAGCTCGAAATAAATGTGGATCTACCCGAATGTCCAACAAGTATGGCAAGTCTCCATAGCTGTTGTAAAACAACTGCTTGGTCTCTTCGCTCCATTGATCCCATATCTCTCTCAACTCCTTAAGATCATTCTGTGTCACACTGATGCGAGTGTAGTCCCATAATTCTGATGTATGCCCCTCAATTAGACTATCCCCTTTCTCTAGTTGCGTTTGCTCTGACCACTTACGGACGGCTGCATTGTCCTCCACTTTATCAAGGAATCCGTTCTCCATAACCAGCTTTCTAACTTAGAAACTGACCGTGAATCGATACCTCTTAAAAATATGAAATGACATGCATAAAAATAAACACAACCAATTAGTACCATAGAATAAAATATGAATAATATAAAATATACTAACACTATCTCGGTAACTACTAAAGTTCGGCATAGCTCTACCTAAGGCGGGCTTTTAGGGTTTACTATATGCGGTTTTGATCTAAAGTTGAGGTACCTGAACCAGCAGATTCCTCGATCCTCACCCATTATAGGCTCATGCGGATCTAGTTCAGTTCAGGGGAATACATTTCCCTATGGCTACACGGAGGCGAAAACCTCACGAAGACATAGGTACGAATGTATCCCAGAAGCGATCCACTATCCTACACGGAGGTGAAAACCTCACGAAGGAGTAGCTTCTCACTCCCACTTAGGGGTGTGACCATAATGGTCATGCAATGCAATACAGAAATATTGTATACAAACAGAACCACATGCAAATAAAAACAATCATAAATTTTAAACAAGATTTTTAAATTTCAAACATAAGGACATGAAACTATCGATTTTTCGGCTTGACTCTCTTATTGTCCCCAGTGGAGACGCCAAGCTGTCGAAACCATTTTTAAAATCTGTTTTGAAAGATGTGGGATCGCCTTTAAAAAACGAAAATAGGAGTCGCCACCAATCCTTTTTTTTAAGTGTGATTGGATCACCTTGTAAAACATTTTATTTTAAAACATTTGATTTTGGTCTACGAAAATCAAGAAATACGGGTTCGGGAGTCGGTTACGTATGAGGAAGGGTTAGCACCCTCGTAATGCCCAAAAATCGGTACCTAATCGGTAAAATCATGTCCAAATATTTAAAATTTTAAAAATATTCTAAAAATATGATTTCTTAAAACATCGAGCAATTTAGGTTAAAATTGAGATTTTCTTGTTCCGAAAGAATATAAACATTATATCCAGTACGTTAGGACACGATGTTTAAGAACTTTCGTAATCAAAATCATCCCATGATTTACAAAACTTGAAAAGGGTATTTAATTATTTAGCCAAACGGAAAATCGCAACCCAGTACGTTAGGGCACTATTTCCTGAATTTCTAAATACTAAAACATTGCCTTATTTTTAAACCCCTTTTGTTTTAAAAAATATAATGGTTTTCCAAAATGAATTTTCTATTTAAATATGTAATTACATTGCATTTACATACTATCAACATGCATATTAAAGGCAATTAAACAATAATATATTATATAACATACAACAAATAATAATCCCTATACTAAAGCAAGTACAAATATAATGAAACATAGACAAATATAATGAACAAAAGAGTTAACTATGAACATATTTCATGCAAATTTAAATAAAAATATACATATAAACAATATAAACAATGTGTTAAAAAGTGTATAATGATTTTAAAAATTATATTTATAAATGGAATATATTATAAATAATCTTAATTAAATATAGGATATAATATAGTATGATATAATATGAAAAGATAATGCAATATCTAATATATATATAAATATTAAAATAATATATAATAAAAAATATACAAAATAATAATTATAATTTAGTATATAAAAAAATGTAAGGTATTTAATATAAACGTAATTTATACCAATTTTAATACATATATATCTATATATATATATATATATATATATAATTTTTAAAAAAGAAAAAAAGGTAAATTGAAATTATAAATAGATTTCCAGGCTAATTTACAAAATAAATTAATTAATAGGGCATAATTAAATTAAATAAAATAACAAAGGGGTCAAAAGAGTAAATTTTACATTTTCAAAAAACACGCGGACCCTGGTTCGGATCCGGGTCAACACACGAGTCATGTTTTATCAAAACGGCGCCGTTCCATAATTCTTATAAATATCAATTCTATATAAAAAAAATCACTTAGTCGAGTATTTAAAAAGAAACTTTGAAAATTCTCTGGAATATTCGATTCTTCGCCTGAGCTCCGTCAGTCGAATTTCCTCGCCACGCGCCATACGCGCCTCTGTGGCCGGTGGCCGGAGGCTTAAAAATTCCTATTTTTTCCCATCTTTCGAAAGGTAACTCATTTTTATCCTTTCTTCAACAGTGGTTATATACAAACATATATATAAAATAAAAATAAAAATAAAATAAACAATAGGATGAAAGACGAATCACCTTTAAAAAATCATTTCTTTGTTTCTATGAATATTTCTTTACGTATTTAGCGATAATATTTGTGTCTTGTCTGCGTGTAATAAAGACAAACTTGTGCTCTGTGTTTACGTAAATTGCGACTATTTTTTTTTGTGTTTGTGCGATAAAAAAAATCTCCCTTTTACAGATTTTACAAAGGGGTTTTATAACCCCAAAACAAAAATAGAAAAAGGAAAGCATATCTTTTTATATCTATTATTTCCTTTTTGCTGCGATTTGCTCCTTTCTGCTTCGATTTCTTTCTTTTTTTTGCAGGTCAAAAGCGGGGATCGTGGCTATGGGGCGATATGCGCGTTGATGTTGGTGTGGTCAGAGGCTGCTGGAGTAAACTGTGGCGCGACGATCGGGCTACTGTGATTGAGGCTTGACGTTTGGGTTGACCCCTGCGGCGCTAGGGTTTCAGGAAACCCTAAGTTTCCAGATTGTCAAAGATTTGGGTTTTTTTGGGCCGCACAGATCTGGGTCTAGGGGTTGATGGGTGTAATCCGGGTTTGGGGTATTTTGGGTAGGCAGCTTAGAATTTGGGTAAAGGGGTTTAGTTTGTTAATGGGCCTGTAAATTGGTTTTGGGCTGGACATTATTTTATTTTTATTTTTGGTTTTGTTTTATTTAAGCCCGGGCAAAATTGGTTATTACACACATATCTCATATTCCACTTTGCTCAAGAAAATAAGAGAAATGAGACTTTGGGTCTATATAAAGATTTTCTTTGTAAGTTATATTTCCTTATTAATTGATGACACCTTAAAAAAAATGGTGTTGTCACTTTGAGCCTTTATAAAGGTTTATTCTCGTAAATTTTTAAAAAATTTGAGAATAGTTTTTTTTTAAAAAAAAAACACGGGCTAAAACGCGTCTATGGGGGAGTGTTTTTGCCACATCAGCAAAGCGCGTCCTCGTTAGTGTGCTTTGTGCTGATGTGGTAAAAGCGTGTCCCTAGAGGTGCGCTTTTCTGCCATTTCCCTACAAAACGCGCTGACGTGGATGCGTTTTGTGGGAAAATGGTTCTTTTCCGTAAATTTTCAAGAAACTGGCCCAATTCCCTAATTTTTTTTTTTTGAGATATTCACCCATTTTATTTGGGGTCAAGTTTTTTTTGGGGGGGTTGAGCGACTTTCTTTTGCATGTATTATATCTATATTCGTTGATTTTGAGTAAAACAAGAGAAGAGGATAACGAAAAAAATCAAGGTGGGTAATAGAGGTCATTTCATCTCTTAAGGCTAATTGAGGAGACAAGTGCTCTGACTAACTTTAGGGTACTAAAATGTCGATCCCTTATTCATATTTTTCTAAAGTATTTATAGGAGAGGTCCCTTATCCACTTGTATGATATGGCTAGATAAGCATCCAATCTCATTAAATGCGTAATGGATGATTATAGGTATGTATCATAGGATTCTATCAATGTAAGGTAGTTAAGCTTAAATCGATTTCTTATTGTCTTGGAAGTGTGACAGCATTAAGATGGCATTCACCTTTAAGTTCGGGTGATTGGTACCGTTTAAAGTGGGATGAGTGGTCATGCTCAAGAAGTTAATGCGAAATCAACAATGCCTCTTGTGCTAACCCGTGTCTTCTAAGTCAAGTTTCGGGCTTTTTGAGCCACTTTCTTTTATATGTACTATATCTATATTATATTTAATATTTTGACCAAATTAATGTCAACCATCAATTGGTCTAACTCAATCATAAAATTACCAAAACCCTTTATTTTTTATAAGGTAATTTTATTTTTTCATACTTGAAGATGAAAAGATTTGACCCAAAATATTATATCCTTAATATTTGTTTGACTTTCTTTTTCGAGAAATTTATAGTTATATATAAAAGATAGGCTTTAGGAGCCTCCTTTTATGACAATTGTCCATGATTTTTTATCAATCGTATTTAAATTTCAACTTTATTGTCTTTATTTTTAATTATATAAAAATAGTTGAATTTAATTTTAGTTTTATTTAAATTTGGTATTTTATTTTATACATAATTCAGTACCTTAAATATTTATAACGTCATTAATTAATTTAAAGTTAGCTTAAATATTTTATTTGATTGAAAGGTTATTATGAATTTTAATATTTGTTAATATTTTAAAGTTCTATGTTAAATTAGATTCATTATAATTCCATTTGTCAAATAAATATAAGTATGATTTTTTTTTTAAATTTCATCTCACATCAATGATTTTTTAAAAATTTAACAGTCTTAATAATTGAATTTTAATTTTAAATTCAAAAATAAAAAATATCTTTTAAAATAAAATATATAGAATAAATTTACAAAACCAGTATTATTACTTTAGAATTTAAAGGGTAATAGTAATAATCAATCTATAACCAGAAGTTCCTTTGGATCTTCCTACCTTGGCACGTATCTAGGTGTCCTTTTTCTCCTTTCATAGGACAATGGTAAAATATTATTTTTGGTCCCTCTACTATACCTGAAATTAAGACTTAATCTTTATAGAGGAAGGTCCTTCACCTTAACACTTGTCTAGGCCTTCTTTTCTTTTGCCTTTCATGGGAAAATGTTCAATTGTCACTTTTAGTCTCTCTATTATGCGTAAAATTAAGATATAATTTTTGTACTTAAAACTCTACCACAATTTGGACCCTATTTTTATAATATTTTATCCAAATTGTTAATATATATTGTTGACTTAAATTTTTTATGTGGATTTTTTAAAAAATATTATAATGGAAAAAAATTATTTTGGCATGATAAGTTGAAATAAGTTTTTCAAATTTTTATAAATTGTATAATAATGATAAAATTTTAATTTTGGTCCATTTACTACACTCAAATTTAAGATTTAATCTCTATATTTCAACTTTTGGACATAATTTGGTACCTCAACTTTTCAATGTAATTGGTTAGCCCAAAACTTTATTTCGATTAAAATGACGATGTATTTTTAAGAGTTGTTACCGTTAAAATTATTTGTTAAATTTATGTTCATTGTGATATGTTTTTTTTTTCCCACATAGTTATCATATGAGGATTTTAAAAAAATTACAAAGCATCACTTTAGCGAATTTAACAAAAGAATTTAATGATATTAACAATTGAATCTAAATTATTAATTTTGCAAAATAGAGGAACTAAATTCTTAAAAGTAGAAATATGAAGACTAATTTCTAAATGCATGAATAGTATAGAGACTTTGGTAATAAGAAACAATTAATCCAACACCGGGAGTTCTTAGGAGCCACTTGGTATGCCATCTGAAAATTGCAGAACCTCTCCAAAAATCTTCAAATTCTTGTAAGCTCGCTTTTATTTTCAGATTCTTTTTCTTCTTCTTCTTCTTCTTCTTCTTCTTCTTCACTTTGTCTTACTTCTCTTTATTTTCCGTTCAACTCCTTTGTTCAGAATATTGCGATTCTTTTGTCCAGAATAGTGGTGCTTTTCGATTTAGTTTAGGCAAATCTTATTGTTTCTTTTTTTCAAGAGAAGGTGTTAATGGGTCTGGAAAATGGGAATTTAAGAGGGGCTGCCGATGTTAGATGATATAAATATGGTAACATTTCGTGGAAATTTAAAGTGTCTGATTTACATGGTGGTTTAAACTGTATAATTCATTATTGCAAGGCATTTCTCCTTACGGGGTCTGATAAATCTAGCATATGTTATTGACTGTTAACGTACATTGATGCTGGAAATTCAGAACTCTACAAACAGACTTATAAGGTCACTACTTATATATTTAACTATAAACAAGAACATGAAACTAGCATATTAAACCACTTGTAGATATCTTACTCCCTTTTTCCGGAGTATGGAATGACTTAATAGCTTTTCCGACCTCTGTTACTTGAATTCTTATTTCTCTAAAGTATTTGAGTCTGACAGTTGTGTCTGGCACATCTTTCAACGTATTAATTGAGCATGCTCGTATGTGACACTCACCCCAAGTCCTAGTAACTTAGGCACCAACAATAAATTATTAACTCAAAGAATCAACACATTGTGGGGGTTAGTTTACTAATTCTAGTGCTTTTGTTTACTCCTGCATTTTCATATTTTCTTTAGGACAGGAACCCTTAGATTTTTTCTTGTTTAATCAACTTAAGCTTTACCATCCGTACGGAGAAGGGAAGCAATAAATATTTTGATTTTCTTGGTGGCGGCTTCTTTTCTCCTGTACTTGCAGTGAAGGCTTAGTTTTCCTCTACTGAGGGCCCGTTCGTTCATCCATCTGGGATGAACTTTTTAGGCCAAAAGCACTTTTCAGCCAGAAGCATTACAGAACAAGGACCAGTGGAGTAAAATTTCCAACTTTGCAAAAGTTCTTTTTTTCAGATGGAAACGCCAAAATTTTTAACTTTTTTCACAACAGAAGCACTTTTACATTATATTTTACTTTTTATCCTTATTTTATGTCTTCTTTGTATGCTATTCATTTTTTTCCGCACCAAGATCCTCTTTTTTCCCTATTCTTTCTCTCATTTTTCCTCCTGTTCCTCCGGAGTTTTCTTCCGATTTTCTTTCCCTTTGATTTTTATTAGCAAGAAATTTTTCCTTTGATTTTTTTCCCTTTGATTTTTCCTCTCGTTCCAAAGTCTTGATGACTCGACACACTCACACTGGCCACACTCACCACCTTCCGGCGGCCTCGCCAAAGCCACCACCATCGTGATTCATTCTCCTCCACCGCTCCACCATCATCGTCTTTCACGCCTTTGATCACAAAGGTAACATGCAAGTGAACAAGATATATATGATTATCTTTGTTGTCGACTAGTATTGATTCTCTCTCAGTAGTCTTTGGCTTTGGGTTAATGATAATAGTTTTTTTTTGTTTTTTATGAATCAAAATGGAGACCTTTTTGTAGTCTTTGTGAAGATTGAAGAGGATTTCGAATAAGAGAACGAAAGTGTTCATAAGAATAAGAAATTGATGAAGTAATGGAGTATCTTTGATGGAATTGGTTCTCAGTATGTTTTATGCGTAATTAATTTTTCCTTTGTTCCTCTGGAGTTTTCTTCTGATTTTTCTTTCCCCTTTGATTTTTATTAGCAAGAAATTTTTCCTTTGATTTTTTTCCCCTTTGATTTTTCCTCTGTTCCCATAATAGTTGTCTGTTGATGGTTGCACCTGTGTCTGTTCTTTTCCTTTTTTTGGATAAATGTAATTTTATTTATCCAAATAAGCGTAACTCTCTGCATCAGAAACCAAAATCAATAGAATTCCCTATTGACAATTGATCCTCATCTATTCAAAGCCAACAAACAATACTTCATTCATCCCATATTGACAATTGATCCACCATTCTATACAAAGCCATCTCGTCAAGATTGTCTACCCTATTAATATTTTTCCCAACAGCTTTAATACACACAATATCTTGGATGGAGTTGACAACATGTTCTTCATTTCTTTGTATACCTTGAAATTGTCTATAATTCCTTTCTCGCCATATCAAATATATACATGCATTCCATACAATTTTCGGATGAGTGTAATCAAGGATCTACCTTTCAATTTCTTGATAGCTAACAAAGAACACTTTGTAGAGCCCAATTATTGCCCTACCAATCACAAAAATAAAATTACAAGCACGTAACCCAAAATTAAAACCCAACTACATACCCAAACCCAAAATAAAAACCAAGCCCAATTTGAACTCGACCGACGGGGCCCAATAGGCCCACTTTCTCCTTTTCAAGAAGCTAGGGTTTCGAGAACCCTAGCCAAGAAACCCTAGCGCCGAGCCACCACCAACCCCACCTACCCCGACTCTTCATCTTCCGACACCTCTCAGACCACCTACCGAGGCCACGGCCACCGTTCTATCACAAGGCCTCGCCCATGCCCCCGCAAAAAGAAGACAAACACGCCAAGAAACAGAGGCAACAGATAGCAAAAAATAATAAACGATGTATTCCCACACTCGGTTATAAAACCGAATGGAAGACTGTCACAAGGGGCTTCCTTTTTTTTTCTTTCTGGAATCAATCAAAAAGATTTCAAAAACACCAATAAAAAGAAACAGAAAGGTTCGAGCAAAAAAGGGTTTTTTTTTTCTTCTCAATCAAAAACAGTGGTTCAAACATTCAAAAATCGATCAAAAACAGAAGAAAGGGTAAAGTTGTTGCATTTTCGATCTTTTATTCGCTTTTTTTTACATACATATATATGCACAAAAATAATATATAAAAGCGGAAAGTCAAAAATAATAAAAAATAAAATTTTACCTTTTCCTACCACTGTATGCGGTGGCAAGGCGTGCTTACGCGTGACGTCCGACCACGGAGAACCCACCGAATCGACTCCTCCTTCTTCTTCGCAGAGAAAAAAAGGGAGGAAAAGGATTTTTTAAAATGAACATCGAATGATTTTTTCCAGATTTTGGCCTTTAATAGGCCTCCAAACGACGCTGCTTTGGGCAGCCTCTTAAGCCCCAAAACGACGCTGCTTTTGACGTGACCCGATCCGACCGACCACCCGCCTAGGATCCGCGTGTTTTGCCGAAAAAATGGGTTAATTGTGCGGCGGTCCCTCCGCATTTTTATAATTTTGCAATTAAGACTTTGTAATTTAAATTTAGCCCAATAATTTACCCGATTCACAATTAAGTCCCCCGTCATGTATGCTTTTGACAAAAGGGGTTAATTGTCGTTTTGGTCCCCTTCCTTTCACGCTGCTCAAATAAGTCCCTTTTCTTTTGTTTTATTTCAAATTAACCCCAATACTCCTATTTTGAATGCAATTTAATTTCGTCTTAATTATTTTTGCAATATTTTTAGTCTTGTTGTTATTACATCATTGTCATTACCGTTATTATTTGTTTTATTGTTATTTTGTTTTATTAATCTTATTATTATTATCCGTTATCTCAATTATATATTATTTATTATTATTTCGTTATTACTATTTACTATCACGCTCAGATATGTCACTATTTTATTTTATTTTATTTTATTTTATTTTTTATTGTGATTAAGATTATTATTTTATGCATTATTATTACGTGTTGATTTCATTGTGATTATTGCTATCTGCTTTTATCATTCTTATCATTACTATTATTTTTATGTATGTATATTAGTTTATTTATTTTATATGTATTATTTTAGTACCTATCTTTTTATCATCGTTATTATTTTATTTTCATTTCAAGTATTCATCTTTATTATCTTGTCATCATTATCTTACTTATTTCTTTATTATTTCAATTTTTATTACTACTTTGTATTATTATAATATCATTATTATTATTACTATCATTTGTTTTTTATTATAATATTCACATCCCTATTTATTATCCTTGATTTATATTATATTTTTGAACAAAACATCATTCGTAAGATTATCGTATTTCATCTAAAAATTTCAAAATGAGGCAATGTTTTGGTATTTAGAAACTCGAGAAATAGTGCCCTAACGTCTTTGGGTTGCGATTTTTCGATTGACTAAATAACTTAACATCCTTTTTACAAAGTTTTACTGAATCACGAGATGACTTTGATTACGAGAGATTAAAACATCGTGTCCTAACGTCTCGGATGTGATGTTTATATCTTTTCGGACAAAGAAATTTCAAAATTTGACTCAAGCCTTTTCTTAAATTCAATCCCATACGATGCATTTTGAAAAGTCGCTACGCCTGCTCAAAGATTTTAAATAAAGGCAATGTTTTGTATTTAGGATTCGGAAATAGTGCCCTAACGTCTTTGGTTGCGATTTTCCGTTTGACTAAATAACTAAACATCCTTTGATAAATTTCAGAAACCATGAGATAGCTTTGATTACGAAGGTTTAGAGCATCATGTCCTAACGTCTTGGATGTGATATTCAGTATCCTCTCTGAGCAAAGAAATCTCAAAATTTTGGCCCTAATTATCCAAACATTTTTAGAGGATCCAGATCTTAAAACCTTTTAAAACTTCCGACATTAAGACACTAATTAATCATTTTGGTACCAATTTTGGGCGGATCGAGGGTGCTAACCCTTCCTCGTATGTGAATCAGACTCCGGACCCGACTTTTAAAACTTCGGACCAAAAACACTGCTTTAGTAAAGCAAAATGTTTTATTAAAATAAAGGTGATCCGATCACACCAAATAATGGTCGGTGGCGACTCCGCTTCTTTTTCATTTTTAAAACCCAAAGTCGAACCACGCTTTTGTTTTCAAAAAATGGTTACGACGACCATGCGACTCCAATCGGGACTGATTTAGAGAGTCAAGCCATAAATTGATTATTTTCTCGCCTTTGTCGGAAGTTTGAAAGCTCGATCCAAAATTACAATCTTTTTATTGCGTGTTGTTTCAATTTCAAATTGCATTGCATGACCGTTGTGGTCACACCTTTAGGTGAGAGTGAGAAACTACTCCTTCGTGAGGTTTTCACCTCCGTGCGTGATAGTGGATCGCTTTCGGGATACATCCGTATTCTATATCTTCGTGAGATTTTCATCTCCTGCGACCATAGGAAATGTATCCCCGAATCGAACTTGGTCTATATGATCCTATAATGGGTGAAGATCGAGGAATCTGCTGGTTCAGGTACCCCTCCTTAGAACCAAACCTCATATAGTGAGCCCTAAAGAACCTACCCTAGGTAGAGCCATGCCAAACCCTAGTGGTTAACAAATTAGGTACTTTTATCCTTTGCCTATTGTGTATGAAATACTGATTTGCTTTGTTTTTGTTTTTGCATGGCATATTCATCAAAAAGGTATTGATTCACGTTCAATTGCCCAAATAGATAGCTTTGTCATGGAAAGGGGGTTTCTTGATAGAGTGGAAGACAACGCGGCCGTCCGGATATGGGCCGAGACTGTGCAGCAAGGAAAAGGTGATAGCCTTGCAGAAGGGCATGTATTAGAATTATGGGACTTCACGCGTATCAATGTCACCCAAAACAATCTTCAAGAGATGAAAGAGATATGGGTCAAGGGATCATGAGATCAAGCAATTATTCTCTGTCATTACGGAGATCGCCACATCGCCGACATCAAGGTAGACCAAAGACCTATTTCGAGCTATAGCCCAATTTTGAATCCCGCTTATATTGTTTTTACTTTCGGAAAGTGGATCTAGTGCCTACCATAGAAGAATACATGCCTTTACTTGCTGCCCAAAAATTCAAGCCGACAAAGTTTATACGAGACACATTAACGCTTCCACCTTCTTAAAAAAGTCGATGAATATTACGGAATGAGTGAGCGTTGGGTTGCAAGACGGATAAAACAAAAGGAGATTGTAAGTGTATCCCTTGGAAAAATTTAAGGGACTTGATCATAACACACCCAGATGTGAAGAAAAGGGTTGACATCTTTGCCTTGAGCATTTATGGATTGATTATTTTCCCTAAAGCTCTAGGGCATGTAGATGAGGCGCCTCGCATCTATTTGACAAAGTTGGATAGAAGAGTCACACCTGCTCCTCGCACTCGGCCAAACTTTCGTGTCTCTAAGCGCGTCGTCAAGAAGCGAAGCGAAGGAAGATTCACCGGTTGTACGCGACTCTTGCTAGTATGGTTCAATAGTCATTTTTGGAAAACGGAAAGGGCATCAGGATGGATCTTCTCTGAAGACTATTCCCCGCTAAAGGAATTAGCAGCCACACCAAGGCGAGATGATCTTACGGAAGAAAAATGGATGACAATTCTGCAAAACCTGCAAGAGGAAGACGTGGAATGGAAAGCTCCTTTGATGATTCCTGATGAGATACTATATCGATGTGGAGATTTTGACTGGGTTCCTTTATTGGGAGTATGGGGAGCCGTCGGATATGCTCCTCTCCTTGTGTTGAGACAGTACCGATCGAGACAGTTTATACCCGCAACACAAGGTCTAATTCAGTGTGAATTTGAATACAAAGGGGATAATTGTAAGAAAAGAGTTCGTGAAATAGCAAGCGCTTGGAGTCAGACTCATAGAATGAAAAGGTTTGCCACAAACCCGATGACAACTCTCGAATACGACCGATGGAGGAGCCAGAGAATCAACGACAACATTCCCACACCAGGCCAGGAAGACGCTCGATCAATGGAGAAACACCTACAGGTAATCCCATCAGAGCTTGAAATCATCAAACAAGATTTTGAGAAAAGGAATGCGGAATTGGGGAAAAGAATAGAACGGTTAGAAGAAGAGAAAATGCAGCTGGGTTTGGACGTCGACATTCAGAAGCTGGAGGCCAAAAAGTTGAGAAAAGGGAAAAATAAGGCTGAGGAAGATTTGGACAGTTTGAAAACAGACTATAAGAAGCTGCGAAGGTCAATGAAGCTTGCTGGATTAGGAAAAACATCAGAGCAATGGAGTCAAGAACTCAGGGAGGAAAAAAACAGAGCTAGTCAATGGGAAAGAGAACTCCGAGATACTAAAGCTCGAGAAGATACTCAAGAGAAGTCCGGTAAAACCCAAAGCGAGAAAGAGGAATTAAAGGCTCGGGTGGCGTAATTGGAAAGAACCTTGTATCAAGATCGTAGCCGCAACTCGCAGCTTGAATTAAAAGCTAGCCTGAGTAAAATTGAAGAAATGAAAGGGAGAATCGAAGAGCTCGAGTCTACTTTACATGGTTGTGAGTTACGGGTGGAACTGCTGGAAGTCAACGAGGAGCGTTGGAAGCAACAACTTCATCACTCCCAAAATCAAGTCAGGGATCGGGATTACATCATGGGGGAAGCCGTGACTCAAGTGCGAGAGGTCGCGGAGCATTTGCAAACCTTAGGAGTCCAAGCTGATGTACTAAGTTTATTTTATGAATCAAAGTCAGAACAAGGGCAAGAGTTAGCTAGGCTTCTTGAGGAAGTCAAGGCCTTAAGCATTAGGGCGAGGCCTTATATGTAATCCATTCTATGTAAAGAAACTTGTTTTTTAGAAAAGTTATTCTAATGGAAATTGAATCAGAATTAATGCCTTTTTTGCATACATTTCATGCATTAGCATTGCATTACATCATGTGCATTAAATCTTACAAAAGAACCTTAAATTGTGACAGTTACCCTGGAACATCGCTACAATACGCGAGGTAAAACTAAAATTATGGATCAAAGGATAGAAAGACTAGAGCAAATGCAAAGAGAAATACAAGAACAGATGCAAGAAGGATTAACCAAGATGCAGCAAGACATGATAGAACGGATGCAAGAGTCCCAAAACAACATGATAAGTCAGCTGGCGCAACTATTGGCCAATGAACGAGGAAAGGGCGCACCGCTAGCTCGTGGAATAATGACGACCTCGCACCTCCGGATTTACCGCCAAATACCCAAGCACCACCGTAAACATGTCCCCAAAGGACGCCTTTTGTTATCGAGCCACAAAGGTCGTTGAGATCAGAATGCCGCAGACTTCCCGATCGGTTCAGCACTAATCCCGAGAGAAGGTCCGGCTAACCCTATAGTCCCCAATTTTGATGAAATGGTGAAATGGATAAGGCAAAAGCTAACCTTCCTGCATAACTCGAGGATCGTTGCAAATGGTTAGAAGAAAAGTTTAAGGAAATAGAGACCACCGACCATCACTATGGGGTAGACGCTAAAGACTTGAGCCTAGTTCCGCACTCGTGATTCCGCCAAAATTCAAGACCCAGATTTTGAAAAATACAACGGACCAGTTGTTCTAAAGCGCACATCACAATGTTCGTCGACGGATGGCGGGACATGTTAACAACGATCAACTAACGATTCACTGCTTTCAAGATAAATTGGCCGGGTCCATGCCAAATGGTACAATCACCACGGTAGTACCAGATCAAGTCATGGAAGGACCTAGCACAGCCTTCCGAAATAATACTGGGCACATAGTCGATATAGCGCTACCGATCGAATCACGCCCAAAATATGGAAAAGAAGCCAAACGAAAGTTTGAGCAATATGCCCAATGATGGAGGGAAGTAGCCACACAAGTTCAACCACCTTTTAGAAAAAGAGATCGCCATGCTTTTTATTAATACCCTGAAGGCCCCTTTCATAACTCATATGATAGGGAATACAACTAAGAGCTTTGCTGATATAGTAATGGCAGGGGAGATGATCGAGCATGCTATAAGGGGTGGCAAAATCGAGACAGAGAAAGCGCGAGGAGGGTCGCTCCTAAAAAGAAGGACGGTGAAGTAAATAACATAAGCACACACAAGGCGATCACGGTTAATAGGCCAAAGACAGTCACCTCTGGACAACAAGGGCCGGCAAGACAGGAATCGAGAACTAGACCAAATACCGAAAAGATCCAATTTACGCCCATCCCGATAACGTATAAAGAGTTATACCAGATTTTATTCAATGAGCACATCGTGTCCCCGCTTTATTTACAACCATTGCATTTCCCCATACCCTAAGTGGTACGACTCAAACGCCAATGCGATTACCACGAGGATAGAGGGGCATTCGATAGAGAATTGCCTCGCCTTCAAAAAAGTAGTCGAGAGGCTAATCAAAATGGGTGTTATAGCGCTGGATGACTTGGTAAGAAAGGGGAACCCATTGCCCAATCACGAGGAAAAAGGGGTGAACGCGATCGGCGAGAAGATTGTGAGAAAGATCAAGAGGGATGTCACCGAAGTGAAGACCCCATTGCGAATAGTCTGGAAAGAAATGGTAAAAAGAGGATTAATAGAGTCAGATTCCACAGGAAGCGAAAGACATATAAAGAATTGCTGCAAATTCCATAAGACGAGGGGGCACGAGATCCAAGAATGTGTCGAGTTTAAAATTTTGGTGCAAGGCCTCATAGACAATAAAGAACTGGAGTTTTATGAAGAAGGAGTAGAGGAAGAGGAAATATGTGCGACCGAGGAAGAATTGACAAAGCCCGGAGTTAATTACCCCAGAATCATCATTTTGCGGAACACAGAGAGCGGGATACAGGGAAGACCAAAAATCACAGTTCAGAAACCTGCTTCTTTTCCCTACCAAGATAGTAAAAGGGTACCTTGGAATTATAATTGCAATGTGACAATACCAGGAACGCAAGGTTCCACTAGTATTTCGGAGGGAGTCAAGAACGAAGGTTCCTATACGCGAAGTGGAAAGCGTTATGATCCTGAAAACAGGAGAACGGGAGTGACGAAACTGAAGACTGTGTCTAGTGGGCAGGAAAAAGAACCCGAAGCCGTTATCAATGAGCCCGTAAAAGAGGAAGAGGCTAAAGAGTTCTTAAAATTCTTGAAACACAATAATACAAGTAGTGGAACAACCGCATGCATAACCAGCCCGTATCTACGTGTTAGCACTACTTCTAAGCTCAAGTGCACCGCAAGCATTAATGAAAGTATCGAATGAGACCTATGTTACTAAAGATATATCCGTCAACAAGTTGGATCGTCTGGTTAGTAACATAAGCCGATAATTTCATTTACTTCACGATGACGAAATCCCACCGGAGGTATGGGGTCAAGAAAGGCATTACACATAACTACCCGCTGTAAGGGATACACCTTGCCAAGTGTGCTAATAGATAATGGGTCAAGATTAAATGTCTTACCACTAGCCACACTCAAGAGGTTGCCGATAGATAGTTCTCATATGAAGTCCCGCCAAAACATAGTGAGAGCATTCGACAAGACCGAAAGAAGAGTGATGGGAAGAATAGACATACCATTATTGATCGGCCTAATACATATGAAGTAGACTTTACGGTCATGGATATCAAGCCTTCTACATTTGTTTACTAGGGAGGCCTTGGATTCATTCAATGGGTGTACCTTCATCATCGCACCAAAAATTGAAATTGGTAATGTAAAATCTACCGGTAACTATAAACGCGAAGATGATATCATAACAATCTGTTACCAACGGTTACCATACCTAGAAACGAATGAGGAAGCCATTGAATGTTCATTTCGATCCTTAGAGTTCGTGAATGCGACTTTCATTTCAGAAGGAAATAAAGTCCCGTCACCTAAACTATCCAAGACTACCAGGATGGGATTGCAAATGACAGTGGGAAAAGGAGCCCTACCCGAAAAAGGATTGGGTAAATATCTCCAAGGGAATGTCTAGGCCCCGATGCTGAAAGAAAAAAGGGATCGCTTTGGTTTAGGTTTCAAACCGGATGCTAAACAAATGAAGAAGGAGATGGAAAAGAAACAAGAAAGGAGAAATGCCAGGCTGAATGGAGAAGACGTTAAGTGGGAACCGATGACATTTCCCCACATATCTCGCACCTTCGTATCAGGAGGAATGATTTACCCGGGAAAAGAGTCTCCTAGAGGGGAATGTCCTCACATCAATGCCATACACGATGAGGAGATTGATCAAAGAAGCTTGTCGGGCATCCGTCCATATGAACCTGGAAGCACATTAGACAATTGGACTGCAGAGGAATTTCCTGTAGTGTTTAGAGATTTTGCAGAGTAATATTCTAACACTCTTGTTGTTTTAAGCCTAGAAACAATGAGATTTCTTTTGTGAAATAGGCTTATGTTCGGACATTTTGTTTTAATAAAATGCATCTTCAATTCTACTAAATATTCTCTTATTTTACATTTTTACCATTTATTCTTTGTTCTCATTCATATCATGTGAATAATTGTCCTCAAATTCATTTGTTCTTTATACACCCTTCGATACCCATTACAGGTCTCTAGACATCAATGATATGAGTAATGATACTACAGATTCAGAGGTCTGCTTTGAGCAAGACATGTGTTCAGAGGAATCTCAAGACTTTGGAAATTACACAGAATGCGACTTGCCTCCGGATTTGTTGAGAATGGTAGAGTAAGAAGAAAAACAGATCCTACCCCATAAAGAGTCGATAGAAACGGTGAGCCTAGGAGAGGGCAAAAGGTGAATATTGGAGCTTGTATTATCGCAGAAACCAAAGTGAACCTCATCGAACTACTCCATGAATTCAAGGATGTATTCGCATGGTCGTACCAAGATATGCCCGGACTAAGCATCGATATTGCGAGACAATCAATCGCCCATAAGGGAAGAATGCAAGCCACCCAACGAAGCTCGGAAGAATGCGACCAGACGCCTTGTTAAAGATAAAAGAAGAAGTCGAGAAACAATTTAATGCCGGTTCTTACAAGTAGTCAAGTACTGGATTGGGTGGCTAACGTTGTCCCCGTCCCCAAGAAAGACGGAAGGTACGAATGTGCGTGGATTACGAGACCTGAATAAGGCCACCAAGGACAATTTTTCTTGCCTCACATCGACACTTTAGTAGACAATACAATAGGTATTCGTTGTTCTCCTTCATGGATGGTTTTTCGGTACAACCAAATAAAATGCATCCTAAGGACATGGACAAGACAACGTTTATAACCATGTGGGGAACATTTTGCTACAAGGTAATGCCATTTGGGCTAAAAATGCGGTAGCGACATATCGAGAGCCATAGTAACCTTATTCCATGACATGATGCAGTGGAAATTGAGGTTTACGTCGACGATATGATCGCCAAATCTTGAACGAAGAAGAGCATGCGTGTCTTGAGAAAATTGCTCTTGAGGTGAGAAAATTCCGTTGAAGCTTAACCCTAAAAGTGTACCTTCGAGCTCGGTCCAAAAAGTTGCTCGGGTTCATAGACGATGAAAAGGGGATTGAGGTTGACCCAGATAAAGTCGAGCCATACAAGAATTACCTCTACCACGCACTCGAGAAGAAGTTAGAGGTTTCTTAGGAAGGTCGATTACATCGCTTGGTTCATTTCACAATTAACCGGAGATGTGACCCCATATTCCGTCTCCTCAAGAAACACAACCTGCACGTGGGATGAAGAGTGCCAAAAGACCTTGAAAAGGTGAAACAATACTGCCTCAGCCCCGGTATTAATCGCCTCAACCGCATAAGCCCTCATCCTTTACCTAACGAAGATTTGATAATTCGATGGGATGCGTCTTTGGTCAACATGATGAATCGGAAAGAAAGAAAAGCAATATACTACCTTAGTAAGAAATTCACCGCATGTGAAATGAGGTACCGCCAATCGAGAAATTATGTTGTGCCTTGATTTGGACAACTCGAAGGTTGAGGCAATACATGTCAGATCACACGGCATGGCTCATCTCAAAGCTAGATCCCTTAAGTATATGATGGAATCTACCGCTTTAATGGAAGGATGGCGGTGGCGAGATCCTGCTTTCAATTTGACATCGCTTATGTAAACCAAAAGGCGGTAAAAGGGAGCGCGATAGCGACTTTCTAGCCAAGAGAGCCATTGAAGACTATGAGCCCTTAGATTTTGATTTCCTAATGAGGACTTGATGTACGTGGCGGACATTGAAGAAGGTACCTCAAGACCATCCTTAGAAATTAAATTTTGACGGGGCATCAAATGCCGTGGGTAATAGAATTGGGCGATCTGATATCCCCAAAGGAGACTATTATCCATTCACTTGCAAACCGGATTTCGATTGCACTAATAATATGGTGAATATGAAGCTCAGATCATGGGCTCCGCACCGCTATCGAATACAAAATCGGGTATTAGAAGTCTATGGAGATTCCGCCGTAATCTATCAACTCGAGGAGAATGGGAAACCAAGGATCCAAAATTGGTTATCTATAAAGATTGGCCCAAAACTTGTCAAAGAGTTCGATGACATCACTTTCAAGTACCGCCAGGACGAGAATCGATGGTCGATGCTCGCCATCCTGGCTTCCATGGTCCGAATAAATGAAAGCGAAGATATGAAGCCAATACAAATGAGCATTCATCAAGACCCAGCCCATTGCTACAATGTCGAGGAAGAAGGAAAAACTGGCCCACCGTGGTACCACGATATATTGCGGTATTTAAAGAATCGTGAGTACCTTGATCAAGCCACTGAGAATGAAAAAAAGACGCTGAGGAGATTAGCCTGTGATTACGTCTTGGATGGAGAAGTCTTATACAAGAAAAGGAAGGATCAAGTGCTACTGAGGTGTGTGGATGCCACCGAAGCTAAGTTAATCCTAGAAGAAGTCCATGAAGGTGTCTGTGGAACTCATGCTAATGGTTTCACAATGGCCAGACAAATAATGAGGTTCGGATATTATTGGTCCACTATGGAGGGAGACTGTATCAACTATGCCAAAAAATGTCATAAATGCCAGATTTATGGAGACAAAATTCACGTACCCCCGTCACCTTTGCATGTTATGACTTCTCCATGGCCATTTTCCATGTGGGGCATGGACGTCATTGGGCCAATATCTCTGAAGGCATTGAATGGACATCGATTCATCTTTGTGGTCATCGACTACTTCACGAAATGGGTAGAGGTCGCCTCATATGCTAACGCTACTAAATCAAGAAGCTAGCCGGTTCTTGAAGAAGGAAATCATTTGTCGATATGGAATGCCCGAAAGGATCATATCGCATAACGCTACGAACTTAAATAATAGCACGATAGTAGGGGTTTGTAGCCAATTCAACATCAAACACCACAATTCATCACCGACGCTTAAAAATGAATGGTGCAAAGGAAGCGACCAACAAAAACATCAAAAGATAGTGGGAAAGATGATCGAGACTTATAGAGACGGCATGAGAAGTTACCGTCAGACTTATGCTTATCGAACGTCCGTCCGAACCTCTCTGGGCAACGCCTTTCTCATTGGTCTATGGGATGGAGGCGTTCTACCTATTGAAGTGGAAATACCTTCTCTTGAGTATTGTCGAGTAAAGCTAGATGAAGCTGAATGGATCCGTGCTCGATATGACCAGTTGAACTTAATTGAAGAAAAGAGATTGAGGGCTATCCGTCACGGTCAGATGTACCAAAAATGAATGATGCGAGCCTACAACAAAAAAGTTTACCCAAGGAATTCCACGAAGGGACCTCAGATCTTGAAAAAGATCCTTCCCATACAAAAAGACCACAGAGGAAATGGATGCCGAATTGGGAAGGACCGTATGTGGAAAAGAAAGCTTTCTCGGGAGGTGCACTGATTCTGACAGAGATGGACGGGAAAAGCTTGCCCAATCCTATGAACTCAGATTTAGTTAAAAAATACTTTGCTTAAAATAGAAGAAGCCAAGGTGAAAACCCGCAAAGGGTACTTTGAGACTTCAAAAAAAAAAAACGGAGAGGCCAAGGTGAAAACCCGCAAAAGGGCACCTTGAGACCAAAGGGCTTTTTGAGTTGAAAACCCGAAAAGGGCGGCTCAAATTTTGAATGAACACGTCGCGATCTCGTAGTGCCATAATCAACAGAAGAAGAAGTACGTTGCATATCGAGGCATCGACAAAATACTTCGAGTCTTCTAAACACATGACAGGCTCAGAGCAGTCTTCTTGAAGCTTGTATATAGAAGCCCAATTTGCGATGTCTAGGGCGTCTGATCCATGTTATTATTTTACCATTTTTGGGTCCTTTTCCCCGTAAAAAAGGAGGGGATATGTCCCCAATCAATTTTCTTTGTTTCATAGATAAATTCATTTTGATCCTCTTTGAAATCGATCTACTGTTATCCATCATTAACATACCGCATTAAAAAACAAATTGATGAACTAACGATTTCACAAAAGAAAGTTCCACGTATCACTTTGGAAATCTCTAGATAAAACAGGAAGCCAAAACAGAACATTTGTTTAGAACTTCCATGAACACAAGATCAAGACATTGGAGAAAAGGAGTCTTAATGAAGACCATCTCTTTGAAGTTTCTCGCCCGATTCAGTAATTGTGGCAAGAATAAATAATGTTGCTTGGTCACTTTTAAAAAGTAAGACAGGCCAATTTTCGATAAGGAAAGATTCAAATACCCTAAATGGTTGAGAGTCGAACAAACCAAGTCGAACATTCTTCAAGTAAGGGTTGTGACTCCCAGGGAAGACAGCTAGAAGTCAAAGCAGACCAGTGTTTTAAGGCCTAAAATAGGTTTCGAAATTTCCACAGGGGCAAGCCATTCATGCGAAAGCGGTCACTGAGAGGGAAACGAAGATAAAACTTCGACAGACAAATGAGTGATAACACCTTAAATAGGAATCATACCCATAACATTCTGACTCATCATACTCATGGCATCCTAGTCATTAGGCATAAGTATGTATTCATTCTACGATTACGCCCTCAAGAAGGACAAGACGGTTGAGCGATCTCGCCTCCCCGAGTATGCGGTGAAGCGGATCAAAAGCGATTTGACATTCACGAAGTTGCGAAGCGGATCAAAGATTCGATCTAGTGATCCTTGAGTTTGCAAGGATCGATTGAAAGATAACAGATTTGACGTTCTCGAAGTTGCGAAGCGGATCAAAGATTCATCGGTGATCCTTGAGTTTGCAAGGATCGATTGAAAGATAATGATTTGACGTTCTCGAAGTTGCGAAAGCGGATCAAAGATTCATCTGGTGACCCTTGAGTTTGCGGGGATCGGATCGAAGATAGCGATTTGACCTTCTTGAAGTTGCAAGAAGCGATCTAAGAAAGTAGATTTAAAGTTCTGAAGTTGCAGGAAGCATATCGAAGATATCAGCCTGGTGATCCTTGAGTTTGCAAGGATCAGATTGAAGAAAGTAGATTTGACCTTCCTGAAGTTGCGAGAAGCAGATCAAAGACTCAATCTGGTGATCCCTGAGTTTGCAAGGATCAGATTGAAGATAGCAGTTTAGACATTCCTAAATTTGCAAGAGCAGATCGAAAATAAACAAGTCACATCCAATTGAAGTCGCAGCAAGAGCAAATTGAGCGGTGAAGTGGATCGAAGTAAGAAGATGTGGTGGGCAGAAGCAACGCTGCTTGAAGAAAAGCACCTGAGAGGCCAAGACTTGGCGAGGCCGGGCAACATTGGGCTTCTTTAAGTCTTTGCTCCATTATCGTTATACGACAATGAGCAAAAGAGGGCAACATGAGAGCCCAATTATTGCCCTACCAATCACAAAAATAAAATTACAAGCACGTAACCCAAAATTAAAACCCAACTACATACCCAAACCCAAAATAAAAACCAAGCCCAATTTGAACTCGACCGACGGGGCCCAATAGGCCCACTTTCTCCTTTTAAAGAAGCTAGGGTTTCGAGAACCCTAGCGCAAGCAACCTAGCCGAGCCACCACCAACCCCACCTACCCCGACTCTTCATCTTCTGACACCTCTGCGACCACCTACCGAGGCCACCGGCCACCGTCCCATCGCGCGCCTCGCCCATGCCCTGCAAAAGAAGACAAACACGCCAAGAAACAGAGGCAACAGATAGCAAAAAAATAATAAACGATGTATTCCCACACTCGGTTATAAAAACCGAATGGAAGACTGTAAAAGGGGCTTCCTTTTTTTTTCTTTCTGGAATCAATCAAAAAGATTTCAAAAACACCAATAAAAAGAAACAGAAAGGTTCAAGCAAAAAAGGGTTTTTCTTTCTTCTCAATCAAAAACAGTGGTTCAAACATTCAAAAATCGATCAAAAACAGAAGAAAGGGTAAAGTTGTTGCATTTTCGATCTTTTATTCGCCTTCTTTTTTACATACACATATATATGCACAAAAAGTAATATATAAAAAGAGGAAAGTCAAAAAAAATAATAAAAAAAAAAATTCTTACCTTTTCCACCACCGCCATACGGTGGTCGAAAGGTTTGCAACGCGGCGACGTCCGACGGCCGGAGAACCCACCGGAAATCGCACTCCTCCCCTTCTTCTGCAGAGAAAAAAAGGGGAGGGAAAAGGATTTTTTTTTAAAAATGAACATCAGAATGATTTTTTTCCAGATTTTGGCCTTTAAATAGGCCTCCAAAACGACGTCGTTTTGGGCAGGCCTCTTAAGCCCCAAAACGACGTCGTTTTGACGTGACCCGATCCGACTGACCCGACCCGCCTAGGATCCGCGTGTTTTGCCGAAAAAATGGGTTAATTGTGCGAGCGGTCCCTCCGCATTTTTATAATTTTGCAATTAAGACTTTGTAATTTAAATTTAGCCCAATAATTTACCCGATTCACAATTAAGTCCCCTCACTGCATGCGTTTTGACAAAAGGGTTAATTGCTGTTTTGGTCCCCCTTCCTTTCACGCGCGTTCAAATAAGTCCCCTTTTCTTTTGTTTTATTTCAAATTAACCCCAATACTCCTATTTTGAATGCAATTTAATTCTGTCTTAATTATTTTTGCAATATTTTTAGTCTTGTTGTTATTACATCATTGTCATTACCGTTATTATTTGTTTTATTGTTATTTTGTTTTATTAATCTTATTATTATTATTATCCGTTATCTCAATTATATATTATTTATTATTATTTCGCTATTACTATTTACTATCACGTTCAGTATATGTCACTATTTTATTTTATTTTATTTTACTTTATTTTTTATTGTGATTAAGATTATTATTTTATGCATTATTATTACGTGTTGATTTCATTGTGATTATTGCTATCTGTTTTATCATTCTTATCATTACTATTATTTTTATGTATGTATATTAGTTTATTTATTTTATATGTATTATTTTAGTACCTATCTTTTTATCATCGTTATTATTTTATTTTCATTTCAAGTATTCATCTTTATTATCTTGTCATCATTATTTTACTTATTTCTTTATTATTTCAATTTTATTACTACTTTGTATTATTATAATATCATTATTATTATTACTATCATTTGTTTTTTATTATAATATTCACATCCCTATTTATTATCCTTGATTTATATTATATTTTTGAACAAAACATCATTCGTAAGATTATCGTATTTCATCTAAAAATTTCAAAATGAGGCAATGTTTTGGTATTTAGAAACTCGAGAAATAGTGCCCTAACGTCTTTGGGTTGCGATTTTTCGATTGACTAAATAACTTAACATCCTTTTTACAAAGTTTTACTGAATCACGAGATGACTTTGATTACGAGAGATTAAAACATCGTGTCCTAACGTACTGGATGTGATGTTTATATCTTTTTGGGACAAAGAAATTTCAAAATTTGACTCAAGCCTTTTCTTAAATTCAATCCCATACGATTCATTTTGAAAAGTCGCTACGCTCTGTTCAAAGATTTTTAAATAAAAGCAATGTTTTGTATTTAGGGATTCGGGAAATAGTGCCCTAACGTGCTGGGTTGCGATTTTCCGTTTGACTAAATAACTAAACATCCTTTTGATAAATTTCGTAAAACCATGAGATAGCTTTGATTACGAAGGTTTAGAGCATCATGTCCTAACGTGCTGGATGTGATGTTCGTATCCTCTCGGAGCAAAGAAATCTCAAAATTTTGGCCCTAATTATCCAAACATTTTTTAGAGGATCTGTATCTTAAAACCTTTTAAAACTTCCAACATTAAGACACTAATTAATCATTTTGGTACCAATTTTGTGCGACGAGGGTGCTAACCCTTCCTCGTATGTGAATCTCTCTCGACCCGACTTTTAAAACTTCGGACCAAAAACACTGCTTTTAGTAAAGCAAAATGTTTTATTAAAATAAAGGTGATCCGATCACACCAAATAATGGTCGGTGGCGACTCCCGTTCTTTTTCATTTTTTAAAACCCAAAGTCGAACCACGTTTTGTTTTCAAAAAAATGGTTACGACACACTTAATTCAACTCATGACCCTTCTTTGCATGTCGCATAACTTCAAAATCTACTCCCAAACTTTCTTTGAGAAAACACAATTAAAAAATTAAATGGTTTCGATTCTCTCTTGCGACTCCACATAGCATGCATGCTTCATCAACATTTAAACCAATCAGTCTCAATTTCCCCTTTGTTGGCAATCTATCCAGTTTAGCCATCCATGTGATAACCGAATTTTTGGGAACATTCAAAGAATGCCACAACAGCCTATATCATTGAACTTTTTCTTTCTTTCTTCTAATCTCCCTCCAAATGTTACTTTTGTATGTTGAGGGCATCTCTTGCAACCTCTCTTAGTTTTAAAATACTCTGCCAAGTCCAGCTGCCAAACATTCTGTTAGGTAAATGCCAAAATGACGCTTCCTTTATCACATACGCATAAATCCAAGCAATCCAAGGTGAACCTTCTTCCTCAAAAAACTTTTAATATCTTTGAATTAGACAAGCTGGTTCCATCTTATTAAATCTTTCATCCCAAGCCTCCTTCGAATGCTCGTTCTTTTCTCTTCATGCATAATTCAGCTTAGTTTATTTTGCATTCACAGGTTCACATATGGGTATTTTCATGCAGAGCATTCTGTAATCCTGCTGACGTTGAAGCATTTACAGAAGAGAAGAAACAATCTCTTTTGACCAAACGTCAGGGGAAGGGTGTAGATTTTGTTCGTGCATATCTTCTTGTCCTAAGCATCCTATCATAATAAAAACCATCCCTTTTTTTCTCTTTGCTCATCCATCTTTTACGTGGTCTTCCTCCACCCTTTCCATTTTTCTTCTTCTCTTTTTTTTACCCTATTTGATAGGGTTTTCATGTCCTTCTAGCTCCAATCCATCTCATGCATTCGTGTCTTCCAGCTACATTCGTGTCCTTCTAGATCCGATATGATTAGGCTATTCAATATGGAAAAACACTAGAGTTTTAAGAACGTACATGGTAGCTTAGGGTACTGATCTTTGTTATTATCGTGAAATATCATTGATGATTTTTATAGCTTTTGATATATTCCCAATTTGATTTTTACAAAAGGGTCTTTCTTTGGTATTTGGTTGATTAGGTGAAGTTTGAATTTTGAGTCTTGGTTGTGAATTAGTCGGATTCAGGTTGATCTAGTGGAAGAACTCCGGTTGACTTTACGTTTTCTAGTTGCGGATTTTGTTTCTTTAAATGCCCAAGTTTGTGAACGGGTTCTTGTTGTAGATCGGTAGTGAACTGCCTAATTTATGGGAGATTTTGATGTTGCGAGGAGCTACATGTATTTCTTACGGATCTATATTGTAAATATAGAAAAATCTAAGAATTATAAAAATAAAATCCTAGCTTTAGATCTTGCCCTTCTTTACTCTATCTCCTCTCTCTCACTTTGTAATACGATTAGAACCAAAGCAGCGGTGACAATAGCGAAACCAACCACATCTCTCACATTTACGAAATTAAATAAAGTTAGAATTTATTTGTGCTTACATTAATTACACATTAATTATTTGTGCTTACATTAATTACACATGCTTACATAATCATAATACATAATCATAATTCATTATGTGACATTTGATTTTCTTGATTGCTTGGTTAAACGAATCATTTGTATACACAATAGATGAGTACTTCGGCGATTGAAGTTAGTGGTGAAAAAGTGAAAGCAATGTGGGATAAGAGATTGACAGAAATATTTTGTGATATTTGTATTAAAGAAATATTGAAAGGCAATAGGCCTGGTACTCATTTCACAAAAGATGAATGGTTGAAAATAATGACAAACTTTGAGAAAGAAACGGGCAAGGGTTTTTCACAAAGACAACTTAAAAATAGGTGGGACGCCCTAAAAAAAGAATGGAAAGCTTGGAAAAAACTTAAAGGCGAAGATACTGGTCTAGGGTGGGATCCTATAAAAAGAACCGTTGATGCATCGGATGATTGGTGGGAGAGTAGGCTAAAGGTACATTAATAATTCGAATTTTTTTCTTTTCAATGAGGTTATTGATAATTCTTGTTATTAAACTATCATTTTATATGTAGGTTGTGCTCAAGCTCAAAATTTAAAACATCGGGCATTGATCCCGAATTGAAGGAAGTTGGACCAAATGTTCATGGGGATAGTTGCAACAGTGATAAAGCATGGGCACCTTCTTGTGATACACTCCGTCTTGATTTTTTGAGGATGTTAACAATGAAATAATCAAGAGAATGAAGATGAGAATGTGAGAAGCGATGTTCGTATTTTAAGCGATGTTCACATTTCAAATGATGTTCACATTTCAAATGATGTTCAAATTGATGGAAACGGGCAAAAAGAAAAAATCACGAGATATCAAGTTCACATTTTAAACACGGAAGAAAGAAATCCTCAAAGCAAATTGGAGGGCTGCAAGATTGTCCAATCAAATAGAAAAATTATGCAATGCGGTGACAATATGAGTCAAGCCACGCCTAGTTTGACTCTGTTATGGATCCATATGGTATTCCGAATAAATCAAAGTGCTCGACAACATGTCGGAAGAAGTTCGAGAGCTAGTCCGCTATACTTTTTCGCACTTAGATTATTGCTCAATAAGGATAAGCGAATTATGTTTTTATCAATTAATACCAAGATTAGAGCTTTGTGGCTTGAAACGGAAATGAAGGATAGTTGAAAATTTTCTTATCTTCTAGTGTTTAGAGATATCTATTATGTGAGTAAAAAAATGCTAAACTAGTTTTATCAATAGTTGTTTATGTTTGGTTTTTGGATATTGAATTTATGTTTTATCAATGACTATTTATCTTTGGTTTTTGGATATTGAATTTATGTTCTATTTATTTATGTGTAATATACTTTTATTAATAGTTGTCTATATTTGGTCTTTGGATATTGAATTTATGTTCTACTTATTTTTACTAAATTAATTTTATCAATAGTTGTTTATATATGATTTTGGATGTTCAATTTTTTTTATAGGTGATGAGTATAGTTGAAAATTACAGCGGTGATGAAAGTGATGATGAACGGGAAAAGAAAGGGATTTTACAACGCGTGGAATGTTTTACCCGCTTATTTGTTTTTGCATCTTCTTCCGTGCAATTATATCACGAGAAGTATATATTGAAGCAACCATGCATGAATTCAAAATAGTCAGGTGAGACATGGATCCGAGAGATCCTTGACGGTCACGAATCACGTTGTATGATTAATTTTAGGATGTCTAAAATGGTATTCACAAGTTTGTTGAGAGTTTTGGAGACAAGATACAACTTGCAAACTTCAAGACACATATCTTCTACTGAAATGTTGGGAATTTTTTTATACATCTTGGGCACCGGTGCAAAAGTTTCCCGAAGTCGAGAAAGATTTCAAAGGTCTGGATCAACAATAAGTCGATACTTTGCAATTGTGCTTGAGAAAGTTTCAAGGATGGCCATTGATCTAATTGCACCCGAAGATCCTTTTTTTAGCTCAATACCCGAACAAATACGTAATGATTCTAGATATATGCCGCATTTTAAGGTTAAAATTTAATTTATCTTATTATATTTTAATATTTTGGTTGACTAAAAATATACACGAGACTAATATGATTATTTGTTCAGATTGCATCGGTGCAATTGATGGTACTCATATTGCCGCTATTCTTCCACCAAGTGAACAAATTCCTATATTGGAAGAAAAGGCATCCCTACTCAAAATGTTATGGCGTATGTGATTTTAATATGTGTTTCACCTTTGTCATCATTTGGATGGGAAGGATCGGCACATGACACTAGAATATTTCTTGATGCAATTCGAGATCCAAAATACAAATTTCAACACCCACCAAATGGTTAGATATTTTATTTATATGTGATTTTTAAAAATAAAGTATAAGTTCTTTAATTGATATTTTTTAAAAAATTATTGAACTAATTGTTTGTTATATTATGACATGTAGGAAAATATTATCTTGTTGATTCGGATATCCTCAAATGAAAGGTTATCTTGGACCATATAGAGATCAGTGATATCATTTACCGGACTTTCGAGAGGTAGACCAAGATTCGGTAAAGAAGAGATATTCAATCATTCACATTCATCATTACGTAGTGTGATTGAGCGAACTTTTGGTGTTTTGAAAAAAATGGGCCATTTTAAGGGATATGCCAAGTTATAGTTTTGAAAAGCAAGCGATGATTGTTGTTGCTACAATGACGATACACAATTTTATCCGAAAACATGTCGATTGAAATGATCGATTTTATGGAATACGAAGATATTAATGGACATATGAGAATACTATTGATTCGGAAAATGCGCATGGTCGAGAAAGTGATGATGATGACGACGGCGATGATGGTGGTGATGATGACGGTGAATCAAGCAATTTAAGTGGTTCGAAATGGAATTAACAAGAGATGCTATAGCTTCTAGTTTAATGAATTGATTTAATGCTATTGTAAATTTTTAGTATTTATATTTGGTATATAAATATTATCCCTTTTGAAACTTTAATCCCAATATATGTAATATTTTAATTTCTTACGTTTATATTTTCTATGTTATGTTAATATCTAATATTAGTTTTACAAAATGTGTTAAAAGCATTAAAAATTAAAAAATAATTTTTAAAATAATACAATTGTGTCAATATCTAATTACAAATATTTAATTATTATATTTAAATATTTTAATATAATTTATATATTCTAATTAAATTTAATAAATAATTAATATTAATTCTTCAAAAATATTTAAAATTAATATTATTTATTAAAATATTAATAATAAATTATAATAAATTATTTTTATATTTTTGTTAAAATATCATAATATTAACTAATTTAAACATTATTTAAATACATATTTGTTACTTTATAATATCATGTCTAAAATAGACATTTTACTTCTCAAAAGTACTTTTTGACAAAGAATGCCAAACACTAAAATTTCTCAAAAGACTTCTCAAAAGACTTCTCAAAAGACTTCCAAAGCGTTCTAAAAGCTAGCGAGTTGTGTTACGAAGTTTCCTTTCGTTTTGGTGAGTGCCTTTTTGAGAATGTTTTGTATATTCATCTTTGGAACTACTGATTTTGGATATTGTTACTAGACCGAGTTTTTTCATGAAGCACATTATTTTGCTTTCCCATGATCTAAAACCTATATTTTTCCTCTGCTTCCATGTGAAAAATTCATGTTATTCCTTGAACAGCTGAACATCATTCTTCAGGGAAAGGAAGATTCCGTAAGGTGTATACATCTTGATTCTTTGCCTTGATATTATTCCTGTATTTGAGTCCAGCATGCATTCATAATCGTCATCAACTGATCATCATGTGACTTGAATTGAATCCAAACTTTTCTCTTCCCTACATAAATTGAAAACTAAACGAGTCTCAGTTGACAAGGTTCTTTCTCTGTGTCAGTCTGGATGAGTTAATAATGAGGAGTCGAGATCAGTCAATATCTGACTATGGTGAGTAGTTCAAAATTTTTGAACTGTCAAAACTATTTTTAAGTTTGAAAAAAAAGGGAGATCGACTTTAAAAAGAAAATAGAGTCGCTATCAATCATTTTTGTTTAGGTGTGATCGGATCACCTGTAAAACATTTTATTTTATTTTAAAAGAAATTAATTTTGGTATGTGAATTCCAAAAAAAAGGGATTCGGGAGTCGGTTATGCACGAGGAATTATTAGCACCCTCGCAACGCTCAAAATTGATACCTAATTGATTAATTAATGTCCTGATGCCAAAAATTTGAAACGATTTTAAAATACAATTCCATTTTAAAAAAAAATTAGATATTGAGATTCCCTTGTTCCAAAGAAATAAAATATTACATCCAACACGTTAGGATACGACATTTCAAACTCTCGATGCCAAGATCATCTCATGATTTTCAAAGTTCATGCATTGAAATTTTTATAAGGAATATTCAATTATTTGGACAAACGAAAAACTGAAACCCAGCACGGTAGAGTACGATTTCTCGAATTTCCAAACATGAAATATTGCCTTATTTTTTTTTAAGAAAACATGGACAAAATTTTAAAAGAATATTTGGTTATTTGGTCAAACGGAAAATCAAAACCCAACACGTTAGGGCACGATTTCTTGAATTTCTAAACATGAAATATTACCTTATTTGGAAAAAAATTTTAAATAAAGCGGAGTAATTAAGCGAAATACGTTTTTATTTAAGATGATAATCTATTAATAAAACCATTACATCAACAAAATACAAGATACTGAATACTAAAAGGAATATTTTGAGAAAATTACATGACATATATCACTTGAATACTAACATTAATAATTAAAGAAAAATGAAATAAACAAAATATAATTTAAAATAAGATCTTTAAATAAACAATTATATATTTATATAGATTTAAAATAAAATATATACATAGATAGATTTAAAAGAAAATACATACATAAAATATTATGAAATCAACAATATGTACATAAAATAATTTTAATATTAATTATATATATGTATGCATAAATTAATAATAAATAGGAATACTTAAATTAAATACTATATAAATCTTTAAAACAAGTAACCTATAAAAGAAGATTTTGAAATCAAATATTTATATAATAGATTAAAAATATAAATAGAAATGACAGATAAAACAAATTAAAACATTGTAAAATCAATTTTAAATTAATTTATTAAAACAATTTTTAAAAAATAGAAAGTAAATAATTTTAATACCATGAAAAGGTTGCAAGGATTATAAATAAAAAAACTAAAAAATTTAATTGAAATGAAAATAAAATTAAAAGCTACTTTATAATGAATAAAATTATTTAAACGTAGTCAAGGATCAAGCTGAAATACGCATAAATGATCAGGGGCTAAACCAGCAAATATTTCCATAGCTCAAAACGCAGCGTATAAGTTGGACCAAATTGAAACGGCACACGGATTCTCGAGATTAATTAAAAAAAAAACAAAGGAAATGTATAATGGATCTAATCAAATAGCGACACAAAAAAAGGACTAAATGCGCAAATTATCCATTCATCGCAAAAACGCGCGAATCCTGTGGATACTGGATCGGGTCGGATCGGGGCGCTCACACGGTGTCGTTTTGAGGCCACTTCATCTGGCTTCAAACGACGTTGTTTTACACAACTTAAAAAAGAAATAAACCTAAAAACCAATTAGGAATCCGGCCCCCTTTTCTTTTGAAACCAAAATACTTTAGCCCTTGTTTTAGAAAAATTAAACCCTCATTCACTATTCTGCCGATTTCGATGAACGCGTCGTCAGACCACCATTTCACCATTGAAATCGGTGTGTGGTGATGCGTAGTGGCGCCCTCTTACCCTCATTTAGAACCAGGCCCAAGAATCGCCTATTTCTGCCCCTAAATCCTCATTCAAACTTCGATTTCGACCAAGCAAATAAGAATCTGACGATGATATTTAATAGATAAGTGTTTTTTTTATTTTTCTTTTGCATGCAATAGATTAGAAAAGAAAAGAAAATAAATCGAAAGTCGATATAATAGAATCAGAAATTTGATAGAAACTAAAATCGGAAATTACCTTTTTATTTTTTTTTCTGTATTTCGTATTCTGTTTGTATATAAAAAAAATCGGGATCCCCCTTTTACAATTCTTTGGTTGCTCTTTTTATAGCCTAAAAGAAAAAGAAAAATACAAGATATTTTGTTTTTCTCTGCTTTGCTGTCGTTTGTCCTCTCTTTGTGCAGGTACGAAGGTATCGGGCTAGTTGTGGCGTGGTTGTACGTGGCACTCGGCGTGGGGCGTATGGAGGCGTGGGCACATGGCGTGCGCGTGCGTGGGGCTCGGCTGTGGCGCTGGTGGTTAAGGGCTAGGGTTTTCGAAGTTTCAATCTGTTTTGGGCCATTCGGGCTTGTATGGTTGTTTTGTAAATTGGGCTGATTTGGGTTTAATTTTAGGTTGTGTAATGGACATTTGGTTTGAGGATTGATTTAGATTTGTATTTGTATTTGGGATTGTAGGGATTTAGATCTCTGTATTCGGGCCCGCTTGGGTCATTGTATTTTATGGATTATAAATGGACTTTTATTTATTAATTTTTTATTTGTTATTTTTTGGTTTTTGGTTTTGGTTTTCCTCCTTGGTATATCTCATAACAAGTTCAGTTGGTTAGTTGTAATGTTTTTCAGATTTGTAACCTCTGGTGAAATACGAAAGCGTTCCAAGTTGTTCAAACCCTTAATTTTGGGATTAACAAATGCAACAGTGGAACAGGTTTGTTTTATTTAAATTTTTTGTATGCTCACTAGCACTTGACATCCTTTCATGCATTATCAGGAAACGATTGTTTTTTTTTTTTTTGAGTTCTTTCCCCTTTAGAACAACAGTGCAAATAAGAGTTGGAACATATCCTTTTGGTTAGTAGGAAACGATCTCAATTTTCTTTTATCATCTTTTACATATTATTTTTGCTGTCTTAACTCTTAAGATTAATGAAAGCTAATCGAACCACAACATCACTTCATTTACACGATTCTCATGTTCAAAGGGAGAGTTGTAACCAGCAGCACTGTACAGCAGAGAGCGGCCACTGTGTTGATTGGAGGCTGATGATTTATCCCTACCAGTGCCTTTGAGGCTTTTCTTCAAGGCTGATAGTTGAACAGAGATGTTGGAGTCATCCATGAAACCTCCAAATCTCCTCACAGCTGCATATTTGTGTTGAGGCAACTCCATTGGCTGTGCTTCAGCTGATAGGGGAGGGTTTCTTTGGAATTTTTGGGGCATGTAAAAGTGAACTACATAGGTTGAATTCTGGAGATGTCCTGTCCTTGGATGTATATTAACCAAAACTGGTGCTGTCATATTCATTTTCACTGCGCCATCATTGTTGCCCCGGATGTAAGCAAAGAGACTAACCATGGAAAACAAATCGAAATTAGAAATAGAATGAGGATGATTAATGTCAAACAACAAATATATATATATATATATATATATCACTTTTTAATGAATTTATACTTCAAACAAAACAAATTCAAAATTATATACATGAAATACTGATGTGATATGGTTAACCAATATTAAGTAGCCCGGTGTTAGATTATTGTTATTTAAATACTAATGTACCATTGATCTAACACATAGCCACTCAGTTCTATTATCAAAGAGAAATAGCATTTGGCTGATTATTAATGTTATTAGTAAATAATAGAATTAGTAGTGTCCTTACATTTTGAAGCCAATTGAAACAGCATATGTGTAGGAGGGAGAGGAGATGGGGGGAGTAGCCACCCACGTAGCCTTTGAATAACTTCTAATCTCGAATTCAGGCTGGCTATGAATAACTGTGTATGGAGCACATTCAAGGTGGCCACAGTTGAGCGGCTTCTCATACCCTTTCCCCTCTATTTGCTCTACTACTGACGCACTTAACACCAACAACACAAACCCAAACTTCTTCATTTGCCCCATACCTCCAATTTTGGATATCTATTTCTTCATGAAATATATTGCTTCCTACTCACTATCGATATATGAATATATATATATATATATAGAGAGAGAGAGAGAGAGAGAGATGAAGGCATGCAAAGCTACTTGTGGTTCATATTTGTTAGCTTTCATCTTTATTCTAGTGGCTACATGAATGGCAACGTTGCATGCAACTTGTTATTTTGAGCACTAGGCATTTTTCCTTTTGTCAAAGATTCCACTTTTCATAATGCTTGTGGGCGGTTTCTTTTGACTATAACATGTTGATGTACATATTAGATCCTCTCAATATGTTTTGTGGAGTTTGATGTTATAGAAGATGAGAAGTTTTTCTTTTAAACTTCTCCTTTAATTGCAACATAAACCATCGATATATTTTGTACAACTATTCTTTTTCTTTTCCTTTTTCGTGAAGCATGAGACCATCATCTAATAGCAGCTTTTGTATTTCTCCCAAACCAAATACGACAGGTGACAATAAATTTTAAATTCTCAAATCTATATAATTATATATGCCATCATATATACGTGATCTTAGAAAAAAAAAAAATCCTAAGTAGCATATTTAACACAATGACAAGTGGATAGTATCTTTATTTGATACATTAACATTTTATGTCTTAAACTAATATAGACCCCATAATTTAAATGAAAACTATTATTTATAACTATAAATGTTATAAATAAATTCTTTCAATTATTAACAGCTGTTAAAACTATACAAAATTCTTCCCAAAACGGTTGATAATTTTATGATATTATTAAAAAAAAACATGACACAAAATATATATACAAAATAAGCACTACAACAAAGCAGATTTTAGCGGCGTTTTTATGGCTTTTAGTGGCGTTTTAAACGCCACTAGCAAAAAACGCCGCTAAAACACGCCATAAAAGTTAACGGCGTTTATTGTGAAAACGCGCTAAAGACCACACCTTTAGCGGCGTTTTTATAAGAACGCCGCTAAAGACCCGCCTTTAGCGGCGCTTTTTATAAAACGACGCTAAAGGTGTGGTCTTTAGCGGCGTTCTTATAAAAGCGCTAAATGTGGGTCTTTAGCGCGTTATTATAAAGCGCCGCTAAAGGTGTGGTCTTTTAGCGTTATAAAAGCGCCGCTAAAGGTGTGGTCTTTTAGCGGCGTTTCTTATAAAAGCGCCGCTAAAAGTGGGGTCTTTTAGCGGCGTTTCTAACAAAAACGCCACTAATTTGCACAGATTTGCAGTGCTATTTTTCTGCAATATCCTACCCTCCCTGCATTAAAAACCAACCAAAAACAAAGAACAATCGCATATAATTCCAACCCAAGCAACAAATAAAACATTTAAATCTCACCAAAAGCATTAAATCTAAACGATACTTCAAATTTAATAAAAGATATATGATATTTATTAATAAATGAAGCATAATTCAAACAATTTTACAATAATGTTAATCGTAACAATGTTAAAAAAATCTTACAACAATAAAACAAATGTCTAAGAGGCGGCCTCTGCATTGCTTCTTTGGAACAAGCGCATCATAGTCTGCATTTATAATGGAGTTCTTCATACTTTACATTACGCTTCTGCCTCCGTGGCTACGCTTACGCTAAAAGACTATTTCATTTCTTAAGAAGTATTTGTACGTATAATACTTTAATTCACTCGAGAAAAAAACTATTTCATTTCTATAAATCATTTCTATTTCTTAAGAGGTATTTACACTTATTAACTTAAAATCTATAATCTACGAAAATCCATGACAAATACGCTACTTTGCTTGAGAATAAGCTCCTTAAGTATATCGAAACCCTAAGTTTCCATATCAAATTCTGATGAAACGACAAACTTATAATATTTACAAAATTAATTTTGGATCTTATTATCTGATCTACATTCTTTATAACAATCCCATTTGTATGTGAGAATTTTAAATGTTATAAAGAGATGGTTGTCATATATACACCTATAACAACATTTAAGATTTATATCCTATTTTTTATTTTCAAATTAATAATATAATAAATTAATAATAACATTAATTAGTGATCCTTAAATAATATATTTAATAAATTTTAAAATTGTATTTCCTTTTATTAAATATTATTTTCATTCAATAAAATATGATTAATAGTTTTATGTAAATTTTAAACATTTTATTGGATCTAGATTATGACACATCCATGATATGGGTGAAGAAAGCGATGTAACAAATATATTTATAAAAAATAATTTAATGATTAGATGAAGCTTTAGTTGAAAGGGTAAAGACATTGAAAATCATGTTATTTTAGGTTCGAATATCATCAAGCATATTTTTTTTTTCTAGATTTCACATTATTTAATTTGACAAATATCTCGACAATAATATTTATTATTGTATAAAAGGTAGGGTTCTCAATAATTGCTCATCTAAGTTGGGACTCGATTGAAAGGTGACACGAACTCTATAAACCCCTTAAATATGGTATAAATAGTATTTTAATTAAAATTTATTATTTTATTTCACTTTAAGAATAAAACTAATTTACTAAAATTTGAGACGAGATTATCTTACGAACTAATTTAGTAAAGAGTGTACTTTATAGTTTGTTGGCAATTGTTGTTATATATAAAAAGCTCATATAGAATACACAAAACATATAAAAATCGATTTTTACAAAAAAATTGATCATAATTCAATTATTTCATATAATGATCATTAAAATATAATATTTCATTATAGATAGCAAAAAGTTTAGATTTAACAGATATATTTCAAGTATGAGTTAACCATTTTCCAGAAAAGATTTTATGTGCAAGATAGGCCACAGGATCATAAGGGGTTCTATCTGCAAATTTGGAAAACCACAAAATAAATTCATTCATAGATACATGAAATTGAAGTTTCATAAGTTCCTCATAGATGAAGTTGATTGTAATAATATTCTATCAAAACATAGGATATGTTCTTAATTTCAGAAACTGGTGACAGAAGATAGTTCAAACATTGAAACACATACATATATTAACTTACTCGAGAATTGGACATATATTAACATAGGATATGCTCATTTTGGTGATGAATATAGTTCAAACATTGAAACATATACATATACATAGACAATGAAAAAAATGTTTCCATTTTCAAACATCAAAAGCATCACAAACAATGAAAGATACACATATTTCATTGAAAATAAACAAAAAATGAACCATATTTTCCTCCTAAGAATGTTAATATATTTCATATTAACTTTCGTGGATAGAGAGAATGTTAGAAAATTTTCCTAATAAATTTGGCTTTTTAAAATTGTATTATACATAGATGCAGATAGAGGTGTGCATGGGCCAGGCCGGGCCGGGTTCGGGTCGGGCCCAAAAAAAATTCTGCCCGATTGGTAGGCTCGAGCCTGGCCCGATCCAAAATATGGGCCTAAAAATTTGTCCAGGCCCGACCCGCTTTAAAATTGGTAGGCCCGAGCCCAGCCCGACTAGTATAAATTTTTTATTAAATAAAAATAAAAATTAAAACAAAAATAAATAAAAATATAATAAATCAAATACATTTAAAAATATAATAAATCAAACACAATTAAAATATAACAAATAAAAATATTTTGGGTCAATTGGACCTAGGTCAAAAATTCATACAGAGGCTCGCCTGCTTTTCTAAGCAGCCTTGTTTTTTGCCCAAGCCCATTTTTTGGGCCTATATTTTTGCCCAAACCCTCCCACATTTAGGCGGGCCTTGGTCGGGTCGGGCACCGCCCATGCACACCTCTAGATGCAGATAGGTTATGAAAGAATCAGCATGGATTAAAAGTGTATTTCTGATTTTTTTTTTTTTCTATTTCCTAGACAATTCACTAACAAGAAGAAATGAAGAAAAGTATTCAACTACTGTGAAAAAGAAAGAAACAAGGGAGTAACACACCTTATATAAACAATCGAATATCAGAAGATCCAATTGCCCATAGCCACTTATGGAAATAACTGTGAACATAATATTCTGATCAATAACAATTCATGACATAATATATTTTACCATGAAAACAAAAATAACAAACAAACAATTCAGAAAAGTGAGAAAACAAGCAGATAATTGAAGTTTATCAAATTACAAAATCAGTTGACCCCAAAAAATATTTATATTCTGAAATCCCATAAAGCTTAAGAGCCTAAAGTATGGGAATCTAACTGAGCAAGCATGCTCCTAAATCTCTTCATTCTTAAGCAGTAAATGATTTGGAATTAAAATGGAAAAAAAAAGTTTGTAATTGACACCCTTATACCGATTAATCTGCATATAATTTTTAAAAAAAATGGTCAATAATGGAAAATTTCTACCAATTAATTATGAAAAGAATGATGGTCATCAATTAATTTTCATACGTTCATCTTTTCCACGTTCAAGATACCAAAAAAGATAGTATTATATGATATTTCATGTCATAAACGCATACTAACATTTGTATGTAATCAATTTATACTTTTAAAGAAAAAGAAAAGGAAAAGGAAAAGGAAAAATCTTAATAGAAAACCTTAATTAAATCTTTTAAATACGAGATTAACCTATCAAATTTATTAAAATACCAAACTTGTCCCTTTTAAAACTGAAGCTTGGGTCTAGGGATAACCAAATTACAAACTGCGATTAACCAAACAAATGCAAACAAGCAGATATCAACAATCAAGATTACACCTAATTCTTGATTGTCCTTACGCATTCATAGTCACAAACCACAATACAAGCAGCATCATTTTCCAAATACAAGTGTTTTATAACAAAGGAAAATAAAATAAAACAGAAAAAAATCAATGCATTGATTAATTCTCTGTGATATACTAGGCTTGCTGTAATATTTTTAAAACCCTAACCATTCAAAATTTCCATTAAATCCAGCATCAAAAATTTGATGCGTTAATTTCGGTACTATAAATTTTAATTAAAAAATATTTTGAAGCGCACAATTGCTGTTTAGTTAATATTACATTGAAATATTCATTAGGAGTAAAATAATTAAAGATAGAAACTAAAAATAGGAATTTGAGCTCAAATTTTTGAACAGATTATCGATGTATGTGCTAAGACTAAATGGAAATTAACGACTAAATCTTAACGCTAGAGCTACGTGAAAAATACAAAATTTTGAATGCCAAAGATGTAATATCAAATAAAACGAACATCTAATGATATCGCAACTAGGAATAAATAGATTTCTTCACTTGAGGCACATCAACTAGGAATAAATATGGACCAAAAGAACATCTAATGATATCTCATGCCAAAGTGATTTTGATAAACCATAGAATCAATACATGTTTTAGATCTGTAGATAATGCTATTCAAATACCGGGTTTGATTTCGGTTCTTGTCAATTCTCAAAGTCTTTCCAAAGTCAAACCTTTACATCGAACAAAAATAAAGAAGGTAAACAAAATAAAAAAGAATGATATAAATAAACCCTAAATCAAAAAGTTTACATTTACAAATTCCATACCGTCGTTCTTTGTTGAATGTTGGGATCTTGGGAAATTTTAATTAGTGAAATGTTGGGGACTTAGCTCTTAGGGATTTAGGGAAAATTTAGGGATTTAGCGAAAAAATGAAGCTTAGGGATTTGGATTTAGGGAAAAGTTTTAGGAGAAAATACTTAGTGATTTGGGGATGGAGGAAGATAAAACGAGCACAAAGAAAAGCATTGACGTTTTGCTCAAACTCAATTATGTTTTGCGGCATTTCTAAAAAGCGCCGCTAATTGTTGATAAAGCGACGTCGTCCACCTTAATGCACATTATGTTGTCGATAAAACGACGACGTGAAGCTTAATGTCCATACATATTTACGGCGTTTTCTGGAAAACGCCACTAAACATAGACTTTTCGCGGCGTTTTTGAAATAGCGCCACTAATACTTGACAGATTACTGTGGCGTTTTACCAACGGCGCCACTAACAAAAAGCTTTAAACGACGACGTCTTGCATCGTATTGATATATTTTGTGGCGTTTTACACATAAATGCCACTAATTCATACAACAATGTTTCAAACGACGCCGTCTTAAAATAAATTGATGGGTTTTGTGGCATTTTTGTATTAAACGCCGGTAATTTTTAATGTCATTTAATTTATATATTTTTATACTATTATTAATTAATCCATTTACTTAATATTATTAACACTAAATAATCTTTAAAAATATATATTAATTATATATCGTCTTATATCCAATTACTTTAAAATTATTTTAAATATATATAAATTTAAAATATATCAGTCATATACCCATAAATATTTAAAATTATTTTAAATAATAGTATTTTAATTTTTTCATTTTTAACATATATTTTCTATGTTATAATTTGTTTCAAAATTTTTCTATGTGTTATTAATTTTTCTAAATAATTTAAATATAAAATTAAAAAATTACATTTTAGTTAATACAAAGTTCAATAATTATAAGAAGTCGATGAAAGAGTGATTGACTTTTATTACAATTATATTTAATTATTGCATAATTCATAGCAATTTCAAATAAATTACCCTCAATATCGTTAAACCTTAAACCCTAAATCCTACACCCTAAAACCTAAACCCTAAACCCTAAACATTAAGCCCTAAACCCTAACCACTAAACCCTAATTTCATTTTTGGATTTTGGTCATATATGTTAAACCCTAAACCCTAAATACTAAACCCTAATTTGACATATACCTTAAACCTTAAACTCTAAACCCTAAACCTTAACCCCTAACCCTAACCCACAAGCATTGAACCCTTAACCTTTAAACCAATGAACCCTTAACCTAAACCTTAATTAACCCCTAACCACTACCACTTAAATTACCCTCAATATCGTTAAACACTAAGATCTTAAACCTTAAACAATAAAACCCAAATAATAAACTTTAAACGCCAAAAAATTAACATCCTAAATATTAAACCCCTAAAGCCCTAAAATAAATTAATCCTAAAACTATAAACCATAAACCCTAAACTTAAAACCCTAACCCATTAACTATTTCCCCTTAAACCCCTAACCCTAAACATTAACCCCTGACCACTAACACTTACACTTTAATACCGATAAACACTAAGATATTAAACACTATACAACAAAACCAAACAACAAATTTAAAACACTAAACCCATACACCAAAATAACAAACCTTAAACAATGAAATTAACATACTAAATAATAAGCCCTAAATCAATTTTAATAGCTTAATTTGTAACTTAAATGAAAATTTCTAAATTGTTTAGTTAGCAATTTGTAACTTTTCATAATTAAGTAACTAAAATGAAACTTTCTCATTGCTTATAAGTGAATTTATCAAAATAAAATTTAATTCAAAGCAAGAATAAGGAAAAAATATGAAAAATTCTTAGCGGCATTTTTTTAAAAGCGCCGCTAATGCTCAGACCTTTAGCGGCGTTTATCCAAAAGCGCCGCTAATGCTCAGACCTTTAGCGGCGTTTATCCAAAAGCGTCGCTAATGCTCAGACCTTTAGCGGCGTTTTCCCAAAAGCGCCGCTAATTCTCAGACCTTTAGAGGCGTTTTTACTAAAACGCCGCTATCAATTGGACCTTTAGAGTCGTTTTTACAAAAGCGCCGCTAATGTTCGGACCTTTAGCGGTGTTTGAATAAAAAACGCCGCTATTTATCATTTTTAGCGGCGTTTTGCAAATAAACACCGCGATTGCTCATTTTTTTGCGGCGTTTTCCTTAAAATGCTGCTATTGTGTAATTTTTGTGGCATTTTTAGTTAAAATGCCACTAAAAGCGCCGCTAAAAGTCTGTTTTGGTGTAGTGAAGTAAATATACTATTATATAATTAGTTTAGTACCTACACATAGCATTAAATATACATTATCACAATCATGGTGCAAACATTCCTAAATACCAAAACTTCAAAATGAAGCTAAAGATCAACTCAAAACATTAGGTACATAACAAATCTATATAAACTTTGATGAGTCGAAAGTTGAATTTCAGATGTTGCTGATCATCTTGAAACTTGGGATCTATGTTATCTACACATGGAAATAAACAAATCCTACACTAAACAATAGGGCTCAGTGGTGCTAACATGAGTTAACACAATTACCAAATGGAAGCAAGATATTGAATACAATTAACATGTAATTTATAACTATTACAATACAGCTACCATTCATGTCTCATGCCTTATGTTGGTGCTTTGATACATGTTAGAACATGCTACTTACTAACATTTGCTTTCATTTAACACAATATCTCAATCACATGAGTTACATAGTATCCCATAGGAACATATTCATCTTTTCACTTCATAATCAAATCTACTGATTTTTTTAATATCCATATTGGCCCTTAGGGCTTGTATAACCAAATCACATGATCTTTCATATTTTATCTCTATCTCTTATTACTTTAACATCAACATGCAATTGCACACTTCAATAACCAATGTCAATAAGTTAAATACATGTTTTCATATATTCCTATTAATTGGGCATGGACTTAAGACTTATACATGGATCATCCTACCATCACACCAATATATTCAGCATCTAATGCCTCATCGGTAAATCAGAAGTATAGCATGCATTACGCTCCTCATCGATATAAACCAAAGTATATAAATGTGTCTAGCACCTCATCGGAACGTTCGAAGTATAATATACGCTCCGCACCTCATTGGTATAAACTGAAGTAAAATCCCTTACACTAATCCTATGGCATACCAACTATACCCAACTCTACCCAAGACATCTAATAGGGTATCCAATACTCCTGAACATATATGTTTCACATATTATGAATCTTGACATAGTAAGTTCAAATCACATAAATTTGCAAACAAATCATATAACATACATCATATACCACAATTCACCAAGGCACAAACACACAATCGTGAGACAATATCAAACATTACCTTTATTAAATTGGTACTTAATAGTCCATATATGTATTAAACCAAAATCCTGAAACTACAAACCTAGATAGCTACTTGTCTACAGCCTTCACCTTTTCTTTATCATGAGATGGTCCAACGTTGGCTTTAGCTATGTACAATAATTCAATTGTAGAAATGAAATTAATTTCAACTCAATCACATGAAAAACACATAATTATGCATAATTTTATTTGATTCATTTTAGTCCCTATATCCAATATGCTTATATTTTTCAATATTTAACATTGAATCAAAATCTAATTTCATATTCTTTCATTAGGGACCTTGTACTTTTAATCTATAGCATAATTTCCTAATAATTTTTTCTTTATTCAATTTAGTCCCTAATGTTATACTTAAACTATATAGCTAAATTGAATTCCAATTCAATTCCAACATTTTCTCTACTTTTCAACTTAATCTTAACATAACTCATACTTATTAATCAACAATTCTTAACATATTCAAGTTTGATTTCTCCAAAAACCTACTATTGTAACTTAACATATACTAAACAATTTGAAAATCTAAAACTTGGGTATGATAAACTAAGCTTAAATATTCAAAATTCTATAGAAATCATGAAAAAAAATCCAATTACCTTGCTTAATTTTGGACAAAAATATAAAAGAAAACAAAGGGAAAATCCTTCTTTCTTTCAACTTAGGACGACACTTGATCGTGTCTTTCGAGTCTTAAAATTTTATAAAAATAATGATCGAACCGGGAAACTAACTAAGATAATGATGGAGGCAAGTGCACCCATTGAACAGTAGTATAGTTAGTGGCAAGACTGGATTGCCGAACCCAGAGGAACTAAAAGTACTAATATTAACTCTCTTTCTATTATTTAGCCTAAGAATTAAGTGGATTTTTATCTAATCTAAAATTAACTATTTAACTAAGCAAAAGGTGCTAAGAAAAAGAAGAAATTGGGGAAAAGACTTGAGACCTAGATTTCACTTGTTATCTAACTCTGAACCGGACAATTTATTCATTTGACTTTATCCGTAGGATTTCCTATTTTATATTAATCCCTCTCTTCAAGGCTACTAACGGCTAACCCTAGGTTGATTAATTGAAATCTCTTTCTAATTAAAACCCCTAGAATTGCATTAATTCGATCTATGGACTCTCATATTAGGTCTGACCCTAATCTGGCAGATTTTCGTCACCTTATCTCTAGGCGTGCGAGCAACTCCGCTTAACTATGCTAGATCTACTCTTAGACAGGGTTTCTTCCTCCTTTGCTTAAGCACATCACACTTGAATCAATATCCCAAAATACCAAAACAAGAATTAAGAACACATAGTTAAGAACAAATCAAATATTTATCATTCAATTCAGATAACAATAACAAGATTCATCTTAGGTTTCATCCCCCTCAAGTATTTGAGGGTTTAGTTCATAATTGTAAAAGAAAACATCTCAGGAGGAAAGATAAAACAAAACATAATAAATCCTTAAAACCCCCTAAAGGAATTGAAGGGAGATCCTCCGTCTTGATTAGGATTTCGGCTTCTTGAGATGAATCAACTGGCTTTCTTCGAGTAAATCCCTAAAATTAACTGCTCTAGCTCGGCTCTTTGGCCTAGCTGAACGCCCCTTAAAGGTTGGCCTCTAAGGTCTTTATATAGGCTTTTGGAATATGTTTCTTTGCCTCTAAGTACCCTAATCCGAATAGAATTCTTATTTCCTACAACAGAGACACGTCCATAGCACACCTCTGTGTAAATCGTGGCCAGGCTGTGGTCAATCTTGTTGACGAGGCACGGCCACGTATTTCAGCGTCCAGGTCGTGGTTGACTTTTCTCACGAGGCATGGCCGTGTGGTCTTGTGCCCAGGCCGTTTGGATTTCATACTTTGGCCCATTTTCTCCATTTTCGGCCCATTTCTCATTCTTTTCAACCTCCGATGCTCTACTGAGTATAAAACATGAAAACAAAGTATTAAGAGCACCTATTTCCATAATTAAAGGGAAAAATCATCCAAAAACATGCTAAATGTGGGATTAAAATATGTTACTATTTTAGTTTATCAAATACCCCCACACTTAAGCTTTTGCTTGTCCTCAAGCAAAATTCTCAAGTCATAATTAAAATAAACTTCCTCAATTCAAAATATTCATCAACAATGCCTCATCATAATTCTTAGATAATTTATACATGGATAATTTAACTCAAAGAGTCCTAAAGATTCAAACAATCAAAGTCATGAGTTTTTAGTATGAAAACATAGGTGTTTCCCCTTACCTAAATAATCACCTTTAATTCAAAATCGATAAAAGTTGACATCCTCACTAAAGATTCACTCAAGTCACTCAAGGTGTTTAAGGTTCAAAAATTAAGCTCTCAAAAGTCGAACATGAAAAGTTTTTACGATAGGCTTGCTTGAAAATCAAATCTCCACCACTGTAAAATGAGATGATACACAAATCAAAAGGTCTTTAAAAAGGGTTGTAACGGGGCTTAGGTTAAAGGTGTGGATAAAAGCTGAATTAGAGGGGTTAGAATCAAGATTGAATTGACAATCACCTAACTAGAAAAAAAATGACTAATAACCTGAATAATTACATCAATTGAAAACTTGTAATACTAATAATACGAGCTTCTTCTTCAAGATGTTGAAATTAAACATATAGGCTCGCTTAAGCACATTACTAATAATGAATATACTTTGAATTTTTGATTGATTTTGATTTGATTTTTTTATAAGAACAAATCAAAATACAATAGAACTTTAACAACTGAAATAATCTAATTAGGCAACTAATCAAAACAAATCTCGATAGAAGGGTAATCAAAAGGAATGGTGACAACAAATACGAGATGGGTTTCGGGTTAATATTAGTGGGTTGAGTCAATAAAAAGGATTGTTAGGATCAAAGGGGTTCACTAGGGGTCAATTATGAGGGTAGGCTTTTAGTGGAGTAAGTGGGTTAAATCCTAAGTGCCTTAATCATCTCTGTATATCAAATCAATAGTGTGGGCTTGACATGTAACAGTCCAGTTTATACCCTAGTCGGAACAGTGGTTTCGGGACCACAAATTCTAGTTTGTATAATATTTTAATATTATTTTCTGGGCCGTTGATATGTGACTGAGCATGTGTTTAAATCCTGTAAGCTAATTAGTCCGTTTGAATGTTTAATTTGAGCAAAGGATTGAATTGCATTAAATGTGAAAGTTGCTTGCTAATTGTTAAAGTACTTAAGTGATGTGGCTTTTGAATGTTGTGGCCTTAAAAGGCAAATATGCCAATAAGTGGTTAGTGGATGGCTAAGGTCATAAATGATCTTGAATTATATGTTTTAATATATTTATTTTAAAGGTTAAAAATGTCTTTAAGATTAAATGATTATATGTTTAATAAAAACATGAAAATGGCCACATTATCATCCCTTGTTAGCCGAAAATCAAAGAAAGAAAAATAAGAAAACCCTAAGCTATATTCGGCCATTTCAAGCTTGAATTAAGGTAAGTTTTGATTTCAGTTTTTTTATAATTTTTACGTTTTTTCAATCGTTGCTTTGAGAGCTACAAAACCATGCCTTGATTTTGTGTTTTGATGATGTACGTGAAATATGCCATTGATGGTTTTGCAAGCTTTGTGATGTTTGAGAATGAAAAATGAAAGATTTGAGTTAGATAAACATGTTTTGTTCTTGAAGTTTTGATGAATTTAGCTAAACAGTGCTAAATTGAGAAAATGGTAAATTGAAAGACTAATGTGTGAATTTGATGAAAAGTATGGACTTATATAGTCCTTAGGGATATTCGGCTAAGCTTGTGTGTGAATTGATTTTATGAATTTGATGTTTTGAGTAAAATAGACTAAATTGATAAATTGTGCAAGTATGAGGGCTAAATTGTAAATTACCCTAAATATATGTGTTTGTATTTAATTGAATGGAATAGTGAAATAAAAAGGTTAATTCTAAATATGTTTAGATCAAGAACCGAGGAACACAGATTTAGATCGCGGGAAAGCAAAAATAACAGAGTAGCCATTTTCGTTTCGTTAAACCGAACCCGAGGTAAGTCACTATGCAAATAAACTTATCTGTATTGATTTGAATATATGTATTCATATGTCTATCGATGAAAATGAATGAGTATGAGATGCTAAGTGCGTAAATTCCAAAATAAGTTCGATACAGTGATAAAGCCGAGAAGTCCCGTACGATCCTAGGAATAGATAGGATTAGCCATGTCATGACATAGGTATCTGTTCTATTTTATCATGTAAGACCACGTCTGGGACGTTGGCGTTGATTTGAAATTGCGTGTAAGACCTCGTCTGGGACGTAGGCATCGATATGAATTATATGTAAAAGACCTAGTCTGGGACGTAGGCATCGATATGAACTTTATGAGTAAGACCATGTCGGGACATCAGCATCATATTGACTCGTGTAAGACCACGTGCCGGGGCGTTGGCATCGTTATGATCTGTCGTGTAAGACCGTTCGCACAATGGCATCGATATCTGAGTGCATGTAAGACCTCGTCGGGACGTTGGCATTGTACTACTATTATGAGCTTTCTGAGTATCCTACTAGGTTCCTAAGGGTTCAACGGGCAAGTCTGCAATACGAATAGTATATCCGAGCTATGATCAATTAAGTGAATGAATATCCGATTCAAGTGCGTTGAATGTGCATTAAGTATGCATGAATGGTAAGTATGCATATGACTTTGATTGAAGAAAAGTATGTTTGAATAGGATAATGTGAAGGAGATGCAAGAAAGATTATGAATGAGCTATGTGTTTCAAATGAGTTTTGAATGGATAAATGTGACAAATGTAGTCATAAGTATGAATCAAGCATATACATGATAAATTGTTAAGTGAATGAGATGTGCCAAGTTTATTTGTATATGACTTACTAAGCTTTTGGAAAGCTCACTCTGTGTGTGTGTTTTTCTCTATTTTATAGGTCGTCGAAGCTACTGAATGCTCGGGATTGTCAAGGATCGTCATCACACTACTAAACTTATTTTGGTACCCTTTTGAAAATGTATATGGCTAATTATGACATGTATAGGCTAGATAGGTGTATATGATTATGAAGTGAGCATGGCCATGTGTATTGGCAAGCTTTTGAGTTGATAAATGCTTGAATGAATGAGTTATGAAGCATATATTTAATATGTTTTGATGCATATGAAATGGTTAAGTTTTGGTTAAGCAAATGGATGATACGTGTTTGAAATGATGTAGGATTTAGTTTGTAATTTGGTATGAATGGAATTGATATTGAATATATGGATGAAGTGAACCATTTGATATGTTTTGGTTGCCATATATGCATATTATGTTTTGGTATATATTGCTTGTAGGAAGACCCTAAATGGGTGGCACATTGGCCTTGTAAAATGGCCTATAATGTCACACGGTTGAGGCACACGGACGTGCCTAAGACCGTGGGTAAATTGGTAGAATGTGGCTTAAATTGCACACGGCCTCGACACGGGTGTGCTTGGTGGCCGTGTGAGAAATGGCAGTATGTGATCTATTAGTGCACGGCCTTAGCACACGGGCGTGCTTGGTGACCGTGTTGATCTTGGCAGAATACTACCACGGGGAGGTCGCACGGGTGTCATGTAGCCGTGGGTGAGGCACGGCCTACCCCCACGGCCGTGTGTCCCCTATATGTTAGAAAAGTTTCAAATTTTTATGAAATTAATTATGTGTTTCGATTTAGTCCCGACTCAGTTTATAAGCATGCTTAAGGTCTCGATGACCTACTTAAGGGACATTATGATTAATATTGATGAATGGTTGAACGATTAATTCTGTAAATGTTTTCGATCTATCTGGTAATGCCTTTAAGCCTAATCCGATGATCGGACACGGGATAAGGGTATTACATGACATGTATAATCGAAGCAAGTTCTAGAATAACAAATCAATGTTGACACACTCATAATCAATAAAGTAAGCACGAAAAGAATGTATGCTCTAAAAGGCTCAAAATCTCACAAAAATTATGGGTATTTTGATGTCAACCTCGTAAATTTCAAACTTCAAGATAACAATTTAGATTCAGGTAGACAACCTAACGGAATTTTAATTTTTAAAGATAGACTCATCATGCTTGATTCTCTAGTATCTTAAAGTTTAAATCATCATTGCATAATTATCATTGACTTAATCTAAAACATATCAATAAAAATCATGAATCAACAAGAATTTAATTCTAATTAGTGATATAAGAAAATTACTTTAAAACAAAATATCATTCAGGGATTTGAGAATAATGCAAAAAGTTAGGCACTTTTTCTAATAAACTTTCACCCCCCACACTTAAGATGTACATTGCCCTCAATGTACAAAGATAGATAACAATCATATAATAAGAAAATCAAAAGAGAGGGAGAAAGGTGAAACTTCATAAATTTTTTGATGGATTCCTTGAGTTGGAAGTGTGGAAACTTAATTCGGAGGTTAAAGATAAGTTAGAAGGGGCGCCTCTAGTTCCTGTGCTAGATAAAGAAATTAGGAACCTTGTGAAGAGTTTGTCAGGAAACAGTAATAATAATTTGAATTATACTAATTATATAATTAAAGTAAATAAAGATAACAAGAAAATAAAACTAAAAGAGAAGATGAATGGACTAGAAAGTCCTTATTGGTAGATGGTTCGCGAGGTGGGTGTGGTGTCTAAGGCCATGGTGTTGTGATTCCTTAGCAGCCTTTAGAACCTAAAACCAAGAAACTAAAACAAAATAAGCTAGATTAAGCATATGAATAATAAAGAAAAGGAAAATAAAGAAAAAGAGAAAGGTAAAATAAAAGCTAAATGGTCTCAAAGACCCTTGGCTTGTCGAGTTAATGAAGTGGTCGGCATGAGCTTATGTCAATTTTGTCGTAACCATTTTTTTGGAAAACAACAAGGGGTTCGACTTTGGGTTTTAAAAATGAAAAAAAAGGGAGTCGCCACCAATCCCTTTTTGTTGAGGTGTGATCGGGTCACCTCGTAAAACGGTTGTTTTTAATAAACAGTTTGATTTATCAAAATAACAATTTTGGTCTACGAAATCCAGAAAACGAGTTCGAAAGTCGGTTATGCACGAGGAAGGGTTAGCACCCTCGATACGCCCAAAATTGGTACCAAAATGATTAATTAGTGTCTTAATGTCGAAAATTTGAAAAGATTTTTAAAATACGGATCCTTTAAAAGGTATTAGGATATTTGAGATTTCTTTGTTCCGAGAGGGTACAAACATCACATCCAGCACGTTAGGACATGATATTCTACACCTTCGTAATCAAAGTTATCTCATGATTTTACGAAGTTTATCAAAAGGATATTTAGTTATTTAGTCCAACGAAAAATCGCAACCCAGCACGTTAGGGCACTATTCCCCGAATTCCCAAATACAGAACATTGCCTTTATTTTAAAACCTTTAAATGGTGTGTAGCAATTTTACAAAATGCATCGTATCGGATTAAATCAAAGAAAAGGCTCGAGTCAAAACTTGAGATTTCTTTGTCCCAAAAAGATATAAACATCACATCCAAAGATGTTAGGACACGATGTTTTAATCTCTCGTAATCAAAGTCGTCTCGTGATTCGTGAAACTTCGTAAAAAGGATGTTAAGTTATTTAGTTAAATGTAAAATTGCAACCCAAAGACGTTAGGGCACTATTTCCCAAATTTCTAAATACGAAACATTGCCTTTATTCTAAAACCTTTAAATGAAATATGATGATTTTCGAATATATTTTGTTTAGTAATAATATGAAATTAAGAAAAAATGAACGAGATATAAATATAGAAAATATAAGAGCACTAATAATAATGATAATAATATGATAGTGATATAAAACAATGATAATACTATACTAATATGAATAATACATATATATAATATTAGTCGTAAAATAGAATAATAAAATTATAGTGATGAAAATTAAATAATAAAATAATAAAATATAAGATAGTGGTAATAATATAATATGCTCGAAAACAAAAGATAGTAAGGATAATAGGCAAAAGAATACGAATAATAGGATTTAACGAACAAATAATAAGATGTGTGCACATAAGAGAGATGGTAATAATAATAAAATATACACATTATGAAAAATGATAATATGATGACGATAATAATAGGATATTACATAAGAGATATGACGATGGTAAGCATATTATAATAACAATAGTGACATGATATATGAGAGATATAATGAAAAATAAATATATACATTATATGAGGCAATAATAATATAACAATAATAGTATTATAGTATATACAAGATATAATAATGGTAAATAAACATACATTATATGAAGAACAATAATACCATAACAATAACGATAATAATGTAACTAATAATGATATGCTAACATGAATGTGAAGGATGATAATAAAATAATAACATATTAACAAGGAAGATAATGAAAATAATAGAAAGTACAAAAGGAATAAATAACAAACACAAAAGAAAGAAGAAAAGAGAAAAAAAAAGTATACAAATGGTAGTAAAACAATGACAATAATAATAATAATAATAATAATAATAATAATAATAATAATAATAATAATAATAATAATAAAATAAAATGATATACAAATAATAATACTAAATAATAGTAGAAAGAACAAAAATCATAAATTAACTAAAGAGGGATTGAATTGGAATTAAAACGGAATTCTAGGAGTTAAATTATAAATAAAACAAGGTTCGAGGGTCAATTTGAAAATAAAACGAAATTTCAAAGTCAATCTGAAACAAAAATAAAAGAAAAGGATCGATTTACACGCGAGGAACGGAGGGACCACGCGCATAATAATTCCTCTCACCAAAAACGTCCGAACAAGGGGGACTAAATTGAAAGCCAAACGAAACGTTCGGGCCATATTTGAAATAATAAAAAAATTAATTGAAAGAAATAAAAATGCGGAAGGGCTAAAACTGTAATTAGCCCTTCACTTCAAAACGCGGATCCCTGAACGGGTCGGTCGCTGTGGTCATGACCAAAACGACGTGTTGGGGCTTATAAGCTGGCGCGCTTTGATTTGGCTATATAAGCCATTTTTTGCAAAAAATTCACTTTCCCATCTCTTCTAAAAAAGTCGATTCTGCTTTTTTTCTCTCCGCAGTGGGAGAGCCTCCGTGAAGTTTCCGCAGGTCGCCGCTGCTCACCGTCATCGGCGATCAAGCTTCACCACCATGCACGGTGGTAAAAAATGTAAGAAATTCTATTTTTATTCTTTTATAATATATATATATATATGTCGAAAACAAAAAAAAGGAAGAAAAAGACTACGAAAAATAAAAAGAAGAAATCCCCTATTTGCCTCTGTCTTTTTTTTATTTTTTTGATTGATCAAAAAAAAGAACCGATGAAAAACAAAACCTTTTCACTTCCGATTTGCTTGCTGGTTTTTGTTTCTGTGTTTTGAATCTGTCTTTTGTATTGATAAATTTCTCTAGATATTATAATGGGTTTTTTTTATCTCTGTTTTTTTTATCGAAAAATCCCCTCTTTCTGCTATGATTTTTTCTATTCGATTTTTCCCCCTTTTACATTGTTTTTCTCTTCGGTTTTTATAAATGAGATTGAAAAGAGAGAAAAACAATATATTTTGCTATTGTTTACTTTCTGTCATTTCTCCCTGTTTGCAGGTTTTCGGTGGTGCAAGTGGATGGTCGGTGGCCGACTCTGTCAATGGCGGTGGGCGGTGGCTAGTCGAGAAGGCAAGTGGCCTAGTGGCGCCTTAGGGTAGCTTTAGGGTTTTTTGTTTGTTTCTGTTTATTTGGTGTTGGGCTAGTGGGCTGGTTGTAATTGGGTCAAATGTTTTTGGTTTGTGTTTGTGTTGTTTGGGACATGGGCTGGTTGTAATTGGGTCAAATGTTTTTGGTTTGTGTTTGGGTTGTTTGGGACATGGGCCAGTAAAAATGGGTCGTACAGCTACCCCTCTTTGCTCATTGTCGTGTAACGAGAATGGAGCAAAGACTTTTGAAGACTAATTTTGCTCGACCTCACTGAGTCTTAGCCTCTTTCGGTTCTTCTCTTCTTCTTCGTTCCTGTCCACCGCATCTTGTTGCTTCGATCCATTCCACTGCCACTTCAGAGAGATAGGACCTGTAGCTTCAATTTGCTCCTGCTACAACTTCGAGGGAATGAGATTTGTTCATCTTTAAGCTGCTCCATTGTGACTTCGGGATAAGAATTAAGGAGAAGAGATTCATAGTCTCCATCTTCTCTCTCAAACTTCAAAGAAATAATGATTGATCCTCATTGTTAACTCGGGGAGACGGATTTGTAATCTCAACCTACTTCACCGAACGTCGAGAAAATGAGAATTCATAGAAGAGATTTGTAATCTCCATCTTCTCTACTGAAACTCCAAAGAAATAATGATTGATCCTCATTGTTAACTCGTGGAGACGGATTTGTAATCTCAACCTACTCCACCGAGAAAATGAGAATTCGTCGAGGAATGAGAATTCAAGCTACTCCAATGGAACGTCAAGGAGAAGAGATTTGTAATCTCCATCTTCTCTCAAACTCCACGAAACTTTGTTAACTCGTGGAGAGAACTAAGGATGTAACCTCATTGTTAACTCGAAATAATGATTGAGATGGGATTTGTAATCTCAACCTACTCCATGGGAACTTCGAGGAAATAAGAATTCGTGGAGAAGAGATTTGTAATCTCCATCTTCTCTCAAACTTCAAACTTCAAAGGAATAATGATTGATCCTTATTGTTAATTTAGGAGACGGATTTTTAATCTCAACCTACTCCATCGAACGCCGAGGAAATGAGAATTTAGAACTTTCCAATTTGCTTCCTTACTATCTTCGTGAAGACTTCAATCTTCACCGCCCCACTACCATCTTGAGGAACGAAGTCCCTTACTATATTCGAAGACTCCAATATGCTTCCTTACTATATTTAAGAAGAAATCTTCAATCTTCCTTACTATATTCGGAAGACTCCACTATCATCTCTAGGAAAAAAATCTAAACTTTCCAATGTGTTTCCTTACTAAATTCGTGAAGATTTCAATCTTTAGTCCCTTCACTACCATCTTGAGGGAACGAAATCAAACTTCAATATCGCTACACTATATTTAGGAAGACTTCAATTTGAGGAACTTGTCTTGTAGAATTAATTTTGTGTGCTTATGCTTATGCAAATGACTGAGGATGTTATGATCTTGAACAAAATCGTATGTGTTATGGACACCGTTCTTTGAGAAACTTGCGAATTAATTTCATGAGAATGATCTTTTACAATGATCGAGGATGCAATGAGTTAAATGCTCCTAACTAAACGTGCTTTGAAATGATGTATGAATGCAAAATAAAATGATCCCTTTTTAAATGCTTGGGGTCGTCATTGCTCGTAGTTCATTAAGGTTCTATCACTGATGCGTTATCATGCTTTCTCGTTCAGCTAGTATCTTTGATAGAAAACCCAAAAACAATGATCATATTCTGCTCAACAAGCTTGCCCCGCTGTAATTTCAAGGTTCCTTCCACTGTACCTTCTGAGGCATAAAGTTTGCATCTCTCACTGCAACTTTAGGAGAATAACATTTGGTTTCTTCTATCCATCCTGCTGTAACTCCGAGGCATAGGATCAATTTGATCTGTTACACCATTCACTGGTGTAATGACCAGATGTGTAGGCCTGATATGTGCATGAATGCAGAGTATCATTTTTCTTTTCTCGAGAATGATCCCTTTGTACTGCTGGGTTGACATTGCTCCTTATCTGTCAAGGTCGTATCACCGGCGAAATGTATTGTCTTTTTGTTCAACTAATAAAAGGTCCAAAGAGATAATCATCTTTCTCCAATATTTCCAAACCTTGAGCTGAGTGAGTTCTAAACAACAGTCTTGTTTCAGGTCCTTATATTATTCAGAAGCTTCCAGAGTAATATGCAAAACTCTTTTTATGAAAGTATTATTAGCCCATTAATCGTTATTTCAATGCAAAATGCCTGAAAAAGATTGTAACAACGGACAAAAAGGAAATTGGTTGGGAGCACAGCTCGAAACAAACAAGTTAATCAATGCTAGCAAATGCAATTAAGAAGGAAATTTGTCGGTGGTTTTTTGAAAGGAATAAAATAACCACAAGTAAAAAAAATGGGTAAAATGGAAGCTAAGTGCCCCGGATATCGCAGCTTGAGCTTCTCTGCTCCAACTTCGAGGACCATTTTGAGCTTAATATGTGTTTAGGGATCCATAGTACTTTGTCGATGCCCCAAGACGTAACATACTTCTTTGAGCGTAGCAAGACTACTGTATGCCCTATTTTCGATCAAAATTTTGAGCTGCCCTTCTTGGGTTTTCAACTCAAATACCCTTTGGTCTCAAAGCGCCCTTTGCGAGTTTTCGCCTTGACCTCTCCTTTTTCTTTTTTCTTTTTCCTTTTTCTTGTTTTTCGTTTTTCATTTTTTTTGGAAAACCTTTTTTATTGAATCTGAACTCACCGGATTGGGCAGGTCCTTGTCATTTAACTTGGTTAACACTCATGTTTCCCTAGAACAGGCCTTCTTCACTGTATAAGGCATTTACTTTTCCTTAGGAGTTCTTTTGGATAAGAAGAATCTCTCTTAATGCTAGGTCCTCTTCTTGAAATTCTCTTGAGCGAACCTTTTTGTCAAGCCCGTATCCGTTTTTGGTATATTTGACCTTGCTGAATACTTTCAATCAAGCTTACTGGAGGCATTCTGCTTCATCTAATTCAATCTAAGTTTGGGAAAAGGAATCTTATCTTCCAACAATTGTTTCCCTTTTATAAACCAATGGGCAAGATGCCCCGGCAAAAGTCCTGGCCAACGTTCAAGGAACCTAAAGGGTAAATGGTAACTTCTCTATACAAGTCTCAGCCATTTTTTCAAAAATCTTGAATTTTTTTTTTTGACTGCCGACTTTGTAATTTGGCATATGAAGCGACCTTTACCCTCTCGACCATGAATATGAATCGATGTTGGCTAAAAGCCTTTGAGGAGACTGACTTGTTAACATCCATGCTTCATATAGGAAAATGGAGAAGGCATAGTCTTTCTCGATTTGGCATTTTATGGCATAACAGATACAATTTCCCTTTCTTGGTGAACCAATAGCCCGAGCCTCTTGATTAGCTAGGCTATTGTAAAACATGGGTTCTTCAAACTCCAACCTTAACAGCATACCCATGTTTTAGTAGTTTGGCATGCCTTGATATGATCGTGCGAAAACATCTTGAATTCCTAAAAATAGCTCAACGATGCCTTGCCTTATTCCTACGAGGAGCTACGCTTCCATCTTCATCTCTTTCGTTAGTTCATAGCATCTGCTGACACTTCATAAGGTAGGATCTACCATTGGGGAAGTAAGTTGCAATCTTTGTCATCTTCAAAGCCCTTAGATCCCTTTAGATACATATCTTACTAAAAAGGGAGTCAGTAACAGCGTCACTCATGTCATTGATATTTAGGGGCCCATTGTAGGCAAAAAATCCAAAGAATAAATGATCCTAAGGATGATTATTCGTATGATATGGTCATGAATGAAAAATATTCAAGATGAAATGTAAGGAATGAAAATATTTACTTAGAATGATGAATTTTATTGAAATAAAATTTTGGACACAAGCCTACTTCTCAAAGAAATCTTATTGCTTCCGTGCTTGAAGCAACAAGTGTGTTTTACAAATTACTCTAGATTAGCTTTAAAAATACATATCTCTTCCATAGTCTCATTGTTCAAAACACTCCCAAGTACATAAAGGCGTATGCTCGTAAAACTTTTATTCCTTAGTTCTCTTCGGGTATACCATTGCTCCGTCATCGAACTTCACAATACCCATGTTGATGAGATTTTCCACCAATTTCTTGAAAGTAAGGTAATTTTCTATCGAATGGCCTGTGATCCCCGCGTGGTACTCACACTGAGTGTTTAGGTCATACCATTTTGGGTATAGAGGTTGCATCGGTTTTGGATATTGGGGGGACACAACGTGTGCATCAAATAAACTTTGATACAACTCCTTATACGTCATAGGGATTGACGTAAATTGGAGTTTTTCAATGTTTTTCCTTGTGCGAGATTCTTTCCTTAACGAACCTTGATACTCAATGGTCACCGTTTTTGGCTGGTTAATGGTAACTGACTTTGGGTCCCCCATGTTTGTATTATTCATCTCGTCATCCTTTTTTCTAGGAGCAGACCTTCTAGTGGTTTCCCCTGCTTCAATCTTGCCGCATCTGATTGCATGTTCGATCATCTCTCCTGCCATTACTATTTCGCAAAAGCTTTTAGTCGCACTCCTATCATATGAGTTATGAAAGGGCCTTCAAGGTGTTAATGAAGAGTATGGCGGTCTCCTTTTCCAAGAGCGGTGGCTGCACTTGTATTGCTACCTCTCTCCATCACCGGGCATCTTGCCTAAAACTTTTGCCCGCTTTTTCTCTATATTTTGGAGCGTGATTCTATCAGAGCAATATCACCTACATGGCCATAATGTTTCATGAAGGCTCGTGCAGTCCTTCCACGCCTTGATTTGGGCACGACTAAAATTGGTTATACCATTTGGCGGTGGACTCGCCAAACCGTCTTGAAAACATGTGAATCAACAACTAGTCATTATTAAGGTGCCCGCCATCCGCCGCAGAAACATTGTGATGTGCACTCGGGACAACTGGTCCCATTGTACTTCTCAAATTCTGGCATCTTAAACTTATGAGGAAGCACTAAATCTGGAACCAGACTCAAGTCTTTTGCGTCAAAACCATGGTGGTGATCAGTATTTTCCAAAGCCTTGAACTTTTCCTCCAACCATCTACAACGATCCTCTAATTGCTTCGAGGATTCAACTATTGCCCCGTCCCTCTCTGCTATATTCAAATCGGGATTGGCTGGGTTATCTCCTGGATTGGATCCTGAGCCAACGCGGGAGTTCGTGGGTGATCTAATATCATTTTGCCCTTGTTGAGGCCTAATCGTGATAGATGGCCTTTGGGGATACACCTCCGGTGGCACTTGGGTATTAGGCGGGTAAAACCCGGAGGTTAAATAGGGTCGCCATTATCGCTTTCCCAAACTAGTAGCAACGCCTTTCCTTTCTCACGCTCATTGGCCAACAATCTGCCAACCGATTCATCATGCTACTCGAGATTCCTGATCCGTTCTATCATGTCTTGTTGTATCTTGATTAATCGTTCTTGCATCTACTCCTGTATTTCCTTTTGCATTTGTTCTAGCCTTTCCATTCTTTGATCCATGTCTTCTAGGTTACTGAAATAACTTTACCTAATTAGGGTCTTTCTACAAATTTTAATGCATGTGATATGATGCAATGCAAATGCATGAAATGTAATGCAAATGCATGCAAAAAGAAAGAGAGGCATTGATTATGAATTCAATTTTATTAGAAGAACTTTTCTAGAAAATACATTTCTTTACAGAAAACGGATTACATATACGACTTTGTCCTCATAGTCCAGGTGAAATCCTCTTCTTCGTATCCGAATGTTATGGTCGTGTCCTGTGAACTTTCCCAATAGATGCCTCTTCTAGCTCCTTGTTCCTCGGTCCAGGCCGTGTCTCTTCACTCGCTTATCCTCCGCGATGTTTATAAGCTTCTTTCAGAAAAAGGAGACACGATGACTCTTCAAAGTCTTGTATTCTTCTGTGGGTTATCAGTCCTCTCTCATCGTTTACCTAGACTATGTTCGAACGACCGTATTATAATCCACTTTATCAAGTAACACATTTCCTTATGATAAACTCTTCTATTTAGCAATCGAATATGAATCAACACCTCCTTTCTAAGATGATACGGTGCGAGACAATGTAATGCAATCACAAACAAAACAAAACATGTTAGCACATGGGAAATAAACAAAATAGAGTACCTATCGAGGTGACCACTAGGGGTTTAACATAGTTCTACCTAAGGTGGGCTCTTAGGGTTCACTACATATGGCTTGGTTCTAAGGTGAGGGTACCCGAACTACCAGATTCCTCGATCCTCACCCATTATAGGCTCATATAGACCGAGTTCAGTTCAGGGGAATACATTTCCCTATGGCTACACGGAGATGAAAATCTCACGAAGACATAAGTACGGATGTATCTCGAAAGCGATCCACTATCCTGCACGGAGGTGAAAACCTCACGAAGGAGTAGCTTCTCACTCCCACTTAAAGGTGTGACCACAACGATCATGCAATGCAATGCCGAAATTAAAACAACATGCAATAAAAAGATCGTAATTTTCAAATCAAACTTTCAAAATTCCGACAAAAGACAGAAAATAATCAATTTATGGCTTGACTTTCTAAAACTTCCCCAGTGGAGTCGCCAAGCTGTCGTAACCATTTTTTTGGAAAACAATGAGGGGTTCGACTTTGGGTTTTAAAAATGAAAAAAACGGAGTCGCCACCAATCCCTTTTTGTTGAGGTGTGATCGGTCACCTCGTAAAATGGTTGTTTTAATAAATGCTTGATTTATCAAAACAACAATTTTGGTCTACGAAATCCAAAAATGAGTTCTAAGCGGTTCGCATTTAGAAAGGGTTAGCACCCTCGACACGCCCAAAATTGGTACCAAAATGATTAATTAGTGTCTTAATGTCGAAATTTGAAAAGATTTTTAAAATACGGATCCTTTAAAAGGTATTAGGATATTTGAGATTTCTTTGTTCCGAGAGGGTACAAACATCACATCCAGCACGTTAGGACATGATATTCTACACCTTCGTAATCAAAGTTATCTCATGATTTTACGAAGTTTATCAAAAGGATATTTAGTTATTTAGTCCAACGGAAAATCGCAACCCAGCACGTTAGGGCACTATTCCCCAAATTCCCAAATACAGAACATTGCCTTTATTTTAAAACCTTTAAATGGAGTGTAGCAATTTTACAAAATGCATCGACGGATTAAATCAAAGAAAAGGCTCGAGTCAAAACTTGAGATTTCTTTGTCCCGAAAAGATATAAACATCACATCCAAAGACGTTAGGACACGATGTTTTAATCTCTTGTAATCAAAGTCGCCTCGTGATTCAAAAACTTCGTAAAAAGGATGTTAAGTTATTTAGTTAAATGTAAAATCGCAACTCAAAGACGTTAGGGCACTATTTCCTAATTTCTAAATATGAAACATTGCCTTTATTCTAAAACCTTTAAATGAAATATGATGATTTTCGAATATATTTTGTTTAGTAATAATATGAAATTAAGAAAAATGAACGTAGATATAAATATAGAAAATATAAGGGCACTAATAATAATGATAATAATATGATAGTGATATAGAACAACGATAATACTATACTAATATGAATAATACATATATATAATATTAGTGGTAAAATAGAATAATAAAATTATAGTGATGAAAATTAAATAATAAAATAATAAAATATAAGATAGTGGTAATAATATAAGATGCTCGAAAACAAAAGATAGTAAGGATAATAGGCAAAAGAATACGAATAATAGGATTTAACGAATAAATAATAAGACGATGCACATAAGAGAGATGGTAATAATAATAAAATATACACATTATGAAAAATGATAATATGATGACGATAATAATAGGATATTACATAAGAGATATGACGATGGTAAGCATATTATAATAACAATAGTGACATGATATATGAGAGATATAATGAAAAATAAATATATACATTATATGAGGCAATAATAATATAACAATAATAGTATTATAGTATATACAAGATATAATAATGGTAAATAAACATACATTATATGAAGAACAATAATACCATAACAATAACGATAATAATGTAACTAATAATGATATGCTAACATGAATGTGAAGGATGATAATAAAATAATAACATATTAACAAGGAAGATAATGAAAATAATAGAAAGTACAAAAGGAATAAATAACAAACACAAAAGAAAGAAGAAAAGAGAAAAAAAAAAGTATACAAATGGTAGGAAAACAATAACAATAATAATAATAATAATAATAATAATAATAATAATAATAATAATAATAATAATAATAATAATAATAAAATGATATACAAATAATAATACTAAATAATAGTAGAAAGAACAAAAATCGTAAATTAACTAAAGAGGGATTGAATTGGAATTAAAACGAATTCTGGGAGTTAAATTATAAATAAAACAAGGTTCGAGGGTCAATTTGAAAATAAAACGAAATTTCAAAGTCAATCTGAAACAAAAATAAAAGAAAAGGACTGATTTGCACACGCGAGGGAACGGAGGGACCACGCGCGCAATAATTCCTCTCGGCCAAAACGCGTCAGAGCAAGGGGGACTAAATTGAAAGCCAAACGAAACGTTCGGGCCATATTTGAAATAATAAAAAATTAATTGAAAGAAATAAAAATGCGGAAGGGCTAAAACTGCAATTAGCCCTTCACTTCGAAAACGCGCGGATCCCCTGGAACGGGTCGGGTCGCGCGCGGGTCATGACCAAAACGACGTCGTTTTGGGGCTTATAGGCGCCGACCAAAACGGCGTCGTTTTGATTTGGCTATATAAGCCATTTTTTTGCAAAAAATTCATTTTCCCATCTCTTCTAAAAAAAGCTGATTCTGTTTCTTTTTTCTCTCTGCAGTGGGGAGCCTCCCATGAAGTTTTCGACAGTCGCCATTGCTCACCATCGTCGACGCAAGCTCGACCCACCGTGCACGGTGGCCGAAAAACGTAAGAAATTCTATTTTTTTATTCTTTTATAATATATATATATCTATATGTCGAAAACAAAAAAAAAGGGAAGAAAAAGACTTCGAAAAATAAAAAGAAGAAATCCCCTATTTGCCTCTGTCTTTTTTTGATTTTTTTGATTGATCGAAAAAAAAAAAAAAAAAAGGAAGAACCAATGAAAAACAAAACCTTTTCACTTCCAATTTGCTTGCTGGTTTTTGTTTCTGTGTTTTGAATCTGTCTTTTGTATTGATAAATTTCTCTGGATATTACAATGGTTTTTTTTATCTCTGTTTTTTTATCGAAAAATCCCCTCTTTCTGCTATGATTTTTTCTCTTCGATTTTCCCCCCTTTTACATTGTTTTTCTCTTCGGTTTTTATAAACGAGATTGAAAAGAGAGAAAAACAATATGTTTTGCTACTGTTTACTTTTCATCATTTCTCCCTGCTTGCGTGTTTTCGTTGGTGCAAGTGGAGGGTTGGGTGGTGACTGCATGCATGGCGGTGGGCAAGGTGGCTAGTCGAAGGCAAATGGGTAGCGCGCTTTAGGTAGCTTTAGGGTTTTTGTTTGTTTCATTTATTTGGTGTTGGGCTAGTGGGCTGGTTGTAATTGGGTCAAATGTTTTTGGTTTGTGTTTGGGTTGTTTGGGACATGGGTTGGTTGTAATTGGGTCAAATGTTTTTGGTTTGTGTTTGGGTTGTTTGGGACATGGGCCGCCAAAAATGGGTCGTCTGATTTGTCTCGCATAGGGAGACATGACTCGGATCTTTTCATTTCTTTGACATTGTTGAAGCGTAGATTGAAACTTTTATGAAGTGAAGCAGGAAGAAAGTGAAGATGAACGGAAGTGGGGAGTGGATGGGGAATGGGTAAGAAGGAGAAAAGGGTGTTTTAAATAGAAAATTTCAGCTCTGGTACATCTCCAAGCCCATGTATCGTAGGCGTGTCATGTCACACGACCATGTCGCATGGTCGTGTGGTGGTTCAATTGCTTCTCCCACGCCTTGTATTTAAGTTTCCATGCCCGTGTTGGTTCATCAGTGTCGGCCACGGCTATGTCACACGGCCGTGGTGTTCGGTGAGTCCGTGATTCAAAGATATTTTTCTCGTCCTATCTCGTACTATCTCTGCCATGTCAGTATGGAAATCAGAGCATCCCCACGGCCGTGTGTAAGGCCATATGATGTGAAGATCTATGCTTCATTAACTTAGTTATTATATAGTTAGATGCTAAAAGAAAAGAAAAAAAAATAAATAGGGTTAGTGCTCGGGTTGCCTCCCGAAAAGCACTCGTTTAAAGTCTTGAGCTAGGCTTACCTCTCATTCGCACAATCATGGTGGTTTGAGGAGGTGGAAATCGTTTCTCACGCGATCAATTCGGTTATTAATATACAGTTTGAGTCGAGTAGTGTTTACCTTAAAAGTACTGAATTTAGGATTAGTTACCTTGACTGTTCCATCTGGGAAGATTTTGAGTACTTGATCTCTTGTCTTAAGCTGGGTTGTCCCATTGTTAAGTTTTTCGTGGAGTTGCCTCGTTTTTGCTTCGTGTATTTTTAGTTTTTCTTTGAAGTGTGTCTTCCACTCGTCTAGTTCATCGATCAAAAGCCGTCGTTTCTCATGGATTTCTTCTTTATCGACACGAGGTCTAGGATCTGGCATCTGCGAAAGAGCTTCAAGAAACGGCAAGTTAATATGTAATTTCTTTGGAGGTTTAAGAAATTTACCGTATTGTTCCTCTGCATGGTCTTTCTTTATCACATTAGGGGACGACACACGTGGTTGGTACTCTGTAATTACCGGGTTTGGTTTATCATGGCTTACCTCAACCTTACCTTCCTCTACCACATTCTCTTGCATCAATGTTGGTATATCTAACCCTTCACTATCGTGAGTAGTTATTGCTTGAGGTTGCTCTCTAGGGTTAGTTTCGGTGTTGTTAGGCAAGATACCTTGTGGTCTTTCTGAGATTAGCTTGGTAAGTTGCCCTAATTGGTTTTTGGTCTCCTGAAACGATGCTTCTTGATTTTTTAGTGCTATTTTAGTGTTTTGGAAATGAAGTTTCGACATCGCTATAAATTTTGTCAAGATCTCTTCAAGGTTCGACTCGCTCTCTGTTGGTTAGGTGGTTGTTCAAAATCTGGAGGAAGTTCCGGTCTTTGAGTACTTTGATCATCCCACGAGAAATTGGGATGGTACCTCCAACCTGCATTATAAGTGTCACTATAAAAATTATTTTGAGGTCTAGAATAGTTACCCATATAGTGGACTTGTTCGTTCTCTGTGCTAGGGTTGTAGGATAGCTATTCTGTGTTGTTCAACCCTCTTCCATTCATATTGTATCAGACACGGATGTACCGCAAAGAATTACATACGCCATCAATCTTTTTATTCATCATCTCTACCTGATTTGATAGCATGGTAACCGCGTCAAGGTTGAAGACACTGGCTACTTCAGTAGGCTTTGTCCTCATGAATTGCCACTGATAATTATTCAATGCCATCTTCCTCTATAAACTAAAATTGTTTGCCAAAGTAAAAATTAGCAAAGTAAAAATAAAAATAATAATGAAAATAAATTGCAATAATAATAAATAAAAAAATAGCTAAAGTAATAAAAATTGAGCGTTCTTAATATTTTAGTTCCCTGGAAACGGCGCCAAAAACTTGATCGTGTCTGTCGAGTCTTAAAAATTTATAAAAAGAATGATCAAACCTGGAAACTAACTAAGACAAGGATGGAGGCAAGTGCACCTATCGAACAGTAGTATAGTTAGCGGCAAGACTAGATTGTCGAACCCAAAGGAACTAAAAGTACTAATATTAACTCTCTTTATATTATTTAGCCTAAGAATTAAGTGGATTTTTATCTAATCTAAAATTAACTATTAACTAAGCTAAAGGTGCTAAGACAAAGAAGAAATTGGGGAAAAGAGTTGAGAGAAAACCAATTGATTTAGACAATACCTGAGGAAGAATCCACCTAGACTTCACTTATTATCTAACTCTGAACCGGATGATTTATTCATTTGACTTTATCCATAGGATTCCCTATTTTATATTAATCCCTCTCTTCAAGGCTACTAACGTCTAACCCTAGGTTGATTAATTGAAATCTCTTTCTAATTAAAACCCCTAGAATTGCATTAATTCTATCTATGAACTCCCATATTAGGTTTGACCCTAATCCAAAGATTTTCGTCATCCTATCTCTAGGCGCGCGAGCAACTCCGCTTAACTATGCTAGATCTACTCTTAGACAGGGTCTTTTCCTCCTTTGCTTAAGCACATCACACTTGAATCAATATCCCAAAATACCAAAACAAGAATTAAGAACACATAGTTAAGAACAAATCAAATATTTATCATTCAGTTCAGATAACAATAACAAGATTCATCTTAGGTTTCATCCCCCTCAAGTATTTGAGGGTTTTGTTCATAATTGTAAAAAAACATCTCAGAAGGAAAGATAAAACAAAACATAATAAATCCCTAAAACCCCTAAAGGAATTGAAGAAGAGATCCTCCGTCTTGAGTAGGATTTCGGCTTCTTAAGATGAATCAATTGACTTTCTTCGAGTAAATCCCTAAAATTAACTACGCTGGCTCGGCTCTTTGGCCTAGCTGAACGCCCCTTAAAGGTTGCCCTCTAAGGTCTTTATATAGGCTTTTGGAATATATTTCTTTGCCTCTAATTACCCTAATCCGAATAGAATTCTTATTTCCTGCGACAGAGACACGCCCATGGCACACGCCCGTGTAAATCATGGTCAGGCTGTGGTCAATCCTGTTGACGAGGCACGGCCATGTATTTCGGGGTCCAGGCTGTGGTCAACTTTTCTCACGAGGCACGGCTGTGTGGTCTTGTGCCCAGGCCATTTGGATTTCATACTTTGGCCTATTTTCTCTGTTTTCGGCCCGTTTCTCGTTCTTTTCATCCTCCGGTGCTCTACTGAGTATAAAACATGAAAACAAAGGATTAGGAGCACCTATTTCCATAATTAAAGGAAAAATCATCCAAAAACATGCTAAATGTGGGATTAAAATATGTTACTATTTTGGTTTATCAACACTTTGAGAGAGAAGAATAAATGCTTTCTTCTCTCTCCCACTCACATGTTATATATACTTAGATTAATTTTATAATTAAGCTTAATTATGAAGCAAATCTTATTTAATTAATTAAACAAATTATCATGATAATTAGTTAACATATTTAATAGAAATGGATAGAGAGAATTGTCATCATCCACTGATTCATGCATTAATAATGGGTAAATAACCATTAGGTCCTTTGTGTAAATGCTAATTGGGTCCTCAATCATTTTCTAAATTAAAATTTAATAGTGATTGCAGTTTTACAATTCAGTTTGTGTATTGCAATTAATGATTTTCTCGATTTAATTATTTGAACGTCCATTAATACATTTTCCTACTAACTTCGTAAATCCCTCTATTCGTAATTTTATTAACCCAGTTTACGAGATTGAATTTCAAAATCGTATTTTTTCTATATTGGCTAAAATCGGGTTGTTACAATTCTCCTATCTTTTAAAAATTTCGTCCTTGAAATTTACTTGAAAAGAGGTGAGGATATTGTGATCTCATGAACTCTTCTGGCTGCCAAGTAGCCTCTTCCACACTATGGCTTTGTCATAAGACTTTCACTAATGGCACACGCTTGTTCCTTAACTCTTTCACTTCTCGAGCTAAGATTCCTACTAGATCTTCTTCAAATGTTAAATCAAGTTGTACTTCTATCGCTTCTACAAATATCACATGAGAGGGACCGTAATGCTACCACCGTAGTATTGACACATGACACACATTATGAATCTTTTGCAACTCTAGTGAAAAAGCCAAATGATAAGCAACTGGACCAACTCTTTCAACAATTCCATATGGTCCGATATATCTAGGATTAACTTCCCCTTGCGGCCAAAACACAAAATTTTCCTTCATAAAGAAACTTTCAAGAACACTTTCTCGCCCACAACATATTCAATTTCTTTTTGTTTCAAGTCGGCATACGACTTTTGTCTGTTTGAGGCTGCTTTCAATTTGTCTTTTATCAATCACACTTTGTTTGTCGTTTGTTGCATTAAATTCCACCCAACTATCTTTCTCTCACCCAAATCTGACCAACATAAAAGTGTTCTACATCGCCAACTATACAAGGCTTTATATAAGGCCATTTGAATGCTTGATTGGAACTATTATCATAAACAAATTATGCTAAAGGTAAATAATGCTTCTAGCTAGATTCAAACTTGCGCGATGATACAAGCTCAGAGCATGTCCTCCAATACTTGGATAACACGCTCCGATTGGCTGCCATATTGGGGATGAAAAATAGTGCTAAAATTCAATCTCATACCCAAATATTCGTGCAGTTGCTTCTAGAATCTTGAAGTGAAATGAGGATTTTAATCCAAGATAATCAACACTAGTACACCATGGAGTCTTATTATATTGCAAATGTATATCTCTGTACTTTTACAATTTAGTCCTTATACTACAATTAATGATATTCTTGATTTAATTACTTGGTTTTCCATTAATATATTTTTTACTAATTTCGTAAATCTTCTATTTATAATTTCATTGACTCTATTTATAGGAATGAGTTTTAAAACCACATATTTCAATACCAACTAAAATTTGGATGTAACATGGCCATTCTTTTTTCTTTCTTTCACGCATATAAAATAAAACCAAGGGAGCCCGACACTGGTCCACAGTTGTGAGCGGTGGCGATGAAACCTGACTTCCCCCATTTTTCCCTTTCTTCCCTGTCTCCCCCCTCTCTCTTTGCTTTTCATTTTTTTTTTCTTCTTTTTTATTTAGATCTAAGAAAAACCTAACCAAAAAATATTTCCAAAACATTTTTTAAAAACACAAGAAAAAATCAAATCTAAAAAATATTTCTAAATTTATTTTTAGAACAAGAAAATCAAATAAAAAAAGGAAAATGTTTCAAATAAGATTTCAACCATTTTTCCAAACAGATCTAAAAAGCCCTTAAAAAAAGAGGATTTAAAAAAAAGTTTGAGTGCTTTTTTTTGATAGGTTAGTTAAAATGAAGCTTCATCATTGTTTTCAAAACTGGACTAGAGTGACCAACCAAATTGATTGGACCAAAAACAGATGAAGGTACAAGTCTGGAATAAAAGGTCAGACCAATTGACATGTAAACCGGTCAAACCGGCCAATCAAATTGATAAACTGGCTAGTTGAACTAGTCAAACCGACTTTCAAACCATTTTTCTCTATTGTTTATTATTTTTTTATTTTTAATAATGTATTCAATCGAAATGATCAAAGGAGAAACAGTGATCTGATCGATTCGTCCACTGGTCCAATGATAAAAACCTTGGGCTTGATTGATGATATTATAAGTATAATTAATTAATTATTGTCTGAGTTCTGAAACTAGTGTGAAAAGAAGAGAGAACAAAAAAGTTTTCATGTTCTTTTAATCAATCTTGTATTTTGAAATTTTTAAATTTTAAAATGAATTTGAAAACTCAAAATTTAACTCTTAAGAAATTGGACTTAAGTTTGTCAAAAATCAAATCCAATATTATTATCCAGAAAAAAAAAATTAGATTTTCAAATTCAAATCCAAATCTAAATTTTTTTAACCCAAATCACGATTTCCAAAGAGGGGCTACTAATTTGTTAGGTAGCTAAAATTTCATTGAACCCTAAATATTATTGCATATGTTCTAAATGTTTAACCTAGATTTTTTTTGCATATACTTAAGTAATTTTTTATACAATATTGGAGGTGAAATGAGATACACAGTTTAAATAATTTTTTAACAAAAACTTTAACCATCACTTTATACAAATTAAGATATGTAGAGCCCAATTTTAGCTCTGGCCCATATTAAATAAAAAAACTAAAAATAATAAACCAAATAAAATTTCCCTTTACTGTCCAAATTCAAAATAAGACCCAAAGTGTTTTACAAGCCCAAACTAAAATTAAAATAGTACCCATAGCCCAATATTAATCTAAACTTAATTGGCCCAACTGGTCCAATCCCAACCCAATAATACCCATAACCCATTACACCTAGGCCCAGTGGCCCAAAACTTAAATGAGCCCAATTGGCCTAAAATGTTTTCAGTCTTTGGAAACCCTAGCAAGGGCCTTGCATTGCTGCTCTTTGTAGCCCCTCTCACTACCGAGCATCACATCGCTGTTGCCACTGTGATTTTCGCTTTTCACCTGCAAAAGGAAAGAAAACACAGCAAAAAAAGCAAGCATAGCAAGAAAGAATCTATGTATTTATGGTGTTTTTGATTTGTTTTGGGCTATAAAAAACCCTAATGTACTCTGTAAAAGGGGACGATTTTTTACGAATATACAAAAAAAAAATCAAAGAAACAGAAGAGGTGATTTCTGATTTAATATTTCATTTAATTATTACTTTTGTTTTCGTTTATTTCTTTTCTTTCTTTCTATACATGCAAAATACAGTAGATAATTAAAAACAGATTTGAAAAAATTGAAATAAAACAGTCTGTTTTTTTTCTTTTTGTTACTTTTGAAACTTTTTTTTATGAAAATATTATAAAAATAAAAAGCAAAAAAATATTACCTTTAATTTGGCCTGAAGAGGGAAAGATTTGACTTTTCAGCCGCCGTGTGTGGTGGCGCATGCGGCAGTTTGTCACCGGAGCCATGGCCGAGACTGAAAGAGAAAGACATTTTTGAAGCTCTGTTTTTTTTTTAAATGGCTTTAAAATGTTTTTTTAACAAATTTTTTGTTTATATAGACCAGTGAAATAGCGTCGTTTTGGTGTAGTCAATTAATGACCAAAAAGGCGTCGTTTAAGGGCCAAGATTCGCTCGTTGACCCGACTTGGGGAGGATTCGCGTGTTTTTATAAAAGGAGTAATTTGCCTCTTAAGTCCTTCCGAAATTTTATTTTTTTGTAATTTCGTCCCATTTAAGTGTTTCTTTTTTTTTAATCAGCCCTGAAGATTTGCTTTTATTTCTATTTAGTCCTGGGGCCATTTATACATAAATATTGGAACGTTGTCGTTTTGGGGAATAGGGCATATTTGCCCAGTGAGTCCCTCCTTCATGGTGCGTAAACTTTTAATTAGGTCCCTTGTTTTCATTTTTTTCAATTTTAATTATTTTAAACTTTTTTTGCTTTTCCTAAACTTTTTGTTTTATTTAAATTTAGTTTTATTTTTTATTATATATTATTTAACTTTAATCTTTTGTATTTTTTTTATATGTTGTATTCTTGATTTTGATTTTATTTTGATTTAGTTCTTTTTCTAACCTTCATTTTTTATTCAAAGTTTGTTTACATTATTATTTATTCATTTATTTTATTATTTTTTATTTTAAATTTTTCATCTTTTTTTAAATTGTTATAATAGATCTTTTGAATCATTATTGCTTACTTTATATCTTTTATTTGTTATCCAATCATTATTGCTTACTTTATATTTTTATTTGTTATCCACGCTTTTTATTTGTTATTATTCGATGTTTGCTTTAGCATGGTCATTTTATTACTTGTATCATTCTCTATTTTATGTTATTCTTTCTCTTAATCGCCTATATTAGTATTAAATGTTATTATATCATGTAATTGTAGTATATTGCTCTAGTATTTGTGTTTTGTAATGTATTAATGATACATTTTACTCAAATCATTGTTTTAAAATATATCTCATTTAATTACCACTTTTTATCCAAAACTTTATTTCTTAAAATAAGACAATATTTGACATTTGGGGTTTTGAGGGAATCGTGCTCTAACTTACTGGGCTTCGATTTTTCTTATTAAGTCTAAATGAACAAATACCCTAACTTATTGGATGTGATATTTTGATATTTTGATATGGGGATTTCAAAAAAAAAACAAAACAAAGGATATTTGGTGTTTGGGAAATTCGAAAGGTCGTGCTCTAATACTTAGATTCGATTTTTCTTTTATCCAAATAATTGAATGTCTTTTTAAATGTTATAAGTTTTGAAAAATCAAAAGGGTCATATTTTAAAACCTTTTCAAATTTTCGATATTAGGACATTAAATAATCAATTAGGTACCAATTTTTGGGCGTTACGAGGGTGCTAATTATTCCTCGTGCGTAACCGACTCCCGAGCCCGTTCTCTTGAATTTCGTTGACCAAAATCATTGTTTTAATAATCCAAATGTTTTTTTTTATTAAAATGATCAATTTCAAGGTGATCCAATCACACTTTAAAAGAGATTAGTGACTACTCCATCTTCGTTTTAAAAGTCGGCCCGTTTTTCAAAATATAAAAATGATTTCCACAATATACATACTTAACCAAATGTTATAACTAAAATTTGTTATATCTATAACCTTGAATAACTATTTTTTTATACATGTTTGTTATGTCCTAAATTAAAATTTGAAAGCATTATAGTGAGTTTGGTTCACTTACATACCTCCACTACCATTTGAAAGGAGCACCTTAATTTGAGTCTTCCCACAAATGATCATGTTTTACTTTTTCATAGTGACAGAATTTCTATAAATTTATTACTAAACATATGCTGCGAGGATTAACCCCCAAAGTAATACCAAGATATTTGGTACGAAATACATATGCTCAACCAGGTCAATTTACTAGAAAAGGCCTATTTTTTAAAAAAAATAATCTGGAAATGGGTCATTTTTCGTAATATTTACAGAAATGGTTCAATTTTTGTAAAACACGTTGAGTTTATGTTATTTTCAAGGGAATCAGAAAAGTGCATCCAGTCTAACGCTTTTTTCCCTTTTGACCTGTAATATTGGAGGTGAAATGAAGTAACACAATTTAAATAAATTTTTAACAAAAACTTTAACCATCACTCTATACAAATTAAGATGCATATTTAACCAAAAGTTATAACTAAAATTTGTTATATCTATAACCTTACATAACTATTTTTTTTTTATACATGGTTGTTACGTCCTAAATTAAAATTTAAAAGCAATATAGTGAGTTTGGTTCACTTACATACCTCCACTACCATTTGAAAGGAGCACCTTAATTTGCGTCTTCCCACAAATGATCATGTTTTGCTTTTTCATGGTGACAGAATTTGTCTAAATTTATTACTAAACATATGCTCCTAGGATTAACCCCCAAAGTAATACCAAGATATTTGGTACAAAATAAATATGCTCAATCAAGTTAATTTACCAGAAAAGGCCTATTTTCAAAAAAAAAAATTATGAAAGTGGGCTATTTTTCTTTATATTTACAGGAGTAATTCAATTTTTGTAAAACGCGTTGAGCTGGTGTCGGTTTTAGAAAAATCAAAAAGTGCATCCAACTTAGCATTTTTTCCTCTAATCCGTAAAACATGTCTAAGTCAGCATGCTTTACTAAAGTGCTTCTAAATCAGTACTCTTTTGCCCGTATTCTAACGATCATGGACTAAATTTTCAAAAAAGACCCTTTTTTAAAAAAATTACGAAAATAAGCTAATTTTTGAAATTTTACGAGAATGCTCCTTTATATGACTCAAAGTGACAACACTATTTTTTTTTTAATTTTTTGATACCACCAATTAATGTAGAAATAAAACTTACAAAACAAGCCTTTATATAAACCCAAAATCTCATTTTTCTTATTTTTTAAGCAACGTGAGATGTGAGATATGCGTATATATAAACTCATGAATAAATTTGCAGCTTGTTCCTAGACAATGTAGGATTCCTTTCTATTTTAACTAACAACATAATATTAAAAGCTACACTATACTTTATAATTTTTTACAAAACAATTTCAATTTTTTTATATTTTGTTAACTTTTTCTGATATTATAAAATTTCCTTTTGATATCTTTAATCTTGTTTCATTTTAGAATTGTTAACATATACAAAACGATCATAATAAAAATAAAAAGAAGAAGAACAAATTACACATAAGAAACTTGTACATATAGTAATCTTCTATTCAATTTTAAATGTTTGAAGTTAATATCCTGTAATTCTATTTTTAAAATAATTTTCTATTATTTCAATTTAGAAGTTATACTTTTATTTTTTATCATTTATTTTATTTTTATGTTATAAATGTTTGATTAATAAATAAATGGTGAGTATTTAGTATTCAAATAGTATACTCTCTTTTTTGTAATTTTAAAAATTGATCTCTTTTTTAAAATATTTTACTATACTCATTAAATTTTCAATCCTAATTTTAATTTAATTTACATCACCTAATAAATGCTGATAAATTTATTTCGATGTACTTTGACTAGATAGATAATCTATTTAAAAATAGTATATAATTATGTTAAATAAGTTTTTATAAAAATATATAATATACATAAAATATAATAATTTTTTCATATTTTATATCTAAATTAAATTACATTAGTAGTCACTTAACTATGATTTTTGGCTATCAAATTATAAAACTTACAAAATGATCACTCAACTATTAGTAATTTTTTGGGTCACCCAATTATCTTGAATTTTGAGGTATGTAACAAAAACAAAAAAGAAGATAAATTTGAATAGTTGAATGACAATTTTATAACTTTTCATAAAAATGATTAAAAATAATTAAATTACTATTTTATAACCTTTTATAATTAAGTGAAAAAATTTACCTTAAATACATTAAATAGACAACTTCATAATCAATTTTTATATTACATATATATAAAATTCTTTATATGTAAATGATTTTTGTTTCAATATAACTTTGATTGAATCGATTAATTAAAAGTTTTATACCTACACATTATATTAATTGTTTGCATCAAATTTTAGTGTTCGTAAATAAATTTATATAAACTTATTAGTGAATATCTAATAATTTTGGTATTGAAGTATATAAAATAAAATTGCTTTTAAAAAAAAATGCAACAAAACAAGACTGCATTAATGGCAAATACTATATAGCCTTCCACATATCCCCCAATCACCTTTGGTCATCTTCAAACAAGAAAAGACCGAATCCCACATCATTTTATATTTTATATTTTTTATTTACAGAGTTTAAAAATTTTATTTATGATATAATAAATGTTAACTTTTTGTAAAAAATTTAAACTCTATAAGTAAAAAAAATTATAAAATATAGTGTAACATTTAATCTTATGTTATTATTTAAAAAAGGAAGGAATCACACGTTGTCTAGTAACAAACTGCAAATAGATTCATGAGTTTATATATATATATATCACATCCCATATTACTTAAAAGAATAAAGGATATGAGATTTTGAGTCTATATAAAGGCTTGTTTTGTTATTTTGTGGCACCAAAAAATTTTAAAAAAAGGCCTATTTTTGGAATTTTAGTTGGTGGAACATGAATAAAAGAGTGCTGACCTGGAAGCACTTTAATAAAGTGCATTGATTTGGACGTGTTTTACAAGTCAGAGAGGAAAAAAGCGTTGAGTTTAACATGCTTTTTTGACTTTCCCTTGAAAATGATGCCAATTCAGTGCGTTTTAGTGAAGTCGGATCATTCCCGTAAATATCAAGCAAAATGACCTATTTTCGTAATTTTTTTTAAAAATTAGCGTTTTTTGATAATTTAGTCGCTCAACCAAGTTATCTAACATATATAATTAGGTCAACTTAAATTATAATAATTTTCGTTTAAACATTTATTTTGTATAATGAATTATTAGTACTATTGTATGATGTATCAAAAGAAAAGAAATGATAATAATTGAATTGAAACATGAAGCTTGGAAATACAGTATTACGGCATTGACCCCAAATTCAAAACATGGGCATCCCAAAACTATTTTGTCCATTAGTGGAGATTACAGCAAATAATAATAATAAATAGAAAGAAAGAAAATAAGGGATGGGGTTTCCATGACTTAAGAATGATACATTCGGCCACTCATTCATCACATACATATAAAAAAAAAAAGGGGTGGGGGGGGGGGGGGATTGGTGTTTGAATATTTCAAGCCCTAGCTCCTACCGTAGTGCAGAACCATGACATTGCTGTTGTTATTATTATTATTATAAATATCATCGGGTGTTGTTGAAGTATAATCTGCAGGAACTTGTCTTGAACTCCATATTTGATCTCTTACATGCTGCAATGTCAACAATGGGTGAAGCTGTCGGCCTTTGCATCTTATCTCTATCTGCACCCTCAAAATTATTTTCATATAAGTTATTTCAATTGTTTCCATATATACAAAATAATAACTTCAAGTGACAATGTGAATGTGTATGGGAAAACAACCAAGAATTAAGAAAAAGGGGAATAATGTCTATTTCAATGCTAATTTTGGAACTTCATTTTTATTATACTTTGAACATCAAATTTCCCACACTTTTCTTCTTTACTCCTTTTCCCCTTAAGACAAAAATTTTAACACCACCACTGCTTCTACAATTTAGGTCAGCGGTCAAGCACGCTCAAGCCTGCCCGCTTATTCCACGATCTTAAACTGCCCGAAAATCATCATTTCGGGGCCCACCCAGACTTTACTCGCAAGCCAAAATCATTGTTCCTTTAGACTCTTCTTTTTAATTTATATCTATCTATATAGTGCTATCAATTTGAAAAAATATAGTGCAATTAGAATTAAAATATGAAATAATTTATTTTATTTATGATAAATAGTAGGTATAATGACTTTTAGAAATCTGACTCTATAAGTTTAAGAAATAATCAAAATAACTTAACTTTAAAATTAATTATAGGAATGATTTAACTTCTATAATGGAGTTAGATGTCGTCACTTTTTAAGTGATACTACCCTAAAAATAAAAAAATAAAAAAAGGTGTTGTCTAACAAATTTGCGGCACCAAATTGAAGTATGCAGGGCCAAAATATTTAAGGACCTGATGAAGTAATTATCCTTTTTAGATATGCTGAAAAAGGAGCGTGGCATGAGAGTATAGCAACACCTAATTAAACTTTTGATTTTTTTGCATGATAAGTCTGTCCTCTTTTAAAAATAAATTTAAATAGCCCGTAAAAGATATAAGAATGATAAAAATGAACTCTTTTTATTTTTTAAAATTTTTAAAATAATAAACTTAAAAATTATATAAAATTCTTATTTAAATTACTCAATATATCCCTAAAATATCCTCAAATTTATCTAAATTTAAACATTTTCAATTCATTCACTAACATATTTGAATTTAGATAAACTTGAAAATTTTCTTATTTATAATTATAATAAAAGAATAACGTTAAATACAATTTCTACAAATTTTTATATAATGTCTAACGTAGAGAATGTTACTGGCTAATAATTATTACAATAACAACATATATAAATCAAGTTTTAAGACTTATCGCACATATTTAAATCATACATACAAAATTAAAAATAAATATAAGAGCAAAAATTAAGATTTTAAGATTTTGTAGGAGATTGAAATAAAATATAAGTTATTAGAGCGTTAAAACAAAATTTTGATATTAAAAGAAATTAAATTAAAGTAATGATATTGTGGGTGACTGAGAAAGTAAAATTGCTAAACGAATATTAGAATAAATAAATAACAGATTTGTGAGTTTTGAGACCTCACTTATCCTTTCCATTAAATTATTTTATTTTCTTTTCTCACAAAACCTGACTCAAACATACGTCACATACACCAATCAAATCTCATGCACGTCTTCCTCACGTTCCTTTCTTACGAAACTAAAACCCTCATGTCTAAATTATAAGCTCATAATCCATTTTTAAATATATGACTTCTAGTATAATTTTATAAAATTTTTACTATAAAAGATTAAATCAAATATGATTTGAGATGATAGTTGTAATTTCATTTATTAGTATATTATGGGGAAATTATTTGTTTCTATTGTTAAGATTCTTTAATGAAAATATAGAATATAATTATTTTTATACAATATCTAGTTATACCTATCATATTCATCTTTAACCTTTAAATTAGAAAAAAATATTTATATTTATTCAAACTCATGTTTCTTGATTATTATAATAATAACGATACAATCAAGTTAAGGCTCAATTAATAGAGTATAGATATTATTGTGTGATTAAATGTTAATGTCTAAATTTATAAACCAGCTAAGTTGGGGGAAGGAACTAATTAATAGGTAGGTGTTGATGATAGAAAAAGATTTGTTCTCCTAAAAATAATATATTAACAATTTAATGTTGCATGCAAACCGTTCACCAACAATAAAGAACTCATTTTCATGGGGGGTTCTTATCTGCCCTTTTATGCTTTTTATTTTTGTTCTTTTTCAACAACTAGGAATGATCCTGTTGTGGTATTATCCTCATGCATTGCTTTCCCCCGACGTAAAATATGTGGGGATTTTCTTTCTTTCTTTATTTGTAATGTAATTTTGTGGTTGGTTGTGGGAGTGATGATGTTGATGGGTCTTGTACAATATTCCATCCAAGTGGTGCACTTAAGGTATTTTTGATGGCCCTTTTTAAGCACAATCAATGAGAACAAAGAGGGGGTAGCCAAGGCTTAATAATAAATAAATAAATAAGCACGAGGCCCTACAATACTAAGCTGACATGAAAGAAACGAAAGCGTGACGGAAGGAAGAGATAACAAGGAAGATGAAGGGTTTGAGTATGAGAGGGTCCACGTGTGATTTTCATGTCCCTACAATATGAATTTTCATCATGCTTAATCTCAAACCCTACATGTTAACTACGGAAGAGATAAAAATCCAAAGGTCTATCATGTTTTTACCTCTACGCAAATTAAAAATTGGACTGTCCGTGAGGGCATCTTTTTGGCTTTTCCTAGCCACCATATCATATATTATGCCCTAGAGTATGTAAATAGATAGAAATTGGCCATACATGCTTCTATAGATGATGGGCAATGATAGTGAGAACAAAATGGTGTAAAAGAGTAGTAAATGTGTGGGACAAAAATCATTGATGGAAGAGCAAGAATGATTTATTTAAGGGGAAACTAATCTTGCTCATCATCGAAGAAGAAAGAGAGAAAGTCGGGCAGACAGTCCTACATCTACGCTAAAATCACTGATAACACTAATCATTGGGCATTTTTGTTGTATGGCATGTGAGTAAGGATGAATTGTTACCCCACTGCGCCTTAGAATCAAACACAGCCTAGCTAAGATGAAATTTTAATGCCAAAAGTTTGCCGAATCAACGCCACCCGAGTTGACTTAATAACTACATGTGAAAGAAGTTATCATGATTGGGATTTGAAAGTTCTATTAGTATATAAAAATCAAGAGGATGTCTGGGCATGGCTCACATTCTATCTTACCTAAATATATAAATGTTTTATGATGTGTTTGAGATTAGGTGTGCTTTTATTTAGGTGGAGGATACAAACCTGGGAATAGCTGTAACATGGTTTTGATTCAAATAAGATACTGTCATAATCTCAACTTGATTACTTGATGGCATGAAGTGCAAGGAAAGAAACAAAACTATAAATGCATTCATTCTACATTATTATATAATTCATTCAATAGTCCAACAAAACGCAATGTCGAGGATGTCATAAATATTGTCCTCTTTTTATATATTTTCTAGCAAACTAATTTATAGCTTAGATATCTTAGGTGGCATTGAGAAGGCCAAATTTAATGTGGCTAACTAATAACTAAAAATATGTTGTCTCTCTGCTATCCTCGATATTATGGTTAGCATTTATTCTAGGCATACCCAAAAGGAAAATGTTTCTCAAGCTATGCAAACAAAATCTTCACTTTTGTTTATATGTGGACAAGGTGAAGCTATTTTCAAATTATATCGGCATTGGTTCCACGTAAATCAGTGTAACTTAACTCATCTCCCTTAATAATTCAAGACAAGACATAGGAAATAGAGGTCAAACAACAAATTTCAAAGCGGAAGAATAGGTAGAGAAGGATTAATGGACGTTTTCTGTCCAGCTGTTTAACGCGTTTAGCCATTTTCTTAGGCAAACATATAAAAATTAAACCTAGCAACTCATCTTGACTTATGGTTCTAAAAATTGGGTATATACTTAACAATTTTCTCCCTCATATTTTATGCATTTATAATTTTAGATATCACCCATGGTATTTAGATGCATGAAATGCGAAATAAACTGAATGGTATTAAGACCTTATGGTACTGATGCTTCATACTTATTTGTTTTAATCTATAAAGAAACAGATTTGTGAACCTAATGGATATTGCTGTTGATATTAATATAAGAATGATTTGATTGAATCTATAAAACAAAATGCAAATCTTTCTTGTTAAATGATCTTTGGGAGGATACCCTTTATAAATTCTCTATAAAACAAACAAAAAGTTCTCCAAAATAGGTTGCCCCATTTCAGGGGCAAAAAAAAAGGGGTAAGGTTTAGGGTTGCTCCCTTTGAAACGTATAAAAAAAGCCCGTGACGAACTAGTACATGGAGTTCATATTACAACAAAACAAACGTATAAAAATCATTAAGTACGTAAGTAAGAATTACTTTAGTTTTTTATGCCCTTTATGATTTGTTTAATCTAAGGGCCCCTATTCTTTATCTAGAAAATCATAGCCAAGCTTCTTTGCTTTTTTACTCTTTTTGTGAAATTTTTACTATTGATGTAAAGGTAAGAATTTGTGATTTATGTAAAGGTAAGAATTTGTGATTTACTTTTAGCAGTTGAACCGACACTCACCAATTGTATTCCTAATTAGGATCTATTTATTGAAAAATATAAATAAAAGCAAATATTTAATTTTGTATTCGATTATGATGCATACGTGAATTTCCTCAATGTATGCAGTGGAAGGAGTTTCATACTGATAAATTTTTTATTATATATTTTTCTATTATACGAATAGGAATTGGAGTATGGATTGTAACCCTAGCTAACCGTATCTAGTTTTACTTTTAACTTACAAAGCACTTTGCTTGTGTTTTTGTCCCCATTTGGTATGCAAGTACGAAGATAACCTGGGGCTTAATTTCAATTCCTTCATATAACAACATAACAGTCTTTAAATAGTAACCCCATTTACTAGGGTAGGAGAGTTAAATCCTCTTCCATTTATTATTGGTGTTAGGTAGTATTCTCTATTATCTAAAAATTCCTAAAATGAACCCTACACCTTTGATCCTGTCACTCATCAAAACATCCATATATAACTAACTAAAACAAAAAAGCTAGTAACCATTTAATGATATTGATTAGGGAAACGTTTGGAGACTCTCAAGGAACATAGATTATGGGTTAAAATGGTATTGAATACATAGGAAAATGGCTACCAAAGATATATACTGCCCACCTAAACTATATGATGTTATGAGACAAGTAAAAATGAGTATGAAAGATGCATTTAGTTCCCATGTTTCTATCATGTCCCTAACACCAACCAAGTCCTATAATCCATGTACTAATCAATTTTCTGGATAAAATGATGTCTTAAGTTTCTGTTTTTGCCTCTTAAATCTGTTTTGCTGCTAACATAAATAACATTTTAATGGAAGAAGAAGTTGTATTTAAATACCTCTGATTCGCTATCCAGTCTCAGCTTGTTAGCCACATACTTCATTAATAATCGCACTGTCATCTTCCCGTCCCTTCGGTTTTTTTTTTTTTTTTAATGAACGCCAAAACACGACATACATAAGTTTTTAAAGCCTGAAAAAAAGCTGGAAAGAATGAACACAGGGATTTAATTTAATTACTTGATTCTCAGATAGCTCTTTGGTATTTGAGGTAAGAACGGTTCTTTGGCTCTGAAATGAAGAAAAATAAATAAAAAAATAAAAGCAAGTGAGTTTCATCGTATACTTTTGAATACCCTAAAGTGATATATGATTAAAAAGAGTAAGAATTATCATACGAAAACAAAAAGATAGAGGCTAATATTTTGCCCAACTTCTTTTTGCTTTATCTTGCTTTGTACTTACTGATTGCGTGATGCTTCTAGCATAAACCAAATGCCAGAATAGGGCCTTCTGGGAGGATCAATGATTCGAACCTCCGAGCTCGGCCCGGCAACATCCATTGATTGCACCTGAAATGGTCTGGATAAATAGGAAGAAGTGGAAGGAGGAGTGGCTGCTATAGGCTTAAATGCCCAGCTAAGCTCCCCATGATGAGGGATCATGGAGCTACTTCCTTGTTGGTGTTGAAAGAATAAAGTACTAAAACTATGCATAAGGGTTGGAGGTGGTGGTGGAGGTCGAAACTCAGGCATATGAAAAATGGGGGCTAACGGCCTTGATTGTTGTGAGGTAGCAGCAGGTAAAAGATCAAGCTCCATCAACCCTCCTCGTCTGGACGCTGGATCGCCTTGGTCATTCTTGTTGTGATCATATTCATATGCTGTTGCCTGACCCCCTATACTGAGTTGGAGCCAACCTTTATCTGGCTCTTCTTGTTCTTGATTGTTATCCTTGGAGCTGGATCCCTCCTCATTAACAGTACTATTAGTTCTGGATTCATCTTCAGCCATGGAATTAGCACCTAGATCAGATCCTAAGCAAGCATCGCTGTGATAGCCGCCATGCCCAGGAACACTGCTCATAAGACCGAAACTCTCTGTGTAACTTCTACCGCAATAACCATAAAAGCCGCCACCGTCACTGCTACCGTGAGGAAGATGTTGTTGTTTAGAAAGGTTTCCAGCAGGAACCATGATCATATCTGATAACCAAGATACCCAAACAGCCTGTTTGGACTATAACGATAAGAAAGAAGAAGAAGATGATAATGATGATAACGACTCCCTAGCTTACTCTTGATCTCAACATAAGCCATGGATGAAAAAAAGCTTTTCAATCTGTTGCTTAAATTGGATAGAAGAATCTAGGGAAATTGCCATAAGCATATTTTTGGAGTGGGGGAATCAAGAAAGCGAGAAATACCCATTAACCAGAGGGAAATTGTTGTTGTCTTGTGTTTCATTGTGAACATAGCAGAAGACAACAAGGAGAATAAACATTGTAAATCTCACTTTCCATTAATTCTCCTGGTTTGGAAGCTTGTGGAAATGAAATAGTTAAAGCAGGAGAAAGATGGGAGATAAGAAAGAGATGGTGGTCAGTCAGTCAGTCAGTTAGATTAAATAAAGTTAACAATATTGAACATTATATTCTTTTCTTTTCTTTTTTTTTTTTTTTTTGGAGGGGGGGGGGGCTCAAATTGCATATATACTCTTTAGGAGGTCGAACCGTAATAGTTTTTTGACTTTATTAAGACGAAAATATGATGAGAAATTAATTATTTCAAAGGGTCCCCAAGGAAAACACCTTTAGGGCATGTTCCAAGGAGAAAATGACTGTAAAGGCTCTTTCTTTTTAGAATGTCCCAAAAAGGTCCTTTTTAAGACTTAATGGGAGGTTATGGAGAATGTCTATCCATCCCTACAAATATTAACCTACAATTAGAATGTTTAGTTTCAGAAAACAAAAATGCCCCATCACGTCCCCCCTTTGCTTCCATCTGCTTCACCATTTGCTTAAAACATCCCACCCTTATCATGCCTTTTTTTTTTTCCTAATAAGATTTTTGGTATCACCCTACCCTAGTTATTTAACTTTATTTTCTCTGTTCACAATATTAAATACCAAAACTCTTTACTAAACGTTAATCGCATCTCAAGTTTTTGATGCTCCCGATTGTAATCATTACTATTAGTTCAGAATTTTATAGTATTGGTAATTGTAACATTTTTTGCCCTAATGTCTCCAGCTATTTAATTCTCCTCGAACAAGTTACAGAAAGAAATGTGCAGCAGCAGCCAAGCGCAGGATATGGAAAACATTTCCCCTGCAAAGCCTGCTCAATTGTTTTTCTTTTAAAAACTTCAGTGTCAGGTGTGTGTTGGGAATAACCTGATTATAACTAACAGAGTTCAAAAACATTGCATGCTAATGCTAATTGCCCTGGACATGAGACAAGTGGAGAGGATTGGCATGGCATAATGACATAACCTGTCAAATAAATAACATATTAACAACATTACAGTATGCTATCAACAGTAATTAAAGAAGCTTAACCTCAGAAAAGAAAAGAGAAAATAAAGAAACAGAAGGGGGGGGACTTTGGCATGATGATGGTGTTTCCCGACAACTCGAGAATCGAAACACAGCGACGTGGGCTTAGTAGGGCATTGGTTGTTAAAGCATGTGCTTCCCACCCTCCCTGCAATAACTATACGGGGAGACCCCTCTCATTTGTCAATATGCTGCTTATGTTCTCTCTCTCTTCTCACTCCATTATATTGTTATAGTATGGTCTTTCGTTTTTAAACTCCGAAGAAGTGATTTAATAATATATATTCACAACAATGGCTACAGGTAGCAGACTCATCTTTTCCTGAAAAGCTGCTACACTTTCTTTCCAGCCCATCAAACATGCCCTGTCTCTCTCTTTCTAATATAACAAGAAACTATATGACTTTTCAAAGATGAGTCAATCAACGCTTTCTCTTCATTAACATGTTCTTTCAAAGGTTTACAATTCTACCAATTAATAATATTATCATTAACATTCAATTTAAATTATTCTCATGAAAATAAATAGACATTTGTTATATAAAAGGATAATTTTAATAGATTAATCAAAAGATAATATATTATTAAATTATTAAAATGAATTAGTTCAATAAATTTAATTCTTTTTACAAATGGCTTTGGGTTTAATACATTATCTATGTACATTAATTACAAATAATATTTTAATAAAAATTCTTAACATAATTTTTAAGAAAAATAAATATAAATCATTAAAATTTAATATTTTATTATAAATTCAGAGTTAAACTTAAATTAAGATCATTGTAAATTGTCATCTTTAGACATAAAATAATAACATGCCACATCTTTTTTTTTAAAAATGCACGAATAATATAAGGCATCAAGAAACATTAAATCAAATTAACTCTTATTACTATTTTAAGGAAATTATTTAGTACACTATCAATGAAGTTTTTAAACTCTACAAACAGGTAAAGGGGTTGATAAGTATCCTGTAGGGATATAATAAAATATTTTAAAAAGCGGCACATGTTAATTTTTAAGGCTACTTATAAAATAAAATAAGTATATTGTTAGTATACTAAATATTCACCCTATTTTTATAAAATTCTAAAATCCTAAACCTCTTTAAACCATAAATCTTAATCTAACATTTTCCCTAAAATAATAAATATTAAAATTCTAAATTCTAACTGACCATATCATAAATCATAAATCTAATTGAACAAAAAAACGTAAACATTGTATTACTATTATTATTGTTAATTTTATTTAATTTGTTTACATCAATTTCATTTATTTAATCAACACTAATTAGGGTTAAAATATTAGTGCTAGGAAGTGTATGCTATTAATTAGAAATTCTTTTAAATTTATGAAGTGGCATATTATTATTGGGTGCCAAAAGTGACTTTTAGGATCATCCTGATATAATTTAAACTCTATAATTAATTGTTAGCTTGTTTAATTTTAGGTTAATGTGATTTTGGTCATGAACTTGGAAATGAAGTTCAATTTGACATATGTATTTTTTTTTGTCTACTTTAGTATTTGAATTTGGTAACTAGATTCATTTGACTTCTTAATGTGTCCTGAAACTTCAAAAATATAATTTTTTTTTATATTTTAGACATGTATTTAAATTTTTAGGGATTGAGTAGCACAATCACATTATCACACTTTTAGTCTTTTACAAAATTTAAATTCAAGTACTAAACTAGACCTAATTGCCAAGTTCATGTACCAAAATGAAAAAAGAAATGGAACTTAATTGCAAGTTTAGGGGCGAAAAAATAAATAAACCCTTTTAGTTTTAAAGGGATAGGGATAGAATTATGTAGAACAAAAATGGTACATATGATTCAGTGGATTAATAGATAATGCATAAGTTAGAAAATATTAAATATAAAATCCTGTAAAAACGTGAATGGTTAACATATTGAAAAGGTATTGTTGGTTTCTAAGGTTATAATTAGAGGAGTTGGGAAATAGTGGGATTAACGTTCGGCATTGGCAACAGAAATGGTGGGCGAAAAAAGAAATTAAAGGAGGTTGCATTCATGAGGACACAAAGTTTGATCACCAAGATTCTAGAAATGAAGTGGAGTCCCCAGTTTTCTCTCGATTTAAGTGCTCCTATTAACACAAAAACTTATTACATATTATCATTTTCGTATGGTATTAAAAGTTGCTTTTGTGTATACACACGATTGTTTTGATGAGAATGATTTCATAATTTTCAAAACTTTTCCACACCCACATGTACTACTAATTTTATTAATATAATTTATTCAACCCTGCATGGTCTAGGATTGCACACATGGCTCATTTGATCATGCTAGTCTTTTTTCCAATCATACTAATTATGCTATTTATATTGATAAAATGGTGTGAATATATATATATATATACGTCCAATTCCATGTGTTATTATTTATTGTTGTTATTTGTTCCCATGTAAATCATCATCTGTTAAGTGGCTAACGTGACACATACATTTGTTTTTCTTCTCAATGACGTGATACGCACGTCTTTTATTTTTATAGCACCAAACTGGCAATTAATATCACCAAGTTTTGCTTTTATCAAAGAGAGTGCGTAAAAACTCTCTCATATTGTCTCAGAGAAGTGGGAATGTTTGTATGAAAGGATTGATGGCGAGGGATACTGCAAACAGAAAAGAAAAAGAGGTGAAATTTGTATGATTATGGAAATGGGGCCCTAAAGGATATGGCGAGTCCTCTGTGTATGATGAAATGCCAAACGACTCAACAAACATCATACCTTTTCTTTTTCTTCCTTTCACAAGGGGAGAATATAAGAAAGTAGCAAGTGTTGGTGTATACGTAATAATCATGCATGGCAAACCATCGCATGGGATCCTCCATCTCTCTCCAATGAACACTTTGTGATAACACACAAAAATATTAGATAGAAAGAAAGATGATTGCATGTGTCACTTGAGGTAGGCACACTAGGTTACAGCATACATACGATACATAGAATGTTTAAAATTACAGTATCTTATGTTCAAATCTCATTGTATGTAGAATTTTATACGAAATTATTTAAAAGCAAAAACAACCCCATAATAATATAATTTACATTGTAAAAATAATGCTTAATTTTCTAACTAAGTTAGTGTCCCGATTGACTCATCACACTAACTCAGTCAAATATTTAAATAATAACAAATATATTTATAAAAATATATATAAATAAAATAAAAAGTTGAATGGTAAAGTACAAATGGTTGAAAGTAATAAAGATTTGGGTTCAAATATTATTATATGTATATATATTTTATATAAAAATATAAAATGACAAAACACCCTCAAAATAATATAATTATTTTATAAATAAAGATATTTTTGTTATTATTCAATTGAGTTGGTGCTCGATTAACTCGTGATATCAACTCAGTCAATTACTTTTATATATAAATACTAGTACTATTTATATTATTTTCAAATTCAAGCCAAATAACTCAAACTTGTAAATAGATGTTACAAACTTGTTTACATCATTCATATTATTTTTCTAAGAAAACATGTATTTTTTTTTATCTTTAATGATTTGAAGTATCTCTTTTATGTTATTAAATATGAAAAAAAAAAAATTAGTGTTTACATTATAATATTATAGCTTTAATTTTTTACTTGATTCATAATTTGATATTTGAAGTATATATATTTTTCATTTTGGTACTTGAATTTTTTATCCATTTTAACACTTAAAAGTATTACTCCACTATAAGTTTTGGTCCAATTTTTAATACATTTAAAAAAAATTGGATAACAATTTTGAATAGTTTTAGCCAATGAAAACGCACCACATGAGGACCTTCGATTAAATATTTGTAAACGTTCAAAATTATAAAAATAGAAAATATATATACTAAAGTCCATAAAATATATAAAACTAAAAATATATAAATACCCAACCATGCCACACAAGATCTTTATAATTAAAGATATATAAAATTAATATATATATATATATATATATATCCAGAAAATGGAAAAAAAATTGGCGCCAAATCCAAAAATGGGCATGATTCAGAGATAAATGGGAAATTAAACCTTAACGTTCATATGATGTAAATTTTATAATATATTAAAAGAAAACTAAGTCGAGCTAAATCGGATTTAGAGTTTGAATATTAGGAACTAAGTGCTAACCCTTTTCTAATTAACACATTTTCTTTTACATAAACCATATTTGGAAGTTATCATTTTGGACCCAAAACAAATTACCCCACTCTGGAATAGTTGTAACCAGAGTCCATATGCAATAAAATGAATGTGTTGAATCACTTACTTGCGAAGTATAGGGGCCGGGGTGAAGTAACTTATTATAGCTTTTCCAACGTGAGTTGCTCGCATTAGAGAAAGTGGATGGTGGGGTTCCCCTCATGTCTCTCACGCCCACTAAATAGTTTTCCCGGAGATAATTAACATTAACAGGCTTAAGAAGTCATCAACGAATCCAATTAATTAGATTGCATGAGAAAGTGACAAATTAGTGGCATTTACGAATAAACCAAAGAGAGATGGGTGATTGCATGTGCATGTGGGATAATGAGCAGCGATGTCAGTCAATGCATGTGAAGAAGAAGTGGAAATTTGATTTGTTGAAACCGAGGCGAACAGAAAGCGAGAGAGAGAGAGAAGTGCATGGTGTGGGGAGGCTTTGTCAGGATTTCAAGCACGACTTATATTGGGCTTTGAGTTTCAATGCATGTCTCCCTCTTCCTTCTTCCTTTTATATCTATTTATGATATGAATTATTCTCTCATCATACATTAAATACTAATCCTATATATTTAGTTATATTATATACTGCCTGTTCTTCTGGAAGTTAGAACCCAGCCACGTTGCTACCTTAGTAAATTGCTATCATCAACAGCTATGTCTTTCTTTCTATTAAAAACAAAGGGTAAAATGATTTGTGGAGATGGGAGTATCGATCCCCGCACCTCTTGCATCTCTCCTGAGGTTTTGGCAAAGAATGACTTTAGCGGCGAAGGGCATGTTAATCCGGGTGGTACCCTCGGGGACCGTGGGGGATCAAAAGGGAATCATGGTTCTGGTGCATGGAGTGCATAGAGGCAACAAAAGGATGAGGCGACTGTTTGAGGAGGATGACGATGGTGGCGACATGGTGATAAATGAACAGCAAGGAGACCAGGCATCCTTTAAGGATATTTTAACTCTTTCAAATTAGTCGTCATCACGGAAAGGAATTGAGGATGGTGATATTATTTTGAAAGAGGGTGATGTGGTTATTGAGGTCGAAAACAGTGTGCCGTCCATTTCGTTTTGAAAGGGTTCATATTTTGGTTAAATAGAGTATGTCAAAAACAATGATTTTTAATTTGTTGGGGAGAATAATTGGCTTTAATGCATTTTGGAATGAGATTTTTCGTGTATATGGAAATCTTCACAATCTTTTCAATTGGTAGACTTTTTAGTTAAATTTCAGGTAACGGAGGATTATACTAAGACGTTATCTGAAAGTCTGTGGATTATCTATAGTAATTATCTCACCATTCGACCATGGATGAGGACATTCTCTGTGGTTCAAGATTATCCTTTGAATTTAGTGTCATGGATTTGGCTTCTCGGTTTGTCAAGCGCAATGTATAAGAAAAATCATGTACATGCTATTAGTAATGTAATTGACAAGTGGTGAAGATCGATTACAATACTAATAATGAATTTCGAGGTCCGTTTGCGAGGATGGCAGCGAATTTTGACTTGTCAAAACCGTTAGTGTCGAAGTTTATGATAGATTGGAAGTTGTAGCAAGTGGAATATGAATAATTGCCAAACATCTATTTTGAATGTGGTTGCTATGGGCATCTGAGGGAGTTATGTTCGGCTGCTCGACATAAAGGTGCTATGGATGATAGGAAGGAAGTGGCTCCGGAACTGATGGAGAAGATGGAATCTAGAGTGATGAAGGAGGCATTCAGACCTTGGATGATTGTCCAACAAAAAAAAAAGGGCTTAATAATAGGGATTCACATCCCAAACAGGAAATTGATAATAATTGATCATTTTCCATATAGGTACAATTATTGTCCAATGTATTGCTGGGAAACGAGCTAATATGCAGATTGCACGAAAGATTTAGCACGAAAACTCAAGTTGGCGCTCAAGATTCTTCAATTCAAATGATCATTTGATTAATCATTTACTGTGACACTTCCAGTCGACCCCTTTACTTTCTTAAGGTTTTTTGTTATATACATTTAAGAGAGTAATAATGGGGGAGAGGCACTTGTAGTGCACAACGACCAAAACACCACTTTATTTCAATGAAATTCCTTTAATTATTTTTTATTTTTCTTTTTGATTGTTCTTAATTTATTTTATGAATTAGTTTGATATAACTTTAGATCAATTTTTAATCTGATTTTGGAACCGTGACACTCGAACCACACATAAATTTCTCTATTTTGATATTTGTTATTTCTCTAGTTTAGGAGATAGACACCATTGTCTCATAAAGTTGTGTTGGCATCAAGCCAAAAAGAGATCATTGATTAGGTGTTTTGTAAAATACAGTTGGAAGAACTGATACAACCTATAATTATTGTACTTGATCTATCGAGGAACACATTGGTATGACCAACTGAGTGAGTGGTTGGATCTATCAACGAAAATAACCGTTGGATTTAAATGACCCGTGCGGTTACAGTTGTTGATTCGAGCCGGGTCTTTCTAGCTCGCAAGGCTATCGAAGAGTTAAATAATTGACACATGCTTCAAGGTTGTTCGGTCGATAAGGGTTAGTTGTTGGGTGTTCTCGTGATTAATTTACACATGGAAGAGTTGATGGTTTGAGGCGTCTTTGATCACTATAATCGACTTATCAATTGAAGGAGAGAATTCATTGTTCGGGATCAATTTAAAATTTGAGCCTAAATTGAGCTTGAAACTAAAGTGTCGTCTTTTCAATTTATTTAATCTTACTTCATTCTTTTTATTTTACTTCAATTTCAAATTTTTTTAATTTTATTCAAATTAAATCCCTTGTTAATTTTTCATACAGGTCGACACACGTCGTAGGCACGACAACTACCTACTGGACAACTTGATTAAATCGAACGATAATTTTAGATATCACTGTCTCTATGGGATTGACCTTACTCCCTATACTGCTATTTACATATTTTTTAGGAGTAGGAATATTATTTTTGATAGATTCGACACCCATCAAATTTTGGCACCATTGTTGGGTCTGACACTAACTAATTTTGTGTTTTCTTTATGACCAGATTTGGAGATGTCAACCTCTCGAGCACGATCTAGGAATAGAGAAGATTACTCGTGCCCAAAAATGAAAAAAAAGTTTATGAACAATCAAACGTATTTCACTATGGCTATGAACTATCAACTGTTGGGATTTACGCCTGATTACACAATGAGAACAGAAGAGGAAAATGTGTCCTCCATAGAAAGTAAACTTGGTGATATTGCTAATATTGTTCATCATATTGGTGCAAGAAAATACAATGTTGATCATAGTGTATGGTATATGTACTGTACAAAGCCCAAAATTTGCCCGGCCCAAACCCAACCAAAACCCAAACAGACCCATTTTTACAAACGGCCCAGAAGGCCCAAAAGTCAAAAATTTTTTTTAGCAAGCTAGGGTTTCTGAAAACCCTAATGCCGCAAGCCTAGGGTACTGCTCTCTGCACCACGCTCCTCCACCTCCACACCGCCACCACATGTGAGCCGCCACCGACCTCACCGCCCTCCACTTGCGCGCAAAATAAAAAAGGAGAAAAGATGGAAGAAAAGCAAGAGTACATTTGGCTATAAAGCCGATCCAAGCATTTGTAACAGGGGACTCTTTTTTTGGGGGGAGGAAGAGTACTTTGTAAAAAAAGGGACCTTTTTTTTTCAACATCAATACAAACAAAAAAGAAAATTTCAAAGCACAAAACAACAGATCCAAACAAAAAAAAAACGCAAAAGATCCAAAAATCGAAAGAAGCAGAGGCCAAAGGTGATTCTTTTCCTTTTTATTTTCGAAAGTTATTTTTTTTTCAAGAAACATACATATAACGATGTTATTAAAATATATAGTTTAAAGAAACAAAAAAAATAAATAAAAAATAAATTTTTAACTTTTCCGGCCATCGTGGGGTGGCCGAGCACTGCTGCCGTGGCGGCGGTGGTGGCCTGCTACTCACGGATTTCCCAGCCTAGCAGAGAAAAAAAAAGGGTAAGAAACAATTTTTTTCAGCTCTCAGCCAAACTGATTTTTTTCCTGATTTTTGGGCTTTAAATAGCCCTCCAAAACGACGTCGTTTTGGGGCTGGCCCTTAATGCCCAAAACGACGTCGTTTTGGCTTTGACCCGCGCGCGACCCGACCCGCTCCAGGGGATCCGCGTGTTTTTGAAGGGAAGGGCTAATTGCACTTTTAGCCCTTCCGCATTTTTTATTGTTTTCAATTAAATTTTTATTATTTTAAAATATGGCCCGATAATTTAGCCCGGTTCCCAATATAGTCCTCCCTGCTGCTGTGCGTTTCGGGCGGAAGGGATTATTGCGCGTGTGGTCCTTCTATTCCCTCCGTGTGTGCAAATCGGTCCTTTTCTTTTATTTTTATTTACCAATCGACCCCAAACTTTGTTTTATTTATTATTTGACCCCCCGAACCTTATTTTATCCATAATTTAACCTTAAAATTCCATTTTAATTTCAATTCAATCCCCTTTAGGTTAATTCATGTTTTTATTCTTTTATTATTATTATTATTATTATTATTACTAGTATTATTATTATTATCTATTATCTATTATTATTATTATTATTACTATTATTACCTTATTATCATTATTATTATTATACTATATATTATACTATATTATGTTATATTATATTACATTGTATTATATTATATTATATTACATTATATATTATTTTATCATCCTAAAGCCAATTCTTACGTATTAAATTGTTTTGTATGTTATCAAGTTTATATCATGTAAATTTTGTTACTCATATACGTACATATATATATTATAATATTATTATTGTTATTATACTATTACAATGTAATATATGTATTTGTTTTCATCATATTCCTTATACATCACATTACTATCGCCATTATAATATGCTTACCCTCATTTTATCTCTTATATAGTATATTATTATTATCATTATCATATTATCATTTTTCACAATGTACCTACTTTGTTATTACTACCATATCGTGTAATTATTATCATTTCATCATTTTTTTCTACTACCGTTACTATATAAAACGCCTTCAATATATTATATATCCTTCGTATTTATACGTGTATATATATACGCATGTGTCCTTTTATTATTCTTTTCGCATAAAACATCGTGTTTTCACATTTTCGCGCTAATTTTTCTCGACATATCAATTTTCTTAACAATCGATATCTCGTGTTAGCAATTCGAGAAAATCGAGCCCTAACTTACTGGGTTCTGATTTTTTTCTCGTTTAAGCTAAACAACGGAAGATCTCTTTTAAAATCACAAATTCCAGCTTTAAAATCGACATTCCATATTAACAATTCGAGTGAATCGAGCCCTAACTTACTAGGTTCCGATTTCTTCTCGTTAAAGTTAAACAAACGGGATATCCCTTTTGAAATTGCAATTTAAATATTAAACAAAACGCTTAATCTTGGATATTCAAAATGTTGCGCCCTAACTTACTGGGCTCAACATCTCGAATCTTCGGGATAAGTTTCTTTTCTTTCTAAAATTGAGGCAATATTCCTAATTTAGATTTTCGAGAGAACGAGCCCTAACTTATTGGGTTCTAGTTCCTCGCTCGACAAATGACGGGAGATCATCTTCAAATATAAAACTAAGTTTCAAAAGACGAGCTTAGTTTCGGGAGTCTAAAGTATTACGCCCTAACTAACTGGACATGATGCTTTATCTCTTGGAAAATAAGAAAGCCTTAACGTCCTTTTCAATTCCTTCAAATTTTGAAAATAAAAAGCATTGTATTTTCGACCCCTTTTAAAACTTTCAACAAATAGGACATCAATCAATCAATTTGGTACCAATTTTGGGCGTGTCGAGGGTGCTAATCCTTCCTCGCATGTAATCGACTTCCGAACCCGTTTTCTCAAAGATTCGTGGACCAAAAAACACTGTTTTAGTAAATTAAACGATTTATTAAAACAAAGGTGATCCGATCACACCAAATAAAGATCGGTGGTGACTCCCTTCCTTTTCTTTTTCAAAAAACCCGAGTCGATCGCGTCGTTTACTGTTTCATCAAAAAAATGGTTACGACATGTACTACACCCAATCATGCGACAAAAATTTGTCATGTTTATGAGGATGATTATCTGAGACAATTTAGCACCGTTGAAAATTTCTATAGACCACTTTAAGGGTGATACGACTCATTCTCCGAGACATACAATTATGGGTAGAGAGATCACTCCAATTTGAGATATGAAATGAGACCCCAATTCGATCCATATATTATCATCCTAGACCACTAATGCAACAACTGACAGTTTTCAAATATGACTTCAGAAGAACTTGCAAATACCGAAGTTGCTAACACTCTTGAATATCATTAGGAATGAAAGACAATAGCGAAATTGGAGAGCCTAATGAGTCACTTCACCATCTCAAAGGGTGAATGAGACTCTCAAAAGGATTTGTCAGCCCAAATTGAGCTTAACTTGAGCCAAAACTTGAGTTCGATGACTCATAAAAGTGGAATAGTTTCGGAGCCCTGTTTGAATAACAATCATGGAAAACAATTACGAAAGGAAAAACAAGATGAAGAGCCACAAAAAAGAAGTAGAACCAACACTTCCCAAATCGGTAGTGATTCCATCTCTTTTTCTAGAAGGTTGGTGAGAAACATAAGCGAAAAAGACAATATGGATTTCTTTGAGATTTTTTGCAAAGACGATGTAAACATTCCATTATTGTACACTGAAAAATATACATCATTTTTCTAAAATATTAAAGGAATTTTGTACCAACAAGAAGAATACCACATATTTCAAAAATGGTAAGTATGGGAAGAATGCATCCGCTCTTATTCACAACAAGATATCCCCAAATGTAAAGACCCATGTATGATTTCAATTTCATGTAAAATAGGTAATGTAGGCATTAAGAGAACTATATGCGATTTGGATTCATCTATTAACATAATGTCATTTTACAAATCACTTAGTGTCAGTCCTTTGGAAGATACAAAGATTAGCCACTGGTTGGCAAATAGCTTTATAGTCTACCCAGACGGAGTGTTGGAAAATATTTTGGTTAAGATCCTGTAAGATGCAAAATCAGGATAAAAGATGACAAAACAATGAAGATAACATGTGATTTAGAAACTAAGATTAGATCATGATTAAAATGATCACGTATATAAAGTACATTAGTAAAGGTATTATCTTTAGAACGAGAGTAGGTCCCAATATGAATTATGAGTGCAATTTTACCATTTGGCATGTGGACAACATTTGAGTTAGAAGAACATGCAATTGGAGATTGCAAGCTATGTAAGTCAGATAGCATATGATTAATTGTTCTAGCTCTAGTTTCCAATATCCAATTCAAAGAACCTAATTTAATATGACAACTAGATATTATACTTGCTAAATTCACTGTAGCATCAACTGAAGGTCTTTGATATAATAATCCCAAAATTTGTTGCTATTTTTTCATATGTAAACAATGGAGCTTAGTGATTGGACACAATTGTATTTATATACACAAGTTCTTAATTAAATGACAAGGCAACTTGACTTGACCTTTTTTCCTTATGAACTTGAAATATGCAAGATATCTAATTGATTTATAACAATTCTTTTTTATGTCCCTTGATTTTTACGATGATCACACACCCCCATTAAATTTCTTCCTTGGACCAATTTGTTGACTGTTTGATGCATAAATAGTAATAGGTTCTAAGAATGCTGGTAAAGAACATACTAAATAAGCTCTTTGTGCCTCTTCTTGCACTAAAATAGAATATATCTAATTAACTAATGGCAAAGATTGCATCAAGAGAACCTAACTTTTAATTGCAGAATAGGCATAATTTATCAAGAGAACCTAACTTCTAATTGCAGAATAGGCATAATTTAACTCCATTAAGAATTGAAAAAGGCTCTATTGGGTCAAATGCTGAGTATTCTTTTCTAGAAACCTCACAATCACAAGATGCCAAAGGGACAAGTGCATCATACTCATCCCATAATAACCTCAACTTAGTGAAATAAATTGAAACTAATGAAATAATTCTTTGTGAAGAAAATAAACTATTGAACCATAAACCTTATCAAATCTTTCTTTTAAATCTTGCCAAACCTAGAAAGCATTAGGAGCCAAAAAAAAAAAATACTAGCTAAGAGTTCATTGCAAACTATATTCAAAATTCAAGACAACACAATTGCATGACATCGCTCCCATTGTGAACGTAATGTTGCATTGTATAAATCTTTTCTTGCAATTACCATCAACAAACCATAGTTTGTTCTTGAACAAGAGAAGATCGAATCCAAACATTGTAATTCTTCAAACCAAGCAATTGATGTGAAACCAGCAACATACAAAGTGTATTCGAGGGATGCAAAAAAAGTGGATGATTGTAATCAATGTATAATGATGGATCATTATTACAAGTTGTGTCATTATTTTAATTCATACTAGTGCTTTGATTTGTTTCAACCATCTTTAAAGCAATAATCCATAAGCAAAAAGAACAAAAGATACTGACAAATTACCAAGAAGAACCATTAAAGAAAAGATAACTTCAAAAACCAAACACGAACTAAGTTTACTCAAAAAAAAAAAAAAATCAACAAATAGAACAAATAAACTAGAAATAAAAATTAAAGTCATGTCAAGCTCTGATACTATGTTAAAATGATGATTGAATGATGAACAAAGAAGCAATAGACTATAGGAATAGCAGAGAAAAGCATAATGTCATTAAAATGTATTTAAGTAATAGATTGTGGCTTGTGAACAAAAGATGAACTATAAGGTTGTTAGAGCTTGTGTTGTTGGATGCTCTTTGATACTTAAATCATTAAACGTGGAAATGGACGAGATGAGATCCAAAATGGAAATAATAGAGTGATAGACTGGAAAAATGAATCCTTACAAAATAAGTATACCTCTTTCTTCATACCTATGCTTATCGTTCATTTCTTGAGCTATTTGTAAGTTGTCCATTCGCATGAGAGTATATGGTCCTTTTTTGATTGGTTGAGGCGTCCTTTTCCCAACAAGGGTTTTCCCAAGGACTTCGCATTTATTGCCTTGCTTTCTACTTTGCACCAAAGGCTTGTCAAAGTTATGATGTTTACTTGTAGCATCAAGTGTAGCATTATGTATGTGTCAGCTGAGAGTATTTTGGAATTTGGGCTCTTTGGGTAGCTTATTCCTTGAGGCTTTAAGCTTTTTATGTTAGGTTGGTATAATAATATCTCTCTCTCAAGTTTGAAGAGGATTACAAAGTGCTTCGATGAAAGACTTATATCAAAGCACGCATAAAGAGCATTAGTTATCAATGGGAGTCAATTCCTCATGATATTTGAAGAGATATATCTCTATTATATGGCATGGGAGTAAAAAGAAACTGAGCTTCAATCTAATTGACTTGAAGGTCATGAGAGAGTAAGCTTTACCACGTAGCGTGGGAACAACGAAAATAAGAGTTAATTTGAATAACTTGATAGTATCCCTAAGAAAATATGTTCCACCATGTAGCATAGGAGTTAAAAAATGAAAGTCAATTTGTTTAGCTTGAAGGCATCCTCCGAAGGACTAAACTCTACTACATGGCGACGGAGAATAAATAAGAGTGAACCTCTCAATGTGGTCCTTAAACTTTGATTCAATTAAGATATGATAATGTGACACTTTAAAATTGTATCACGCTTTCACATAAATTTTTTTTTAAAAAAAATCTTTTTGTAGTTTTAATGTTTTTTAGATTTTATATATAAAATTTTAAATTTTCAAGTGATGACATAACACTTTGAGAGATCAAATTGGTAAAACTTGCCAAGGTTTGAGACTAATGCGAACCAAACTCAGGGAGCAAGTTTGAAAAAAATGTCAAGCTCAGGAACTAAATGTTGTTTTATCCCTAAAATTTTTTATAATTATTTTAATAAAAATAAATCTTAAAATTATACATAAACTTTAATTCAACTTGAAATATATATACACACACGATACTTTTTTTCTATTATGATAATTAAGATAAAGATGGGCATGGCTTGGGATTGAATACAAGCATCTTGTCACTAGGCCTAAAAGTCATTAGCTTGTAACAAAAAATTTTATGTTGGTGCAAAACTTTGATTTTGGTTCAATTCTATAAATGGAATTTTGATTTTGGTTTAATTATACACATAAACTTTGATTTTGATTCAATTATATAGATTTTTAAAGAAACAAATACACTAGTTTGTTTTCCTATTAGATAAACATAATTGTTTGTGTATGCAATATGTAAGCGTTAAAATTGTGTTACGTTGATACTTGGTGTTAGGAATTTGTAAAAATTGACTCAAATCAAATCAAAATTTCTTGTATACAATTACACAAAATCAAAATTCATGTTACGTTACACATTAAACAAAAGTTTATAAATAGTTTTGAAAATTATGAAGCTCGCATAAAGTTGTAACTTGCAAGTAAAAAATAAAAAATCAAAAGGAAGGTTTCATAAAAGATTTAAAGAAATCATGTAGCTTCAAAATTGAGAAATAAAACCAAGATTTATTTGAAATAGCAATTAGAGCTCTGGTCTAATATTTAAATAACACATTCAAATCTTACCATCCTTTTTTTAATATTGAAAAATAGAGTTAGCTTCAGAATTGCAAGGTTTGATTTTGTCACGTTTCGTCAGCAATGACAAGCTTATGAAATCACATGGCATGCTCTTAGAAGCAAATGATGTTTGCTCAAAGTGGGAACTTAGCTTCTAAAATTAGCAAACAAAATACACGAGGCAAAAACTATATCTGTTTACTAGAAAAAGGTCCCATCATTACCTTTTCCTTTCATTGCCCAACTCCCCCAACAGAATGCGAGTTTAGTGGGCCACACTGCTTCTATCGGTGTAGTTTCAATTGCAAGTATAGCATTCCAATGTCAGTAAGATATTGAACCTGTTTTAGACTATTGTATCTTTGGTGCTTATATGCTTAATTTAGTCGTTAGCTTGATTGGAGCTCGCTTACATTGCATGACGTAACTATAAGGGTTCTCTGAATATGAGTATTATGAGAGCGCTATGAAAGGAACAAATCTACCACAAGTACTAACCTTGCCCACGGAGGACTGTTAAATTTGCATGAACATGGCCATCCATTTCAACACAGTTTTGCCAATAAGTGCGGTACAAATTTGCCTAGCCAAACACATGCATAATATGCACCTGCCATTGAGGATCGCAGAGCTCTTTAATACTCCTTACAAGGGCAATAGAATTCACCCACCCCATATAATCAGACACCGACTAAACCACTATTGAATTATTACATTCAAGAATGATTTATTATACCTTGCATCCATGCTAAAGTAATGCCATCATACAAAGGCAGCCCAAAGCTCAGCCTAAATCGCTCTGCATATGCCTACATTTTGCTAAAACTCACAATTCACTGACCTGTACTGTCACCAATTATCTCCCACCTTCACAGCTCCATCCGTATTGATTTTGATCCAACCCTCCTCAAAAGACTTCCATCCATGAGATACCACTTTGGAAACCTTGTTTCAAGGCCTACAAGCCAATGGATAGTCTCAGGTTCATAGATTCTACTAAGTGTAGGCCTCCCAAGGTAACAGAGACATGCAAACGTTTCCTTGGACCAATGAAACTGCAAAGGTGAAAGGGAGCTTGACTGTAAGACCTATTTGTTGAGCAAGGAAGAAAGTCGACCTGAGTGATTCAACGGTGCACATATTACATTTTTTCCTTGCTGATTGAGAGTCATTATTTGTGGCTACTACTGTTTAACTAGTCTATTTATCCTCAATTATTGCAATTTAACCCATCTATTAGCCTCAATAATTAGTTCTCACTGACCAGGTCTCATAGGGATCATCTAATCAATAGCAATAAGTCGTGTTTGAAGAGGCTCATAAAAGAAATGTATCCAAATAATAATATGTGATTCAAAAGCTAAATAGCTGTTTATTGACAAATTTCCTGGTCAGCTCTGTATAAAATACTCAGTTTTTTAAACTTTAATCACTCTAATTTAGTTAAACTACAATTCAAGACTGAAGGGAATGATAAAATAATTATTAAAAAAAAATCAAAAGCAATAAACCAAAAAAAATGCTTCGAAGGTTTTGCTGTAGTTTCATTTGATCAAGAAAAAACCACAAACCCCACTGAGCAAGGAAGTTAAACCAAACTAACAAAATCGTTGAAACCATTTACAAGTCATTCTATTAACTAGAACAACGTCAATTCATCACATCAAATGCTAAACTGCAAGAATATTATAAGGAGGATAGAATCTAAAAGATAATCTAAAGTATCAAATTATTTTATATATTTGATTGAAAACAAAAACTCTAGCCCTCCAAGAAAGACGTACCTGAATTACCAGTAATCACCACAAGAACAAATTCCATCATGGAAGTCATGGAACCGGTTCATGTCTCTGATAATAATATCTCGCTGCACAATCTTTGATATTAATTTCATTGCAGCATGGCAATCCACACAGATTCGGAGGTTCTTTATTATACGGATTTGGCTTCCTGATGATGTCCTAAATAGTGCAAAAGCAAGAGCTAACCTTTCACTGTGAACCCACAAGAGACGCTCCTTTTCTTTAGTATCAACGTCAAGCAAAACAGCATTACAATCAGGAACAAAGCCTGCTCTCCTGGTTCTCACATTCAACCATTCCAATATCCCATTAATCACCTTCATGTCAGGATGTGAAGTGTCTCCTGCGCTGAAATAATGTACTCTTCCCTGGTTCTCAATCCAACTCAAACCTGGTTTCTTCTTCATTCCTTTCTTTTTCATGCTTTGCCTAATGGCAGTGACATTATCCCACCTCCTTGCAGTAGCATACATATTCGACAATAGTACATGGGTTGCATCATCTTCAGGTTCCATCTCAAGAATGCGCTGTGCAGACATTCTACCAAGCTCAACATTTTTATGAATAACACAAGCTCCAAGCAAGGCACGCCACACCATAACACTAGGCTTAAATGGGATCTCCTCAATCAACTTCAATGCCTTGTGAAGATGACCTGATCTCCCCAAAAGCCAGACCATGCAAGTATAATGCTCAATGCATGGCTCAATGCCATATTCCTGTAACATAGATGAAAAATAAGCTTGCCCCTCGTCTAGTAATCCTGAGTTGCTACAGGCTGATAGCACACCGACAAAAGTTAAAGTGTTCGGTTTCTGCCCTCTGTCCTGCATCATCTGGAATATTTTTAAAGCTTCCATGCCAAGCCCACACATGGAACACCCTGAGATCATAGTATTCCACGAAATTTCATCTCGTTCGTTCATCATATCGAATACCAGACGAGCATCTCTGATCCTTCCACACTTGGAATACATATCAATCAATGCATTATGAACCACAGAATTTTCAGCATAATTTGTTTTCAATGTTAAGGAGTGAATTTGAGTTCCTAGCTCCAATGCTGTCAAACTGGCAGAAGCACAAAGGACACTGGAATATGTTACTTCAGTTGCCTGTACTCGATTTTCAAGCATTTCGAAAACAAGCTTAATGCCTTCTCGGCATCCCCACAGTTAACATAGCCAACAATCATGGTGTTCCAAGACACATCATTCCTATTCAATGACTTCTCAAACAGCTCCAAAGAATCCTCAATCCTTCCACACTTAGCATAGACATCCATAAGGGCATTTGATACAAATACATCAGCATCAAGACGAACCTTGAGCACAAGGCTATGCATTTGCTTACCTAAATCAAGATCCCCTAAAGTTGCACAAGCTTGAAGTGCACTAGCAAACGAGTATTGATTAGGGACCACAAAGGATTGCCTCATTCGACAAAACAAATTAACAGCCTTTTCACTCTGGTCACTCTGTGCAAACCGTGAAATCATGAAACTCCATGGAATAACATCTGTTTTAGGTATCTCCTCAAAAATCTGTTGAACACTGCCAGTGTCCCCGCACTTGGTATACAATTCAAGCAATGCAACCCCTACATAAAGATCATACTCATAACGAGTTTTTAAAACACAGCCATGAACACCTTTTGCTATATCTAAAGCTTCAAGTTCGATACAAGCCTTAAAAACACCGGCAAAAGTAAAATTATTTGGCTTTAAACCGACTAACCTCATTTGAGAAAAGGCCTCTAATGCCTCTTGAAAAAAGTGGTTCTCCGCATAACAAGCTACCATTCCTGTCCAAGTAACCATATCCTTGCATCTAATACCGTCAAAAACTTCTCTTGCGAAGTCAACACACCCACAAACAGAATATGCATCAATTAAAGCAGTTCCAATGAAGGCATTAGACTCATGGCCAAGCTTATAAATGCAAGCATGTAAGTTCCAACCCAACTCAGCGCATTCCATACTGACAAGCACCTTCAATATGGAAGTAAAAACAAATGGGTTAAGCTCATGACCTTCCCTATGTAGCCTAGTAAACAACCCCACGGCTTCAGAAAAATGCAAACACTGCGCATATCCTTGGACTAAAGTAACAAAAGAAATTGTGTTTCTCTCGGGCATTTCATCGAACAGAATTTCAGCCTCGGACAATAATTCAGCTTTTACGTACACATTCAAGAGAATGTTTGTAGCAAATAAGTCTAAGCAGTTACCCCTTTTTAGGATCTTACAGTGAAGACCCATAGCTGAAATGGGGTCATCGTTTTGGACACAACGTTGAAGCAAGGCACCATACATGTGAGAATCGAAATGTGAAGACGGTCTGTTTATGGAACTCGGGTTTTGCTGGGTCTGGTTTGCTGCTTGGGCTGAGAATCCACATAATGAAGAGCAAACAAAAGAGTTAATCTTTTGGTGCACAGCAGAAATATTAGACGGCCGCGGTGCTATAGTGGTTAACAATCTGATCATGCAAGCGCCACTGCTCTGAAAGCAATGAGGAAGAAAGCGAAACGAGAAGAAAGAAGCAAATATACGAATGTGATGTTATAATTTATAAACCTACGAGATTTCAAGGAAAAAGAAGCAGAGTTGTTGAATCAAATGTGTGCATCTGACACTCGCACTCAAAAACAAAACAAGTCTACTACTACTATACTTAGGGTGAGCGTTGGATCGAATCAAATCGAATCGAATGAAAAAATTTTGAGTTAATCGAGTTGATTTAATCATATTTTATCATCCTAATTTGATTTGAAATTTTCTCGAATCGAGTCGAGTGAGATGGAATTGAATCGAATCGAATCGAATATATTTGTTCGAGTTAAATTTTAAAAAATAATTTTGGGTCCTTGTAACCACTATCACCCATCGTAATAAAATTTGTCCACCTTAATCAAATTTTTATTAACTTTCATCACCTCATAATTTATTTATTAATCTTTTATATCTGGATTAGCTTTTTGCTTGCTTAGTTATTTCAATTATCTTGATTCTTGTCACTATGTATTTTAGAATTAAAATATATATTAAATGTAAAAATGTGATTTTTAATAAAAGTTATTTTAAAGATAAAATATGAAATTGATATCAATATAAAATTTTAATACGAATATTTTATGGCATAATTAATAATTCAATTTTAATATAAATATTCAATATGACTAAACAATTCAATAATATAAATAATATAAAATGTGAAATTTAATTTAATAATATAAATAGTAGATATAAATAAAATTATTGCTATTTATGTTTAGTGATTTTTTGGATAATTTTGATTTTTTATTTGAGGGTAAAATGTAAGAAGTAAAAGTTTAGGGGAAAATAAAAGTTTTAGGAATAAAAGTTTGAGGGAAAGTAAATAGGGAGTAAAATTTTGGAAGGAAAATATAAAAAAATTTGGGGGATGGGTTTGGGGTAGATGGGGAGTGGGATAGGAAGGAGTAAAGTTTTACGGGAAAAGTGGGAAGGAGTAAAAATTTGAGGGGGAAATAAAAAATTTTGAGGGTTTTTTGGAGTAAAATTTTGAGAAAAAGTAAATGGGAGAGTAAAGTTTTGGTGGGAAATGGATTTTGGGTAGATTGGAGGGTTGGGATGGGAGGGGAATAAAAGTTTTGGGGGAAAAGTGGGAAGGAGTAAAAATTTTGAGAGAAAAGTAAAAAGGTTTGAGAGTTTGGGGTAAAAATATAAAATATTATATTTTAATATTCGAATTATTCGAATTATTCGAGTTATTCGAATTCGAAAACTTAACTCGATTCGAACTCGAAATTCGAAAAAAAATTCGAGTTGACTCGAATAACTCGATTAACTCGAATAATTCGATTCGTTTAACTCGAAATTTAAATTTTTTTTCGATTTTTTCGAGTCGAATTGAGTTTTGCTCACCCCTAACTATACTGCAGGATGGTGGGTGAACCGGTGCGTTTCAAATTCAAAACATAAATGTTGCTGAAACGGCACCGAGCTAAAACGACGTCACTTTAATTGTTCCGTGGCAAATGGCAATTAGGGTTTCCAAGTCCCATTGTGCACTATATATACGGTGCTAATGGCGCTGCTGTTCTTCAATTTCAACTGTTGCTCTTTCTTTCTTTTTGGCTATGTGCTTGGTGGATGGAGAACTAGAGATCTGAGCAAATGATGAACACGTTTATTATGTGCTGATACTCATCTGTGAGGCTTCATAATCGAGCTTTTAAAACTGATGCTCAGATATCTCTTGTCCTCTCCTATCTCAAGTCAACAAATCCAATCTGTTTTTAGCTTTGAAAATGATCTCAAATTTCTGTAAAAATAGAAATATTGTTGAAATCGTTCGGATTTGTTTTAAGTCTTGATGCGTAAGGTACCAAGTATTTGGTTTTTTTTCTTTGATTTTGGAATATAAAATGGAAAAGGAGTTTGTTTTTCACGTACTCAAAAAATATAAATGTAATTCATGAATGGGATTGTTGCATCTCCAGACGCCATTGAAGTCGGATTTCCAATATTAATTCAACCAGTTTGTTCAAGAAAAGAAAAGCTTGTTGGTATAAATTCATATATTTTTAAACCCTAATTGAATCAATACAAATTTCTGATTTCTTATGTTTTTATATTATAAAATAGCTATCAAAACTGTTTGTATATTCTCTTTATTTTTTAATTATTTTTATTTAACAAATGTAATTTTTAAAAGTAAAAAAGAATGTAAAGTATGTTCTTTTCTTTTGGTACTTTACAAATTAGAGTTGAAGATTGTTGAACCCGACTGCTTATTGACATGTCAAATAATGGACGTAATTATCATATAAAAAGTAAATATATTAACATTATGGTTTAAATATTTTTGGATCTAAATTCTACAATTGATTTAATTTTTTCTTAAGTTAGACTTTTAGAATTAGCAATTATTCTTATATTAGAGATATTTTCTAATGCTTTTCTGAAAATACTAGAGTTTAAGTCACAATATAGAAATAATTTAAAGTTATATAACTGTGTTTGTTTACCTGTAAAACATTCTACGGAAAATATTTTCATCCTTTTCCATTTTTTGTTTGGTGGAAAATGAATTTCCTTCGTAAAAGCTTCTCCAAAACACGGGAAAAGAACGCTTTATTCTAGGAAAATGTCTTACCTTTTTCATTTGGTATGACATTTTCCAGAATTTTTCTCTTCAGCAGTAAGCGTAACCCAAAGCCTCTTCCCCTTCCCCCTTCCTTCCCATCCTGATCTAGTGCTTGCCGCCAGCTAGCAACGATTCCCAGCACCAATCGCCGGCATTCATCTTTAATTTTCCTCCTTTTCCCCTTTCGTTGTCGAAATCTGCACTGCACCAATCGACGATGGCATTCATCTTCCTCTCTCGAAGGTAAGAATGAAAAGGAAGAAATATGTGGTTGTTTTTTAGCAGCAACATGTTGTTTTGGCCCAATTGGTTGCTAGTTAATTCCTCTTTTTTATTTTTTATGGTTTTTTTGTTATTTTTACATTTCATCTTCCTTAAACTGTGCAAGTTGGATTTTTGTTGGTGGTAATGAAATAATTCGGATATGGTAATGGTGGTGTGGCCGAAACACAACTAATGAGCAAAAATTCAAAGTCTTTAAGTTCTCACGTTATTTGTTTAAATGGGAATAGTGGGGATGATTTTGTTTTCTTCACTTTCTTTAAATTTTCTTTCAATAGAAATCAATTTTGTTTTCCCTTTTTTCTTGTGGGTAAAAAAGAACCTTTTTTCTAATATAAATCATTGATTAGCTCGAATTTTGATCCATTATGGTACGCTTTCTCTATTTACCCTTCTCTAATAATTGATCTAATGAATCAATTGCATGATTTTTCTTCTCTTTTAATATTTCATTTCAATGAATTATTGTTAAATACAAACAATTATAATGGAACAGAATGTTAAAAGTGCTGTTTTTGAATGTTTATTTGGATGCTTTTAGTTTGCTTGTAAACTTTTAGGTAATTGAGATTCGTGATGCAACAATAATTTGGTTAGTAATTTCCTGATAATCTGCTGCAGAAGTTATGGATGTTATTGTCTTTGACATAATCTTGTTTCAAGTTAAAATGATCTGGTTCAACTTTTTGCTCTCTTCTAGTATCAATATGAATTTATATTTTTTATTTTGCAAGCGATTAATGTAATCTGAACCGAAAGGGTACGTCAGTTTACAGGGTGTAGTCAAGCTCAAACCATTCGAAACTCGATCTGAAATGCAAGGCTCGAAGCTCAACTTGAGTTTGATTGAATTTTGCTTTTATAGCTAAAGCAATTTGAGATAATAGTCAAACTGGATGAGCCTGAATTAAAGTGAAATATAAACTCAGTTTTTATACTCAAGTTGGATTCAAATTGAAACAATAGTAATTAAAAAGAAAAAAGATCGATTAAGCTCTTAAACTACTTGACTCAGATACTCAAATTCAGCTCTTTCACTAGCTCGAGCTTGATTTGACGATGGTCAAGATGAATTCAAGTTTTTTCAAGCTGAAGCCAAATAGCTTTTGTAATACAAGTGTTTCTTTTGCTCTGTCAGATCTACTAAGGTTGGAGGTTAGTTTTTAGTGCTCTTAAAACCCGAAACTTAAGTGGTTTTGCTTGTTGTGTTTGTCACTTCTTGCTTCAATGTCTCTATCTATCTTTCTTTTCTTAATTTTGATGTCATAGGCTGTAATTGTTTTTGTTTGCAATAGTTTGTCATAGGCTCACGAAGCATTTTTCTTCGTTAACATCAACTTCCTTAGTTTTGGACTCTATATTCATTTTATTTTTAAGGTAGTGTTATACTAAATGGTATCCCCTCATGTAATAACAGACAAATAACAAAACCATATCCGATATTGTAAATAGATTCATGATCACAACAAGACAGCTAATACCTTTGTATTTTCCAAAAGAGAATTTCTGTCGTTGATTTTAGTATAAATTTACGTACGTTTGTTGGTTTGTAGGTGTATTTTGATTCAATTGAATGATAGTGTTTAATTTTGTGTCCTAGGTAATCACTCCCTTTTTCATATGTATTATAGATCATTTGTTTGTTGGTCTGTACATGTATTTGTGCTGCTGTTACGAGCATTTCTTTTTTATGCGTTTTGAATTGGCTCAAGTTTTCTTATACTTCTTTCTCATGCTTATTGATTTGCAATTTCAATGATTGTTTTCTGACCTTGTTTGATTGATTCTCTTTTATGTCAAGCAGCTCGCTACTGCATCAGTTGGTGTTCATTTGTTTGAGATATTCCTTTAGTCTATTTGATTATCTTGCTGGTCGTAAATCCAAGGCCATAGCTTTTTTAGCTAAACGTACAAAGCTGATGCTTTAATATGTGTAGTACTAATTATGTGGTGTAATACTTTTTATGTACTTAGAAAATATTGTAGTTATCATGCGATGTATTATTAATTATGCACCTAGATAATATTATTAATTTGTAGTATTAATTGTGGTTTGAAAATTAATTTATTATTTAATATTTTTTATAACACAATTAGTAATCATCTATTCACTTTGATTGTTTTCAATTTTTGATTGTTAATATTTTCGTTTAATAATTCAGTACTATTATATATTTAATTTGATGTATTTATTTATAAATAAATCATTGCAATATATATAAAATAATGTAAAATATAAATTTAATAGATATAGAATAAATTTAATTAAACAATGATAAAATAATAAATTTTTAAATGTATGTTTGTTTTATTTAAAACAGTTTTCTTAAAATATTTTCAGAAAATTTGTTAAATAAATGTTACATAGATTTATTTAAACATCAGAAAATATTAATTTTTCAGAGAAATAAATTATTTTTAAAAATTATTTTTTAAAATTATATTCAATCAAACAAACGGGCCTTATATTAAAAAAAAAACTCAATACAGTTGCTTAGATTTGATTTTAACTTAGAAAATAAAAATTTCGAACATCAATATGCGTGAAAATAATTGTTAAATTGAAGTTTTTTAAAAAAATTAAAATATTGGCTAAAATGGATTGAATATACCCAAACTCCATTGAGATTCCACAGTGTTGCGGATGAAGAAGTTCTCGAACAACAATGGGAAGAGTGTCCATACTCAAGTGCAAGTCATGCCCAAATTCCTAGATGAACGAGGCGATAAATGATGTTATTGCCAATGAAGATAGAGAAATGATATTACCTTGGCGCGTGCAGCCTGAGTAGAGCCCCTAAAGGGACACTAAGAGGACTTTATGGTGGCTTCTACACTCCTTTTGGTCCTATAGGTATGTAACTCTAGGGTTAGTTGAAGATGGATCTAAGGAGAACTTGAAGGGCCAACAAGCTGCACGTCAAAGGGGCTAAAAAGGAACTTTGTAGGGCTTGCAGGCTCCTTGGACTCTTTGAAGGGAAGGTGTCATGAATATTCAGGATATTGCTTAAAGGACTTAACGTGGCAAGAAACCTTAGTGTAGAAAACTAAGGTAAACTAGAAAATTAACAGAATACTATTGAATTTCTTATTGTTTCATTCTTGCCTTTCTCGTTCAACTCATGCTACATTTATAGTGATATGTTGCCTATCATAAACCATAACAGATTGCCATAACAAACTGTTAACAGACTAACTGTTCTGCTACTGACTTAGTAACTAATTACTAACTTACTTTAACATTCACCTATCTTCTCCACTGGTAAGACCTGAAGATAATGTCGAAACCTCTGAAAAATCGACGCTGAAAGAGGTTTAGTCAAAATATCCACGACTTGATCACAAGCAGGAACCTCACCAACTAAAACAGATCCATCTGCAACTCGCTCACGAACAAAAAATAAATCAAGTTCCACATGTTTGAACTTAGAACGTAAGACAGGATTGGCTGCAACAGCAACAGCACTCGAACTATCGCACCAAATATTGGGAGTGTCATCGGATTTGATCTCTAGTTCTCGAAGTAACGAAAGTAACCAAACAACCTCACTAGTAGCCACAGCGAGACCTCGATACTCTGCTTGTTGTAGATCGAGAAACTACTTGTTGCTTTTGGAGCACCAAGACACGGAGAGGAACCAAAATAAACACAATATCCGAAGTGGGCGGCGATCATCAAAATCGAGGCCCCAATTAGCATCAACATAAGCAATTAACGAGAGGCAATGGAAGGGCAAAAATAAGTCCAAAATCAAGAGTCCCGCAAATACCTTAAGATGCGTTTTAGGGCAACCATGTGGACCGTAGTAGGATTATGCATGAACCGACATATCTCATTCACAAGATACGCAATATCAGGTCTAGTCATTACAACGTACTGAAGAGCCCCAGCAAGGCTCCGATATTCAGTCGGATCTGCTAAAGGATCACCATCTGCTTTGGAGAGAGTGGATGAGCTAATCATCGGAGTATGAACACTCTTAGCATCTGACATAGAAGCACGAGCTAGAATATCCCGTATGTACTTGGTCTGACAAAGATGAAGGTGTCCAGAAGACGATCGAGTTACCTCTATGCCGAGAAAGTAGTGTAAGTCACCCATATCCTTAAGAGAAAACTCAAAGATTCAAAGAATCGAACAAACCAGTCAATAGTAGTTGAAGCACTCCGAGTGATGATAATATCGTCAACATAGACTAAAACATAAAGTGTAGAGTCAGACTGAACCCGAATAAAAAGAGAAGCATCAGATTTCGAGGCACGGAAACCGATGGACACGATAAATGACTTCAGTTTTTCAAACCAAGCTCGAGGAGCCTGCCGGAGACCATATAGAGCTTTCTTCAGACGACATACAAGAGGTTGCCCTGAAGAATTATATTGAACGTACCCCGGAGGTTGATGCATATAGACCTCAGTATCTAAATCACCATTTAGAAAAGCGTTATTAACATCTACCCGCTTTAGCCGCCACTGCATGAGAGACGGCCATGATAGAATGACTCTAATGGTGGCGGGTTTCACAACAGGACTAAAAGTCTCCTTAAAGTCACATCCCGGAGTTTGAGAACATCCTTTGGCAACTAAACGAGCCTTCCTGCGCGCAACTGTACCATCAGGGTTCCTTTTAACCTTAAACAGCCATTTACAACCAATGACCTTGCGATTTGGTGGTAGATCGACCAGATCCCAGGTGGAGTTGTGAACAAGAGCATCATACTCGACTTTTCTTTGCTCCACTCACTCAGTAGCCAAATCTTCTTCTATCGAAGATGGTTCAATAGCTTCAACGGAAAAGACTTTCGGTTTATAAATCCCAGCCTTTGCCCTTGTAATCATAGGATGAGAGTTGACCACTGGTAAGAGATTACTGTCATCACTGGCACAGGGGGACGAGCGAACGTTGTTGGAAGGAATATCCTCATTATTGCCTGAAGGCACAGGCAGAGAAGAAATAGGGACAGGATGAGGAGAGACAGGGGCAGTAGAAGTTAGGCTGTTATCGGGAACAGAAGTAGGCATAGTCGGCGACCCGAAAATAGGTACCTCAGACGAACTGGACGAACTACTCGTCAAAGGTAGGACAGAAGCAGTCTCCCGAGGCCGAGTTGACTGAGGTATAGAAACAACCCGAACTAAAGGTACCACTGTTGAGGCAGAAACATCAGATTGACCTTGTGAGTGATGCTCAGGCATCAAGAATTTATTCTCATCAAACAACACATGTCGAGACACAACAACTTCTCCAGTAGGCAAAAGACATTGATACCCTTTATGTTAAGGACTATAACCTAGAAAAGTAGACGGTTGAGATCGAAACTCCAACTTATGACTTCCAAATGGTCGTAGATACGGATAACAGCAACAACCAAAAACTCGGAGATGAGTATAAGGCGGGTCATTCCCATAAAGAACCTTAAATGGGGATTGTCCATTGAGAACCGGAGTAGGAAGACGATTTATGAGATGAACGGCACAACAGAAGGCATATCCCCAGTACTCCATAGACATACCAGCCTGAGCCAACAGAGACAATCCCATTTCAACAATATGCCGATGTTTACGTTCAGCCACGCCGTTTTGTTCTGAAGTATAAGGACAAGTCAATCTGTGAATAATTCCTTGAGATGAAAGAACAGACGTTAAAGCCCGATACTCACCACCCCAGTCACTCTGAAATTGCTTAATATCTTTACCAAATTGTGTTTTTATCAACCGTTGAAATCTAGTGAAGCATTCCACAGTTTGAGACTTTTGTCGAAGAAGATATATCCAGGTAAATCGAGTGCTCATATCAATGAATGAAACATAATACCGATTTGCATTACTAGTAACATTTGCAGGACCCCAAAGATCGAACCGACCAACTCAAATGGTCGATATTTCAGACAGACAGAGAGAAAGGACAATTTATGTGACCGACCTTGTTGACAAGCAAGACACAAACTATCAAGACTATATTTAGAAGACGTAATTTGACATTTATCCAAAGCAGTTTTAACTACAGAGATTTGATGGGTGTCCAAGACGTTTATGCCACGACTAAAGATAGGACACTCAACACTCTTATTTTAGCATTTTATGAGACTTAGTATTCCCATCGAAACATTTGTATGAGCAACAAAGAGACTTTTATCATGCCGAGGAGATACTGCAGGACGGAAAATTGATCTGATCCTTCATGAATGTGCCCCTCATCAAAACTTCTTTGGTCACGACATCCTTAATAATGCAATGTGTCGGATGAAATTCAAGAACACATTATTATCGTTATAAACCGAGAAACCGATAGTAGATTCTTGCGGATACTTTACATATAAAACATTAGATAAATACAATAATTTTGAATTAGCCGGTAAAAACTATCACCAACCGATAAAATCATAACCGGAGACCCATCCCCCATCAAGAGCGAAGAATTACCTGAATAAGGAGTAGCATGATGTAAAGCGAAGGATCCCGACACACATGGTTACTCGCCTCGAGTCGGTACCAAGATGTAGTGCCAATCGATGCGGAATATACGACCCATCGGTGCCACCCAGACTCAAATTGAGAGGTATTAGCTTGAGACCGGAGCAATCGTAGTGTCGATGCATGAAGAGCACCTACCGAGGCATCCCAATGCAAGGTCGACCCAGATATACACGAGCTTTAGGTTTTGTTGACCAAAGAACCGCCCAATCAACATTATTAGAGGTAGGCACGTGAGGAGTGAAGGTGCCATAGAGTGCATCATTAGGCAGACCCACTAACTAAAGGCCTAGGATTAGGAGGCCGGGAAAATAAGAACCTGCAGCATTTTGGGGCCCAAAATTTGGACCAACATTTGGCCCATAAGGAGATGGACAAGGGGCATTCGGCCTAGGTGATTTATTTGGCCGCATATGCCCATAGAAATAGGTCCCACGTGGCCCACCATGTTGCACAATATCAGGCTGAAAGGTGGATTGCACATGCGCATGAGAATAGTACCCTTGTGGCCCACCATGTGGAAAATTATCATGTTGAAAATTGTAGCCACCAGACACTCCATAATGGCCGGCCCCACTTGCATCATAATAGCCTGGCATTAGGCAGTATTGACTATCATCAAATTGGCCAGAAGAATACCTATCATTTTTTGAATGTGTTTCCCACTCACGTTCGCCCGAACGGAAGGAGAAAGCACCGTGGGCAACGACGGCATGATAAACAACGACGGTGGCGCCTCGATCATTAGCGATAGTAGCATCGGCGAGCATCGTGACCAAACACAGAGCAGATCGACATCAAGACGCGATCGGAAAGATCGCCCATGACCACGACCGAAGCCAGCGACCGCCACAATCGGAGGAAGCTTCAACTCTGCGACGACTCTCCTTCCACCAGATTGCGTGAATGATTTGAAACCGAACGGGCAAGACGAGTTTCACACTCCAAGAGAGCATCAACCAACCGCGAAAAGATAGAATACCGATCGAAATAGAGGCGGAGGAGACGATCGACTCATACTCGGAGGAAGACCGTGAGTAAGATTTGCACCTTCTCATCTTCTAAGATCCATGAGCCGAAGACTTCTAGCAAGGGAACAAGTTTGAGATCGAGCTACATAATCGATGTCGAAGATTACCTTTCTTTAAGGAGTGCAACTCATGGCGAATCAGTGATTGTTTTGCTTGCCGAATAAACCTTAGGAATGCAAGGGGGCCCTTGAACATAAGTGTGTGGATGGTCAACGCGGACTCTGCGAACTCCTATAGTGTCATTACCCAAGGTTTTGTTGGTAGAGGGAAACCCTAAAAGGATGACTGACGCTTGCAAGTCTTAAGCCCAAGGTTAACCCAAAACTCTAAACAACATCATTAGTCACTACAATTTGGAGGGAACAATTTCCCTCATTTTCTCACGTTATCTATTTTTTGAAATTTTTATTTACTTTCATTTTAATTTTTAAAATTCTTTTACAAATAATTTTAAAATTTATCATTTATATATAATCAAGATCAAATTAAAAAATATATATATATAAAAATTTAAGGACTAAAATTACAATTATATCAATTAAAAGTGTCACTTAACGATGGTGGCAAAAAAAATTCTAAAAATTTAATAATCAATTTATAATTTTTTAGTTAAATGACTAAAATAAAATTTATTCATAATTTAATAAATACTGTAGTTTATCCTAAATTTATATATATTGAAAATAATATATACTATAAATGTAACATACCACATCAAACGTAGTCGTTAGGTTTAAATATATAATGTCACATCATGTTACGGAAGTAACTCAGAGTATCTCCATTTATTTATGAAATAATTTAAGCAAAAAATAATGATATAATTCAAAACATTTTCTATCACCATTATTAACACATCTCGAAGCCTTGTGTTAGGAGGGGGTTGTTGAAGCTAAGATTATTTCTTTTCAAAGAAATGTTTTGGCCGTATATATTGACCATGGGCTTTTTTAACTTTTATGGACAAAGTTTAAAATGCCGCATCATCTTCACTACCAGATAAAGTTGATGGTGATAATAATTAGATTAACATTGTTAATGAATTTACTAATTTTTATTGATTTAATTTTTTACTTTTTATTAAAAATTAAAATAAGTATCACATCATCACCTCATTTTTAAATATATATTAAAATTATATGTCCAAAATGAATCTAGATAATCAACATCTAAATTCAATTAAATCTAAACTCCAAATTTATTTTGAATGTAATAATTATATATTTTATAATTTCAGAAGATAATAATTTCTAAAGAAATTTTCAACTTTAGTTTTTCCTTTTGAATTTTGATGAATGCATAGTCCAAAGTTCATTTTAAGTTCATTTTGTAGGTGTGTTTTAAATTTTTCAAAAAAAGTTATGAAATTTATAAAATATATGTTTCTAATGAACCTGAACAAATGCATCAATTTAAAAAAAAATCTAAAGATTGTGAAGTTATTTTGAAATTATAAAATAATTAAAAATCACGTTCAAATTAAACTTGGGCAAGTGGATGGCTAGATTCAAATGATATTGGATTCCAAATTCATTCAAAACAAATATTTTAAAATAATTTTAGATTTTATATAATTTTAAAAACTTTAAGGCATTCGCATCATCTTTTATTGATGGTTTAAAAAAAAAAGACTAAATTTTTTATAGAATCTAAATTGGGAGAGTAATGTGAATAAAAGAATTTCAAGCGGATTAAATATTAAATAAAACTGTAGAGGTTATAAAATTCAAAATTTGGTAAAATATAGAACGGATGTTTTGATGGTGAATGGGCCCAAACCGGAGCAAATCAACCCAATAACTGGCCATTTGAACTTAGTTTAGGCCCATGTGAAGTTGAATAAACAATTGGATTTATTTAAGGAAGGCGGAGAGAGAGAAAATAGTAAAGAATAGAAGGCAATTGCATTGCTAGACCGCAAGTGCAAGCCAGGGAATGGACTGGGAAATGGACAAAACCTTTTTTTTATTATAATTAAACAAACTCCGACTCCCACCACCACCATACAACAAGTAGTGCCACAAATTTTAAATATTACGCTATTGAGTCTTTATATTTCTTTTATTTAAAATTCATCCCTTTGTTAAAAGCTAATGATCTTTAATTAAAATAAGTTTTATCAATTTAATCCTTACCCTTTAAGCAATTTTAAAAAAAAAACATTATTATTCTTTCGTATTTCAAATAAAGACATAAGAATTATCATTTTATTTAAAAATATAAAATTTAATTTTATTTAAATCGAATAAAAAGTAAATAAATAAATTGAATTTATAAAATTTTAAAGGAGTATATTTAAACTAAAAAAAAAAGAAAGTAGAAAAGAAGTGAAAGTAAATCCCAGGAACCGTAAGTGGGAAAGACAGAAGAAAAGAGAATATTAGTGCAGTGGAGAGAGAGAGAGAGAGAGAGAGGGGGGGGGTGTCAGGGAGGGACTGAAGAGATTCCGCATCAGAGAAATTAGGATAGATAAGTGAGCCTGTCCTCTCTCTACTCTCTACTTCTACAACTATTATTCCTATTCCAACACACCACTCGACACCCATTTCCATCTCGTGAAGTTTACTCTACAGTAATACGTGCCCAATCTGCTCCTTTCCTTGATATAAAAACAACAACAAAAGTCAAGTCCCCCTTCCAAACAAAATACCAATCTGCTTTTCTTTTTCATTTTATTAACAAAATCACTATGATTTCATAAACTATCATAATTATATAAATTATAATAAAAAACAATAATTATCATGGTTTATTAGAATTTGAAGTAAATTTAGGCTAAAACATCCAAATAAGATCATAAAACATAAAATTTAATATTAAAATGCGGTTTCTAAGAACCATGCTAAATTTGATTTAAAACAATAAGTGAACAATATAAAGGAATAATTAGGTACCCAAGATCTGTTTGTTATTTATCCAAACACATAATTAATTTTTGTCCTAACGATCCAAAATGATATATTACTAACACTAATTTTATAAAGTCAATGCAATCAAATAATATAATTAATCCACCAACAGTTTTACAATATACTTTTAACCATTGTAATTTTTTTCAGAAAATTATTTCTAATTTAATTGATAGTCAAATGTTCCATTTATGATCTAAGAAATTTAGAAAGTGGGGCATTTGACTTTTGGTGAATGTTAGCATAACAAAAAAGATTAAAAATGTGATGTGAAATTTACAAAATAGGTGTAACCTTAAACTTGAAGCTAGAAATAGATAATTAGACGACTCAACTTCATAACCATATATATAATTATCCTAATCCCGTAAGCCCCACCATTATAAAAATATTATTATTATTATTTATTAAAGATAGATCAAATATAAGGCCTTTCAAATTAAATTTGTTTTCACTTTACTACTTAAAACCTATCATTTTGGTTCAATTTAGTGAATAAATAAAAATAAGCACCAAAAAACGAGTATATATTACTTGAGGGAAATTCTAATTATAGAGGTTGTTTGAAGCTAAGCAGTGAAGAGCAGAAAGGACATTGCGCGTCCAAAAAGCGAGTGAGGAACAGCTGAATTCCACCCAATCTCTTTTCTTTTGGATCTAACATTCCACCCAATCTCAATATAAAGCTTCATCCTCACCAACGATCTTCTCAAACCCTAAAAACAACCCCAAAGTCACTAAAATTTCGTAATCTGCGGAGGAGGAGCATTCCTCTTTTCCATCACGCGTCTCCACTGCGTGTGTGAGCTATTACATGCCAATACATAGACGTGAGAGACAAAATGCAAGCCGCAGTGATTCCCTGGTGGTGACAGATATGGGCCAACCCAGGGTTATTCGCTAAACACCCACGCGCATTAATTTACGGAGGGGGGAGCGTGAGGCTTTCGTGTTTCTAGTTTTACCCACCCAAGAACAATTTCTTATTAAGTATATCATCTCTCAAACACTCGCTAAAACGCCTTCTTTCCCCTTCCCGGCCCCTCCCTTGGTTTTATGCTTCTCCATTTCGAATCCCTTTTAAGCTCCCACAGCCCTTATCTCTTTATTTCCTTTTTGTTTTTCTTCACTTGTTTGAATTGGTAATCGTTTCATTAAATTGGCTTATCGATGAGAGCACCAAACATGGCAACGATCACAGAATCATTGGAGAGGTCCTTACAGAACTTTTCTTTGAACCATGAAAGAAGCAACGAAGGTGGGGCTGAAGAAGGGATAATAGGGAGGTCTTCCACATCAGGTGACAACAACAACCTTCCAAACACCGTTTCTGACACTAGCTTGGAGCTCAACTCTCATCTCTCTCTTCCTTACCATTGGGAACAATGCCTTGATCTCAAGGTTCGTTCTTTTTTTTCTCTTGTTACTATATGTATTTTTTACTTCTATGTGTCTTGTGAAATGGTTACAACAGTTTATAGTCCCTTTCGTGTTTCAGACGCAATTAATGAGAAACTCATGGCAGATCTTGGTCTTTCCTTTGTTGTGTATGTTTGGTTTTTGTTCTTTAATGGCTTTTTCTTCCCTGTTCTTTGTATTTATTGCTTGCTTCGCTGTTGGTCTCCCTTTCTCCCACACGCATGCTAAGCCTAGGGTTTCAGACCATAACCCTAAATATACAAAAAAAATTAAAAAAGCCTTTCTTCCGCTTTTCTGTTTCGGCATTTCCTTCATCTCTTTCAGTTTACAGTTAATCCCGGGTTGGTTTAGAGCCCAGATAAGTTCCATCTATTTTGATTCAAAAGCATCAAACTAGCACTGTCTTTCCGGGTTTTTTATTATTATTAAAATCATAAATATAAAAAGAAAGATTTAAGCTGGCTTGGGGATATTGGTTGTAAATTTTGAAAAATTCATGAGAATATGTGATTTCTTTGTTTAATATATGTAAATACATATTGTGGTATAGCAGTCATCCTAGTTGGTGTGATTGGGAATGGTAGAGTTTAGGTATGCGGGTAGTTTTAACAAGCCTAAAACATGAAAGGGTCGTGCACTTGGGTCTAGTTTACTGATGCAATAATGTTACTGTTTGATGGGGGGTAATTGGCAGACAGGGGAGATTTACTACATAAACTGGAGGAACGGGATGAAAGCAAGTGTGGATCCAAGGACAGCAGCTGAGTATAGCGGAGATTATTACTCGGAAGAGGAAGAAGAAGAAAACGATGATAGTTTGTATGACAGTGAAGAGCTATCATCGGAGTCATCACCTTCTTCTTCAAGAGAGAGAGGGCATTATAATAACAGCAGCAGCAGCAGCAACCACCAAGGAGTAGAGAAAGAGAAAGAGAAAGATAATGTTTTGGTTGTAGCTGGTTGCAAGAGCTGTCTTATGTATTTCATGGTCCCCAAGCAAGTTGAAGATTGCCCTAAATGTAACGAGCAACTTCTTCACTTGGATCGATCCCAAACTGGCTTTCCATAAACCCACATTTGTCTTTTCTTCTTTAGTATGGTTGGTTTTGGGGGTTAAAAGGAGGAGTTTTAGACAAATGGATTAGTGGTTCAAGCTGTGATTCTTCTTCCACTTCTTTTCCAGGCATGGTGTTTGGGGTTTGTTTTGAAGTCGCAGCCAGAGACGAGTCTACCCGTACCGTGCTGTGCTGTGCTGGTGACTGTGTCAATGGTTAAACAATGAATAATATTATTTGTAATGACTGCGACATCTGGCTTTCCTTTTTATTTGTATTTTTGTTTCAGTTTCCCTAGACATTCTTTATTTTAGACATCCTCTCTCTCTCTCTCTCTCTCCACCTGCTGTTGCCCAAACTAATTTTTCTGCATTAGTTTAATGACAGATGTGCATTATTCTTTTCTTTCAGTTTCTCCTCCAATTCTATCCACGTTAAGAATGTCAGTTTTCAAAGTTATTTCTATCATAGTATTGTAAGCATTAATTAATCAGCTGCTTAAGCCCCTTGTTTCTATATCTTTTGCTACTATTTCCCATATTTGGGAGGAAATAAATGTTTCAGACCAAAAAGATAATGGGGAGCAAATTTTTGCCTTTTTTGGCTTCTGCTAATGCTGGTTTTTAGATTTGGCAACTTCAAATATGGTGAAAGTAAGTAGTTTGTCGTAGTGTTAAGCATAATAATCACGAAATTAAAAAAAATGGAATTAATGGAATTCGGCAACTTTGAAAAGGTAGTCCTCCAATCATCACGGGGAGCAATTGCATTTCTGACGATGTCATATGAAGATGAACTTTTTAACATAGAGAAGTGAAGCAATCAAAACTCTGGAAATTAGCCAACTTTGGGTTGAGCATGAGCAGTATATCAGTAAGAACACGTTTCAACTCTTCATTTATCCATTTTTTCTTCAACTACTAATACTCTCCCACAAGCCTTCGTTTTGAAAACACCCTTTATTCCATATAGATATTAACACCAGACTAACTAATACTCTCCTATGTGGTCTTTGTATATAACAAGCTGCATGCTTATATGCCAAATCATTGGATCAATCTAGTTTTCCTTCAATGTAAGCCAAACCCTGCATGTTTGGGTTTCATTACCTAAATACTATTATCAAACATCATAATATAGACTACTGCTCCAATCCCATTACTAATGCTAAAAGTTAACACATCCACAGGTGATTTTTTAAGCAATTTTATTTATAAAAAATATATTTTTTTGATAAAGATGACTTCTATTTCAAATAAAAAGTGAAGGTAATTTTAATTTATTTATTCTTAGTGCAAATAAGAAAAAGGGCTAATCTCTTTATCCTATAACAATTTTATTGTTTATTAAACTTTATTCTGTGAATGTGTTGAAATTAGTTATCAGAGTTATAATGAGAGTATAAAAACGAAGGCTACTACAGGTTTGTGTTATGGAAAGCCATTTATTAATGTTGTTATTTAAGCGGGAGGTGGAACACTACCCATTGTGGTTGTGCTGAGGTGAGGTGCAGCCTTTGCAAAATTGTCTCCCTATTTAACCCCACAATGCCAACTTGGTAAGACAGGGTGGTTTGTTTGCATTCTGCTTTCACTACCTGCTTAATAGGTGACAACTCACAATCCCAGGGCCCCCCAAATTTACCGAAGTTGAAATTACAAATTATGAAATCAAGAAATATTGTATACTTTGTCCGCTAAATTTAGCTGATATTTAAAATTCTATTTTTAGATTTATTAATTGATATTTAACTTTGGATTTCGCCACACATTTTAACGATGTTAGAATGCGATGACATAACATTAGCAATTAATAATACACTATTCGACAACTTTGTATTCATGCACATGGAATACTTTATAATATCTTTAAAATATATAATTTTATATGTAAAAAAGTATAATGATAATTTTAACATCTAATATTTATATATTTTGTCACTTTGGTCCTCAACATTTAAAATTTAGTCAAACTACTTTTGTTGGATAGAAAAGTTAATTGAGCTTTAAAATTTTTAACAATATTGATGTGACAACTCATGTTATAGTCGATGTGTATAATATACTTCATAAAATTTCAAAAAAAGAATAAAAATCAACGAATTTAAAATGTTAAATAAAATTTTAAACAAAAATCATGTTAACAATGAAGTGCATGTAGATTGTCACACAAGCTAACACGTCAATGGTGTTAAAATTTTAACAACTCGATTAATTATATTGCCCCACAAAAAGCAATTTGACTAAATTTGAACATTCAAGGCCAAAATGTGAAAAAAAATTAGGCCAAAATACTGAAATAGATATGTTAAGAGCTAAATTTATCATTATATCTAAAAAGATAATAAAGAGAATGAATCTGGGCAAAAGATGTCTAGATTCAAATGAATGTAGAATCATTTTGTCTAGTTTAATTCCTAATGGGTTTTAGTGACATTATATATTTTAATTATTTTACAAAATAACAAATTTTCATATTTTAAAATTAAAAATATAAAAAATATAAAGATTTATAAAATTATTTCATACCCAAAATGAACTCGGGTAAATGAAATTGAAAACTAATTTGTTTGTATTTATTTTGTATGTACTTTTTAGCATATATAACTAATTTTTTATCTCGTGTGATCCATGAGTTAGATTGTATGTATCAATTCAAAGATTGTGGCTAGCATTTACTCCTTTAATTAGATTACAAAATGTGGAGGATTAATCATTGAGTTTGCTCTAATAGATATATTAGGAAACCAAAAATTTAAAGACTGTAATAGTTAATATAATATTAGTTACCATAAATTCAAAAGTGAATATAAATAAAATTGTTTAATACAAATAAATGCGAAGTAATTAATATAACTAAAAAGTGAACACTTTGGAACTCAACTCAAAGTTTTCATATATGCTCTTGTATATTCTTTTATATTATATACTAGTTTTTTTTTATCTCGTGCAATTTTATTTCATACAAATAAATGCACGATTTGATTTTATGTTTATAAATTAAAATATATTTAATAATTTAAAAAATTTAAATAAAGTTTTAAAATTTCCTAAAAAATTTAAAATTTCACTTAAATGAAGTTTTAAATGAAATTTTATTTAATTAAAGTACAATAAAAATATTTAATTTGTAAACATGTTTAATTAACAAGTCCTAATGTGTTTTAACATAAATTTGAAAAATTAAACCATTTATTTTAAAATATGTATATTAAACCATTTAAAAAATTTATTTTTAAAAAATAATTATGTGATTTCATAAAAGCATGATATTAATAATTAAAAATGAAAACGACGTGATTAAAGTTGATTATTATTGAAAACTTTATTATTATTATTATTATTATTATTATTATTATTATTATTATTATTATTATTGGTGGGAAGTAAACTATATTTAAAATTTAATTTAAAAATGAAACCCACTTTAAACATAATTAAAGAAAAGGAAGTGTGTTGGAACTCAAAGAGCTAATCCGGATCTTAAAGTTTCCATTTTGCTTCCGTACATTTTATAATATATATATATATATATATATATGATATATGATGAGTTAATGCATCATTATATTTGTTTAATACGCGTGTTGAACCGTTAAACAATCAAAAAATTTTGATCATATTTTCAGTTATGTATGTAAAATTATATTTGTTTGACAAGTTATAAAACTTGTAGTTATAGGGTAATAAATATTTATCTTGTAATTATATATATTTTGAAAATATTATGTAATTATATTTGATTGACAGGTTAAGAAATATAAAATCAATAATAATTAATCGATAATGATATATTGTGTTAGTTGCAATTTTGAGTTATTTATACATCGTTATTATCATATGATGTTTAATAGTCGTGTTGGTTAATGAGAATTTTTTTAAAAATAATTATAATGTTAACATACGATTTCATATATTATCAATAAAGTAAATATAATTATCATTATTGGTTAATATGTTATTACATCATTAATAAAACAAATATAATTATAAATTTAAAATTGATATATTTTAATGTCTACACTATCATGAAAAAGTATACAAAAATTCTAATTAAAAATAGTAAAAATATCATATTTAAAACTTAATTATAAAACCAATATCCATTTAAATATAAAAACATTTTAAAATTCATACAACTCACTCAAAATGTACCGTGTTTTATATTATATATAAGTGTATAAAATCCAACACTTCACAAAACTCCAAGGTTTTTTTTTTTTAAATGACATAATACAGTAATAAATGGTTTTCTTAAATATTTCTCCCACAAACTAATGATAACTAATCAAAACCAAAATTTTACTTAAACCAAAAAGATGAACAATTATTGAAGAAAAAACAAGGCATATCAACAAGGTGGATTAAAATTACAAATGATTTATCTATTTAGTGTTGTTGAGTAATATTTTTCATATCTCTTATTGATATGAGTATCAGGGTATTTATACATGTTGTTATTAGTATTATTATAGCTTATGATAGGGTTCCACTATTTTGCCTTGACTCTGTTGCTTCCAGTACTGACACTTTTTATCCCTAGTACTGATATTCTCCACGAACTCTAGGCTTACTGGGCACGAGCTTACGGAGTATGCGGTCCTTTCTGCTATTGGGAGTGGCGTTTTGGGCGAGCTTCGTACCTACTAGGCACGTGTCTGGGTGGCCTGTGGAGCACGTGGCACTTCCTGCGAGTTCATTGGATACATGCGAAGTGAGACTACGACCTTCCCTAGGTCCCCGCGAGCTGGGTCTATAACCTTATATCGCAAGTTGGGTTTATGAGTTGTACTTGTGATCCTGCCTTATGAGCTCGTGCAAGGTTCATGCAAGCTGAGTCTGTACCTTTGCTTTACAATCGAGTTCACATTGTCGTCCTCTCGTGGTCGGGTCATGGGTCAAATGTTTGGATCTTTTCTAGGGTTCGGGTATCAAGTTATTGACGTATAACAATCTACTCCCACCTTAAAATGGGCCTAAGGGGTGTCATCAAGTGTCGCTCCTTAGGTTCATCATATCAGTATTAAATGCAGCTTATTAGGTACGATTACGAGCAGTTCTTGCGTGTGCGAATCTGGTCATTGAAAATTGAACCATTTTCGTCCATTCGTATCTGGGCCGTTGATTTTTTTGGTCACATGAATCATCTAATAGACGGGAAGGGAACTTATTCTCTAAAAGTACGTCTCTTTGAACCCCAAATCATTCATCTTCAGCATTTTCTACAATCAAGACAAAGGGAATTTTTTAGAAACCTTGCTTTTTCTTTTAAAATTTATGTTTTATTCTTTTACTTGAGTTATGGTGAAAATGAGGGACATCAGTAATCGGATAGTTCAACCCCATTTGTCGTGAGAACGGTTGTCTCCAGTTCTAGTAACGGATTAACTCTACTTCTATACCACAAGTCAGAGGATTTACGATGAGTGTTGGCCATCCGAGGGATAAAACTTCATAATTTCGCATACGAGTTCTCCATTACAGAAGGGTTGCATCGGTTGTGCGAGACCACTGAAGATAATATCCTGCTCCCTTTCCATGTGCTTGAGGCTGGTTTCCACTTGCTGTTGCATCCCTTCTTTTTAGTCTACTCAAAGACTACAACGTTGCCCCTAGTCAGCTCTCGGGCTTCACTTGGTGGATAGTCATGGCATACTGTAACAGTCCGGTTTAGACCCTAGTCGAACAGTGGTTTCAGGACCACAAATTCGAGACAAAAAATTATTTTAATATTATTTTTCGTGTCTACAGTATGTGATTAAGCATGTGTGAAATTTTTTGAATTAATTTATTCGTTTGTGTGCTTAATTTGATAAAAGGACTTAATCACGTAAAATATAAAAGTGGCATATTAATTGTTAAAGTGTTAAATTGTCTTGTTCTTTTAATGTGGAGTCCTTATGATGTAATTGGACCCTTGGATTGATGAATGGACAAAGATGGACATATGTTAGTGGAATCTTAATGTTAATTAAAAAGGGTAATTTAGTAAAAGAATAAATAATGCTTTATTAAATAAAACAAACAAAAGAAATAGGCTATTATCATCTTCTTATGACCGAATATTGAAAGAAAAAGAAAGAATAAAAGCTTCATAGGATTCGGCCTTGGTTTTACTTGATTAAGGTATGTTTTGGTTTCGGTTTTTGATAATTTCTACGTTTTTATGATCGTTGCTTCGTGTTCTCTTAAGCCCATGCTTTAATTTTGGAATTTGATGAAGATGTTGAGATATTCCATTGATGATTTTGTAATTTTTGTGATGTTAGTTGATGAAATATGAACTATATGTGTAAGATTAACATGTTTTGTCTTAGGATTTTTGATGAAATTGAGTAATTTGGAACTAAATTGTGAAAATAATATTTTGAGGGACTAAAATGTGAAATAAATGAAACTTATGGGCTTATATGAACCATATGAATATTTGGCTAAGCATGGGTACAAAGAAATTATGTGTATTTTGTGATTTTGTGAAATAGGGACTTAAATGTCAAAATGTGAAGATGGGAGGCTAATTTGTAAAATTCCATAAATATGTGTTTTTGGATTGAATTGAATGATTTGGTGAATAAATGAGTTAAATTTGAATATGTATATGTAATGACCCAAAATCCGTGGGCACCAAAAAAGCGTGTTATCGGGCCTTCGTCTTAGTAAATCGAGTTATTAAATAATCATTAGGAGTAATTAAGAGTCTAATAGTGTGCTTAATTAGATTTTTAAATGTAATGACCCAAAATTCCCGACTCAATTTCAATTCAAAAGTGGCATGTACTATTAGATCACTTCCGAGCTCGATTTAGCCCGAAAATCGGCTAAACCTGATAAGCTCTGATACCACTAAATGTAACACCCTCTAACCCTAAACCGTCGTCGGAACAAGGTTACAAGGCATTACCGAACATATTAGTCAATTTCCTAATTACTCATAAATAAATAAAAATTACCTTCATGGTATAATTTAGTAATTTAATTCCTATTTTGGACTCTTGAAGCCCAAATCATATATTTAAAGTAGAATGGAACTTGTTTAAACATTCTACAAAATTAGGCGTAAATATTAAATGTAATGACCCAAAATCTGTGGGCACCGGAAAAAGCGTGTTATCGGGCCTCCGTCTTAGTAAATCGAGTTATTAAATAATCATTAGGAGTAATTATGAGTCTAATAGTGTGCTTAATTAGATTTTTATTTAGTGAATTTAGTTTAATTTAAAGCAATTAGGAAAAAAAAGGATCAAATTGAATAAAGAGTGAAAGTCTAATTATAGATTAAAAGAAAGTAAAAAGGGATAAAATGGCAATTAAGCCATTTAGCATAAGCTGAGGCGGCATATGAGATAAAAATCTAAGATTTTTACTTAGATTTTATTATAATATATATATATATATATATATATTAATAAATTATATATTAAATTAATTTAAAATAATAATTATATATAATATTATTATAACATAAAGTAAATAAAAACTAAAAAGGAAGCAAAAACAAAGAAGAAAGTAAAAGAGAGCATACGAAACAGAGGAAAGAAAAGAAAAAGAAAAAACTAGGGATTTAAAGTTTGAAGTTTAAATTGGTAAGTCAATCAAGTCCTATTCTCTTAATTTTGATGTTTTAGAAGCTTTAAAGCAAGATTTTGATGAAAATAAGCTGATATTTTGAGAGTTTATAGGTTTTCAAGTATAGTTGATGTTGAAGAAAAAGATGAATTAGGGATTAAATTGAATGAAATTTAAGTTAGAATTAGTAAAAGGATTAAATTGTAAAGTAAGCTATAAGTTTTGTATTATAGAGATTAATTTGGAAGAAATTATAAATTAGGGTTTTATTATGAATATTAGATAGTCAAGTTGGATATGAAAAGAATTTAAGTAGAAACACAGCATGAATTAAGTTAAGGAAATAAGTAAACTTAATTAGGATTTAATTGTAAAATAAGCTATAAGAAAATAGATTTGGGACAGCAGCAGAAGAGTAAATTTGAAAAATCACCAAAAATGGTAGAAATGGAAGTAGAAGTTGAGTGAGATATGAAATTAAAGCTTATCGAGTCTATTTTCATATGAAAGAAACAAAGAAAGTAAAGGAATTCCGTATTTTGAGATATTTAGATTTTTGTGAAACTGGTCCAATGTGATTTCGAGATCCCCTGTTTTGACTTGGAAAAATCATTAAAAATTGTGTAAAAATAATTTTGGGACATAATTTATATGGTTATATTCCTTAATGAGTATATTTTTAGAAGAAACAAACTAGAACATCATTTGAATTCTGTACAAAAGATAATTAAATTTTAACAAAGAGTGGTTGGAACTGTCAGACAACAGAACAGGGGTGATTTTAAAGAATAAACTGTACTTATTGGCTAAATCAAAATTCTGAAAATTTTATGGAAATAAGATATATGAGTCTAGTTTCATATAAAATTTACTGATCTTAATTTGGAAATCTGTAACTCAAGATATAGATAATTAAGTGACAATGACTTAGGTAGATAGCCTTGAAAGAACTTATAAGTAAATAATAGAATTGTGTATAAAGAATGTGGAATGAAGAGCAAGGGTAGGAATTGAATAAAATTAAATTATTTGTTGTAATTTAATGCTGAAATTAATAATGTAAATTGTTATTATTATTTTTGTAGCAAACAAGGAAATCGAGACGTCTAATACGAAGGGGAAGGACAAAGTGATTGAGGAGTAGCTCGAGAAAATATCAGTTTGTATTATCATAATTCAAGTTATTTATTATTATATGTTTAATTTCAATGTATGTGCATGGAAAATGAAATTTAGGTAAGTATTGATATTTGAATTGGAAGTGATTTGAATTATGGATTTGAGATTGAGATTGAATTGATAATATGTATGAATAGAATTTGGTTGATTGTGATCATTTGAAAGAGAAAGAGAAATTGATATTTGAACCAATACCCTATTAACTAGTCGGTGAGTCGGATACAATTGGCATGCCATAGGATTGGAAGAGTTCAGGATACTTGACCTCGAGTCGATGAGACACTGGGTGTCACTATATTTCTTGGATAGTTTCGATGAGGTATTGGGTACCAACTTTCTTCGGCTCTGCCGATGAGACACTGGGTCTCACTATATTGCTTCAAACTATCCGATGAGGCACTGGGTGCCAATCTGGTGTGTTTGGTTGGATCCACGTATCCGCCAAAGGCCGAGTCTCATTAATAGGGGTAAAGAGAAAATGAAAAGCTAAATTAAATGAAATGAATCGGTTGAGCCATTGAAGAAATGTGAAAATAGAACATGAATTGAAAAATGTGATTTGAATATGAGTATGTGAATAGAAAGCATGAACCATAGGTTCATGAGATGGATAATGGTCCAACATGAATGTGTATTATTTCAATTGTTAAATAGCTAAATTTGAATTGTATAATGTATTGAAAATGACCATCTTATGTTTGAGTTGGTTTTTGAAAATGACCATCTTATGTTTGAGTTGGTTTAGTCAAATTTATAGGTTAATAGGTGTTCAAAGTTCTGATTCAGCATCCAAGGCGATCCCGACTCCAGAACAAAACTCGGTGATGTATTCTTCTTTGATAAAAGTGGCATGTACATAGGTGTTATTTTGGTCACTTTAAATTACTACATGACTTTTGTTGTAAAGAATGATATTTGGTATTTTGATGTTATAAGTATAATTTAAATATGATTAAATATGAAATTGCATTGGTTGAATTGTTGGATTTTGGAATTGGTTGAATTGGTTATATTTGGAATGAATACGGTTTTAATTGCAGGGGGTTATATGTGAAAATAAGCAGAAATGCTGTCGAAATTTTTATAGAAAAAAAATATTTACGCCTAATTTTGTAGAATGTTTGAACAAGTTCCATTCTACTTTAAATATATGATTTGGGCTTCAAGAGTCCAAAATAGGAATTAAATTACTAAATTATACCATGAAGGTAATTTTTATTTATTTATGAGTAATTAGGAAATTGACTAATATGTTCGGTAATGCCTTGTAACCCTGTTCCGGTGACGGTTTAGGGTTAGAGGGTGTTACATTTAGTGGTATCAGAGCTTATCAGGTTTAGCCGATTCTCGAGCTAAATCGAGCTCGAAAGTGAGTCTAATAGTACATGCCACTTTTGAATTGAAATTGAGTCGGAATTTTGGGTCATTACAAAATCCCTAGTTTTTCCTTTTTCTTTTCTTTCCTCTGTTTCGTATGCTCTCTGTTACTTTCTTCTTTGTTTTTGCTTCCTTTTTAGTTTTTATTTACTTTATGTTATAATAATATTATATATAATTATTATTTTAAATTAATTTAATATATAATTTATTACTAATATATATATTTTATAATAAAATCTAAGTAAAATCTTAGATTTTTATCTCATATCTTTCTCGACTTTTGCTAAATGCCTTAATTGCCATTTTAGCCCTTTTACTTTCTTTTAATCTATAATTAGACTTTCACTCTTCATTCAATTTGATCCTTTTTTTCCTAATTGCTTTAAATTAAACTAAATTCACTAAATAAAAATCTAATTAAGCACACTATTAGACTCATAATTACTCCTAATGATTATTTAATAACTCGATTGACTAAGACGGAGGCCCGATAACATGCTTTTTCGGTGCCCACGGATTTTGGGTCATTACAGTATAGATCAAGAACCAAAGAAAACGAATTTAGACCGAGGAAAGTCGAAAGTGATCGAGTAATCGAATCTGTCCGTTTATATCCGTACGAGGTAAGTTTATATACAAATAAATGTATTTGAATTGATTTATTTATGTTCATATGAAATTGAATTGTGATGAATGATTATGGAAGAAACATACATGAAATCCGAGAAAGTATCAACAATGTCTTAATGTCCGAAAAGCCCTGTACGAACCTTAGGAATAGATAGGATTAATATGTCATGACATAGAGTTCCGGTATGTGATATTGTGTAAGACCACGTTTGGGACGTTGGCGTCAATTTGAGAATTGCGTGTAAGACCATGTTTGGGACATTGGCATCGCATATGTTTTCGTGTAAGACCCTGTCTGGGACAGTGGCATCAATATTTGATTACATGTAAGACCACGTCTGGGACGTTGGCATTGTACGAGTGTTCTGAGTTATCCGAGTATTCTATTTGATTTCGAATGGTTCAACGGGCAATTCCGAGAAATGAAAGACTATGTGAAATGTGTTTCTGATTTAGGTACGTTTGAAATGTATACTATATTTAAGTATGAAAAGTAAGTATATGTGAATTTGCAAAAGTGAGATATATGCATAGACTTGTTAAGACAAAATGTGATATAGTATGAATGTGCTATGATCTAATAAGATGCATAGAGATGTGATTTGTTGTCAAGCAAATGGTTGGATACAATTGAGCTAAAGGAGAAATATGAATATGCAATTGAGATATGTTAAAGTTCTTGTATTGAAATGGTTACAAATGTTTTATATGTTCAGTTTATTTGTATATAGCTTACTACGCTTTTGAAAGCTTACTTTGTGTGTGTTTGCATTGTTTTATAGATCGTTAAAGCTACGAAAAGCTCGGGGATCGTCAATGATCGTCATCACACTATCAAATCATATTTTGGTACCTTTTGAATGTGTTTATAGCTAAGTATGGCATGCATAGTCTAGTTGAATTAGATGATGTTTTGAGTTGTATATATAAGCTATGTGAGATGGCTTGTAAATGGGATGTGGATATGGTAAATGTCAATTATGTTTTGTGATGCAAAGTTGGTATGTTTTGATGAAAGATTAGTATATTGAATTGGTAAGTTTTTGGATGGATTTTGCCTAGAAATGCTTGTGATTAGAATGAAATAAATGGTTCATAAGTTGGTATGTTTGATATGCATTTGAATGGTTAGAAAAGATGAATATTGTTGGTATGATTTGGTTGTATTTTGAAGGTATGAAATGTATTTGTTTGTGCTTGTAGGTGTGACCCAAAATGGGTGGCAAATTGGCCTTGCAAATGGCCTATATTTGCCCACATGGTTCAGCACACGGGCGTATGGCTCGACCGTGTCCCTGAAATTTGTAATTCGATTCAAGTTAGGCTCACACACAGGCTGGACACACGACGTGTGATTAGCCGTGTGAAACAAGTCAGTGTCGACCATGGGCTGGACACACGGACATGTGACTGGCCGTGTGATACAAGTTAATTTTGACCACAGATGAAGCACACGGACGTGTGGACAAGTCAGTATGTATGCCCTGTTTTGACACGGCTTGGACACAATGGTGTGTCTGAGGCCGTGTGAGGCACACGGGCTGCCCACACGGGCGTGTGACCTCTGTAACTTTAAAGAATTTTTAAATTTCAAAAAATTTCTTATGTGTTCGGTTTAGTCCCAACCCCTTTCTAATGTATGTTTAAGGTCTCGTAGACCTATTTAAGGGATCTTTGATTATGAATTGTTAAGTTATGATGTGAAATGTTCGTAAAAGTTTCGAATTGTCAAGTAATGCCTCTTAACCCTAGACCGACGATGGTTATGGGTTAGGGGTGTTACATATACTTTATCAACTGCTCTAAGTGCAGCAATGTTCCACTACTCACGGTTTTTCAGTATATATATTAGTTGAAAGGCCATAATCAGGAGAACTCATCAAGGTTCTACTATTTCTTGCATCGCAAGAAGGTGAAGACTATCATTGTAAACCACTGCTAGAACCTTCATCTAAATTGGAGGAAGTATATCCAAGTTCGCAATAAACTTGGCGAGGATTTTAAGTTCCCGATAAGGTGGTCTTCGTCAAGTCAAGATATGTGCTCGTTCTAGCAGAGTCTCCCTTCAAACAAAGCCATGATTTAGTTCCAAAGACTTCACGCTAGACGCCTATTGGTCTTGGAAGATCTGATCACGGCAATGAATGTCTTCAGTATTGTTTGGAAGGTTACAACCCTAATGAGTGGAGACCTGGTGGTAGCGAGAAAGTTGCCCTTTCTATTGGTAAATTTCCTGAGCAGCGCACGTGGCCTCACTACTCTTGTGATGAGTTAGGTTTAATATTGACAGGTCACCCAGAAGAACCAATAATTTTATTTTATCATTATTGTGAGAAGAGGCTACGCCCATTCACTCTTGTCAATAGGTTAATTTATTAGTTGCTCCTACTGATCATAGGGTTATTGCTAGTGTAGGGGTTGGTCAGGGCTCAAAGGATACTTCAAGCTAGACCGATAGCATTTCTCATGAGCTCAACGAGGCAATAGATATTGATTCATTGGTAGCGCAAGACCACTGCGAGGGCTGTGTGCTTTAATTTTGCAGTGAGGAGGAAAGGGGTAGCGCAAGGTTGGAGCTTCAGATTAAAAGAAGGTCAGATCCTATTAGTGTTTTTTCCACCGTCAATGGGACTCCGAGTCCTTGTAAATCTTCACGGAGAGCTTGTCAATAGGTTAATTTGTTAGTTGCTCCTACTGATCATAGGGTTATTGCTAGTGTAGGGGTTGGTCAGGGCTCAAAGGATACTTCAAGCTAGACCGATAGCATTTCTCGCGAGCTCAACGAGGCTATGGATATTGATTCGTTGGTTACTGGGGCACACAAGAAGTGCAAGACCACCGCGAGGGCTGTGTGCCTTAATTCTACGAGTGAGGAGGAGAGGGGTAGCGCAAGGTTAGAGCTTCAGATTAAAAGAAGGTTAGATCCTATTAGTGTTTTTTCCACCGTCAATGGGACTCCGAGTCCTTGTAAATCTTCGCAGGAGAGCTTGTCATTTATTCCCCCTGTGAGCTAGTCGATCGCCATCGATGAAGATACCCCTCTAGCTGTCTCTCGAGGCCCTCATTCTGTACCTATTACTGAGGAAAAACATGCTGAGGTTGGTAGGGATTTATATCTGTGGCATGGGGACTTTAGCTCAGCAACACCCTCGACAATGAGTTTTTCTTCGTCTTTATAATTCTTATTGTCTGAAGCCAACATAGTTGGACTAAAGTATTAAGAAGCTCGTTAGAATGAGCTCGTGGAGATTAAAGCGGAGTTTGCAAGGGCTCTTGAGTAATGCGATAAGATGATGGAGGAGAATGTGATTATTAATAAGCAAAACATGGATCTTAGGGAATGTCTATTCATCATGGAGGTTAAAGATGAGAGGTTGGAATGTAACACCCCTAACCCGTATCCCATACCAGAACAAGGTTACTGAGCATTACCAAACTTATAACTCAATCATTCAAACATGTCATATACAATTCTCATTCAAATCATTCATATAGTCCCTAAAATGAGCCCTCGAGGCCCTAAATAGACATTAAAAGTGGTTCGAGACTAAACTGAATTCTTAAGAGATTTTTTTCGGGAAAACATGTAAAATTTTCAATGTGCAAGGGACACACGCCCGTGTGATCAGGCCGTGTGTCTCACATGGCTAACAGATACACTCGTGTCTCAGGCCGTGTGGGCATTCAAAATGGGATCACATGGCCGTGTCCTAACCCGTGTTCGACCCCGTGTAACTCTCTAACTTGGATCAAATGGCCAGACCACACGCCCGTGTGCCAGGCCGTGTACCCTTGAAATGACCTCACACTCCCGTGTGTCAAGCTGTGTGCTAGGCCGTGTGAAAACTGAAGGGTATACTAACTTGTACCACACGACCAAGCCACACGCCTGTGTCTAGGCCGTGTGAAGCTACTGACTTGGCTTTAAAGAAATATCAGGGGACACACGATCGTGAAACCTAGCCATGTGTCACACATGGCCGAGACACACACTCGTGTCCCTGCCCGTGTGGACAAAAATAAGTTATTTTCTAAGCCACATTTCTCACCCAAATTGGTACCAACCTAAATACAACAATTTGCATATAACCATGGCATAATTAGGCATTCAAAGTCAACCAATATCAAGCTTATAACATCTTATTCTATCACACACAACCATGATACTCTTAGGCACCTTGATAGACCATCCATGATCATGCAAACTAAATAGTCCAGACATGCCTAAAAGATCAAACACTTTCATATATCATTTTGCCTAAAGCTTAACATGTGTGCCATTTATCAATCTCAACCATTGGTACTCAAAATACAAATTCACAACTATCACACACTCACATGATAGACATATATTAATATGACAAGGCCATTCACTTATATATATATAACAAAATGTATCAAATCAAGCTAAATCAAATGGCTAAATACTTGACCAAACCATATAGGCTACATTAGCCAAACAAACTATACATGCCATTATAACCAAAATTTTAAACCATAAGTACCAAAATAGCCGATAGATAGTGTGATGAAACCTCTGACAACTTCCAACCCGAATAAGCTTCCGATATCTATAAATCATGAAAAAATAAACAGAGTAAGCAATTAAGCTTAGTAAGTTCGTATAACACAGAATTAAACTCACCATTTAAGCACAAATTTAGGTAAGTAACTCAAAGCATATCCCAATATATATTGGCCAAATGCCAAAGCATTTATACCTCAACCTTGTTAGTCATATAAACACATATATAAATCAAGTCGTGGGTAAACTCAACGATTAATCAAATTGCATAAACATGTAGCATCCATTTCATATACCAATATACTATATAATATCATTTTCCATGTAATTCATATCTATACCTATAATAGTTCGTATTGAACTCAGTGTCATATCATATTGGGTTATTGCCCTTTGAACCATTTACCAAATTAGCTATGTATTCATATAAAACCGAGAATCATGTATGAGTTCAATAACTATTTAAATTCCATATAATGTAACATCTATACCATGTATTCATATATCATATATAAATAATTTCCGTACAATTTATGTAAATACCTGTACTAGTTCGTATCAAACTCATATAAACTCGTAACAGAATTATTTATGAATTTAACAATTATTGAATTTCATGTACATGTAACATATATACCGTGTATCCGTATATCATATATATACCATTTTCATGTAAATACATGTACTAGTTTGTATTAAACTTGTATAATCTCATAATAACACTATGCCCGTTGAACCACTTAGAATATCATAGGATACGCTGGTAGTACAAACGAAATGTACTGAACGGTAATCCATCAATTCTTATACATGTATGCTCATACGAGTGATAAACGGTAAACTCATCCAAGCTAAATATCGGTAAGCTCATACGAACTGCAAATCGGTAAGCTCCTTCGAGCTGAATATTAATAAGCTCATACGAGCTGTGTTGAGTCCACAACATATGCAGGATTTTAACCAAATTGGTAACCCTAATGACATTGTCGTTTGTATCCTATGAATTTCTAAGGTTCAAACGAGGCTCGGTATTCTTCGTACATCGTCGATTATTCCGTTTGAAAATTTTACATAATAATTAAACCATTCACATACATGTAATTCAATTAAGGCATATAAATATAAAATTTAATTACAAGAACTTACTTCGAACTCATACGACGAAAAAATGATCGATTAATCGATAACTTTGTCTTTCCCTCAATCTAATCCCGTACGTTTCTTTTCTTGCTCTATATAATCAAATTTAACCCATTTAAGCTTCACTCTATTCAATTCAATCCAAAATTCATGTTATGGAAAAATTATCATTTTGCCCCTATACTTTTAACTTAATTACAATTTAGTCCCTAGTCTCGTAAAAATGAAATTCATGAAATTTCATCACACTCAAGCCTAGTCGAATATATTATAAGCCTCTAACAGCTTATAAATTTCACAATTTCACATATTAACACAATTTTTATATTTCTCAATTTAATCCCTATTTGACACTTTCATTAAAAATCATTTAACAAAAGTTGTATAATCCACAACAAGGATTCATTTTCTTCCATTAAACCTCAAAAATAGCCAATATGCTATCACGAAAAAATCTAGACTTTTAACCATATTTCAAATTAGTCCCCTCTTTAGCTAGATTAAGCTATAACGATTCAAAAAACATAAAAATCATCAAAAACGGGACAAAGGGTCACTCACATACAAAAGAATAGCTTGGCTGAAATTTTCAAGCTTCCATGGCTATTTTTCTATTGCTAGAATCGGTTGGTGAAGAAATAAAATGAAAAGATGATGTTTTCTTTTTCTTTTTATTATTTTATCTTTTAATAACCCAATACCAACCTAACCTTACAAATTTCATGATTACAAATCCATGCTCATCCACTATCACCTTTAATGATCTAATTACCATATAAGGGCCTCCACATTAAAGTTCTATATCTATTTAATCCCTTTAGCTAATAGAACACAACTTTTGCACTTTATGCGATTTAGTCCTTTTTATCAAATTGAAGATGTAAACAGTAAAATTTCTTAACGGAATTTTTATACCATATCACAATCATGCTGTAGATCATATAATAATATAAAAATCAATTTTTCTACATTGGATTTGTGGTCCCAAAACTACTGTTCTGATTTCATTAAAAATAGGCTGTTATATGGAACATGAGTTGATTACTGAAGGAGAGAGCAATGAAGCTTTGCAGGCTGAGCTAGATGGGGTTGCAAAAGAGCACACTATTGAAAAAGACATGATTATTTAGGAGTGCCATGACAAATGGACAGTACGATAAAGGAACAGTGTCAGGTCTTGGAGGATTTAAAGAAGAAGATAATTAAGAATATTGCAAGTTCTATTTCTAAGCTGCAACCGAATACACTGCTCCATGCCCAAGTCACTGTTGGTCCCTTTGATGTTTGCAAAATGGATCTCGAGGCTCTCGAGGAGGTGGATATGAGCAAGTTGGGCTTCGATGTTTTATGCCCATTGAGTGCTGCATGGATTCCTTTGTGTCAACTTGGAAGAATTCTCCAAATTTCTACTTAGAGGAGGATCCAAATAATGCGAACATGACCCCTTCTATGAACAATGATGCTGCCCCTGTTGATAATGTGAACCAAGGTGTTAGTGGGGAAGACAATGTATTCTAAGTGTGCTATGATTTGTTTTTCTTTTTTTTTTCTTTAATGAAACGAGAGTTTACTTAGAGGAAAATTGTCTTTTGCGAGCTTATTATACTCGTCACATAATTACATAATTATATGGGCTTTAAGTAAAATCTTCAAAAATCATCAACTGCAAATATGGATCCGCGAGCTACTTTGTACTTGGGAAAATTTTGTAAAGTAATAAGCTAGGAATGTGACTCCGCAAACTTTTTTATACTTGAAAAATTTTCTAAAGTAATAAGCTGGGAATGTGAAGTTGCGAACTTTTTATACTTGTAGAATTTTAGAGGATTGTAAGGCTGTGAGATTTTAACTTTGGGTGGTTGTGCTCATGGTTGCGATTTTTCACCTGCTAGCTTTAATGTGGTACCTGGAAGCTTTTCTCTCATTAACTACATTTGAGGTTGCGACTTTTCACCTACGAGCGTCAGTATGATAGCTGAGAGCGTTGCTCTCACTAACTATGTTGGATAGTACAGCTCTTTGCCTACGAGCCTTAGTATGACAGTTGGGAACTTTTCTTTTGCTAGCTATTTTGGAGGCTGCGGCTTTTCGCTTGCGAGCTTTAGTGTGATATCTGGAAGGTTTGCTCTCGCTAACTGTGCTGAAGGCTATGACTCTTCGCCTATGAGCCATAGTGTGACAGCTGGGAGCTTTGCTCTCACTAACTGTACTGAAGGTTGTAGCTTTTTGCCTGTGAGCCATAGTGTGACAGCTGGGAGTTTTGCTCTCGCTAACTGTGTTGGAGGTTGCGCTCTTCGCCTGCGAGCCTTAGTGTGACAGCTGGGAGCTTTACTCTCGTTAACTGCTTTGAAGGCTGAGTTTTTCGCCTACGAGCCTTTGTGTGACAGTTGGGAGCTTTGCTCTTGCTAACTGTGTTGGAGGCTGTAGCTCTTCGCCTGTGAGCCTTAGTTTAATAGTTGGGAGCTTTGCTCTCGCTAATTGTGTTGGAGGCTGCAGCTCTTCGCTTGCGAGCCTTAGTTTAACAGTTGAGAGCTTTGTTTTCGCTAACTGTTTTGAAGGTTGCAACTTTTCACTTGAGAGCTTTATTATGACAGAAATGCTATTTGAAAAATATTTTTATTTATAGGGAAAGGAGTCATACATAGTCTTTTTTAAGATGTCGGGCATTCCAAGTTCGTGGTATTTATTGATATGGGTATCTTGATATTTATACATGTGTTACTGGTACTATTACAGCTCATGATAAGGTCCCACTATTTTATCTTTACTCTGCTGCCTATAGTAATGACATTCTTTGTCCTTAGTACTGACATTCTCTACGAACTCTAGGCTTGCTGGGTACGTGTCTATAAAGTGCGCAGTCCTCTCTGTTACTGGAACTGGCATTTTGGGTGAGCTCCGTACCTACTAGACACGTGTTTGAGTGGCCTGTGGAGCACATGGCACTTCCTACGAGTTCCTGGGGTACATGCGAAGTGAGACTGTGACCTTCCCTAAGTCCCTCCGAGTTGGGTCTGTAACCTTATCTCGTGAGTAGGTTCTGTGAGTTGTACTTGCGATCCTGCCTTATGAGCTCATGCAAGGTTCCTACGAGCTGGGTCTTGCGAGATGGGTCTGTAGCTTTGTCTTACGATCGGATTGCCTTGTCGTCCTCTTGTGGTCAGGTCACGGGTTGGAGGTTCAGATCTTTTCTAGGGTTCAAGTTTTAAGTTATTGACGTATAACAAGTGTATAAAAAATGAGTAAGGATAAAGAAAAGATATGTTAGTAAAATTGAAGCAAAGTCTATGGCTTTATTGAAAATGAAATATTTTAGCTCCAAAAAATTCTATTTTAGTTACTAACACTAACAATATTTGATATGTTTGTCACTCAATTAATGGAATGCTAATGTGGCCTTTCTTTTATTAGCATAATAACAAATTTAGTCCTCCAATATTTACAATTCTATCAATTTGGTTCCAATTTTAAAAATTAAAAACTTCAAAAATAGAAAATTATTTTAAATTTTTTCGATAAAAATATTAAAATTTTATAAAAATACTTAGAGATTTCAAAAATTATAAAAATATTTAAATATATTTGGAAACTAATATCAAATTCAAGAAAACCCTTTTTGAAAAAGAAAATCAAATAACAAAGTTAAGTGGAAAAATATAAGATGAGAGGAAAAATAGTGGAAAGTAAGTGAGCTTTTTTTTATAAAAAATGGTGAGGTTTGTACTTAAAAAAGTTAAAATAATCCACAATTTAACTTAAAACATCAAAAGAACTTGAAATAGAAACCCCAAAATAAAAAGTCCATCTATTAATTTTAAAAAATTATTTATTTTTGTTGATTTGGTATTGTCACGTCAACAATCAATGTTGATACGTCGTTTGTTAATGGTCATATTAGAGTTGCCATTAAATATTAATGATCAACATCAATTTGTGGGTAAATTTGACCAGTTTTGTTAGTTTAGGTATTCAATTGGGCACAAAAAGTTTGAAAGGGTTTCATTTAAAAGTTTAAGGGCTTATAATACCATTAAACCATAATTTCAAGACATAGAAAAAAAATGAAACAAGACTAATGTTAAATAATGTTAAAACATAAAGGATAATATATGTAACATTGCTAACACCCCTGAAATGAGAATAGTTCCAATTCGAGTTTACATGTGTTAGAATTTTTCGAAGTACATAAAATAAAATTTTTAAAATTTGTGTAAAAGGTAATTGGATCTTATGAGAAATTAAAAAGGCTTTTGGATTTAGAGAAAATAAATTGAGGTATTAACTAAATCGTAAATGTGTGAGAAGTGTTGGCCAATAATGTAAAAATTAGAAATAAGAAAAGACTAGATTAGATGGATAGGAAAAAGATCAAAGGACATGAAAAACAATTTGACCAATGAGGCATAAGAAGTTATGGATGAAATTGAAGTGCAAGTGAATCACTTATATGGCATGATATGATATGATTTTGTAACACCCCTCACCCATATTCAATCCCGGAAGCATTACCGAACTTATAAAATAATTAAACACTTATTTCAAATACATTTTCAAATTTCAAGTATTCAACATTCAATATCATTCATATAGTCCCTCATACGAGCCTATGACAACCAAAACATGCTTAAGGTATAACTCGGGACTAAACCTGTAACTCAAGAAATTTTTACGAGACTTAGAAAATTTTTCAAACTATAGGGGACACACGCTCGTGTGGCCCGGCCGTGTGTCTCACACGGCCAAAGACATGCCCGTGTCACAGGCCGTGTGGACATTTGAAATGGGAGCACATGGCCGTGTCCGATCCTCTTTTCTACCCTGTGTAACTCTTTGACTTGGGTCACACGGCCAACACACACGCCCGTGTGGCTAGCCCGTGTGCCCTAAGAAATGGCTACACATGCCCGTGTACCAGGCCATGTGCTAGGTCATGCCAATCTTGTAAGGTATACTGACTTATGCCACACGGCCAAGTCACACGCCCGTGTGTTGGGCCATGTGGAGCATACTGACTTGAATTCTAATTTAACACAAGGGGGCACACGACAGTGTAACCTGACCGTGTGTCACACACGCCTGAGACACACGCCCATGTCTCTACCCGTATGGATAAAAATAGGCTATTTACCAAGCCATCTTGCCACCCAAATTTATATACACCTACACAAAACCCAAATGGCACAAAATATGGCATAACTAGGCATTTAAATCAACTCCAAACAAGCTAAAATCATACCATTTCAATACTAACCACTCTAAGTCACACAATTACCACAATACACCATTAAATTTCATATCAAACTCACTTTTACAATACATCAAAAATAACCAATTTCAAATATGCAATATTTGCCTAAATTCACTAGCATACCAATATTTATAACTCAACCATTTGCTATTCATAATACCTATTAACAACAAGGATCACATAACCATCATCCAACACATCACACAAGCCATATGCACATATATATACATGATCGACTATACAAAATAAGCCAACTCTCATGGCTATATATATAAAACCAAACATTAAACATTTACAAGCCAACTCAAATGGCTACATTCATTACTACCATATATGTACCAAAATGACCAAAATCCTATACATGCTATATACTCAAAATACTTAAGTTCAAAAGTACCAAAGTGATAGTTGGATAGTGTGATGAAGTCTCTGACGATTCTCGAATCTGAGCTAGCTTGATATCACTATAAAATATGAAAAATTAAACAAGATAAGCTATAAAACTTAGTAAGCTCGTATGAAAATAATTCAACTTATCAAATATATACAATTCAAACAATTTATCATATGAATATAACACTCATATAAATACATAAACCAAAACACATTTTTAATCACAAGGTTAGATGTGAACTTCACAAGTTTCTTCAATTCAAGCTTATACTGTTCATGTACGTACCTATACCATCTCGTATTAATCTCATATTAATCCACATCATTGATTTACTCGTTGAACCATTCGGAATACTATCGGATACTCTAGAATCTAGCACCTTAAGTGCCACATATATAGCTGAAGCTATCTCAATCTCGTATCACATATAATGCTCACACTAGAGCTATCAACGGGTCTGCTCACACAAGCTTACGGTCATGACGAAGCTAAACGGTGCTACTCACACAAGATGACGAGTATCGGCAACACATGCTAGATAACTCACCACCGGTAGGACATACGGACCAGTACCCAAATCGCATAACCCCTAATGACATGTCATTCGTATCCTAATCTATTCCTAAGAGTCAACCAGGATTTCTCACTTGTCAATCGTCATTGAACATATCCATAGAGTCGTACTCACAATTTATGGAATATCAAAGCATTTAAAATACAATTATAACAAAGCTTATTACATGCGAACTTTCCTCGAATGCAAAAACGGAGTAAAAAGTCAATTAATTCGAAACCTTATTCTTTCCCCGATCTAAATCCGTATTTCACCTTTCTTGATCTAAATAATATCAAATTTAGCTTATATAATTATCACTCTATTCAATTTAACCCAAAATACACATTAAGACAAATTTATACTCTTGCCCCTAACATTTTAACATTTTTACAATTTAGTCTTTATTTCATAAAATCATAAATTCATGCAATTCAACTAAAAACCATGCTAGCTGAATTTTAATTAGGTCCCTAGAATCCATATTTTTCATTTATTTCACAATTTAACCACAAAATTTACACATTTCACAAATTAATCCCTATTTGGATATTTTACTAAAAATCACTTAACAAATGTTGTTTATCTAAAAACAAGCATGCATTTTCTATCATTAAACATCAAAACACACCAACATTCATCAATGGAAAAACCCTAAACCTTTAACAGTTTTGTAAAATAGTCACCAGGCTAGCTAGACTAAGCTGCAACGATCTCAAAAACATAGAAATCATTAAAAATCGCGGACTCAGTTTGCCTTTGCGACCAAATCGAAGAATTTTCTTCCATGGAGATACTTTCAAAAATACTTTGTCACCGATCTAAAATTCAATGTCTTTACGTTTCAAATCTATATACGATTTCTGTCGATCTGAGGCTGCTTTTAAATTGTTACGAATTACTTTCACTTTCTCTGATCAAATCAACCCCGTGAATCTTTTTCTCACTAAGCTCGGTCCAGTACAATGGTGTTCGCATTTACTACCATACAATACTTTATACGGTGCCATCTTTATGCTCGATTGAAATCTGTTACTATACGTAAATTCAACCAACGAAAAATATTTCTCCCAATTGCCTTCAAATTCTAAAACACAGCAACAAAGCATATCTTTGATAATCTAAATTACTCTCTCAGACTGACCATCGATTTGCGGATGAAATGCGGTACTAAAATTCAACCTCGTACCTAGAGCATCTTGGAATTTCTTCCAAAATCGCGATGTAAACCTCGGATCTTTATCCGAAATAATAGAAATTGGTACCCCGTGCAGTCTAACAATCTCTAAAATGTACAACTTAGCCAATTAATCAAGTGAATAGTTTATACGTACTGAAATGAAATGCGCCGATTTCATCAGTCGATCAACGACAACCCAAATAGCATATTTTTTGGAGACAGTGGCAATCCCGATAAAAAATCCATCATAACTCTATCCCATTTCCACTTTGGTATCATCATAGGCTGAAGTAATCCTAAAGGTACTTGATATTTAGCTTTAACTTGTTGACAAACCAAGCATCTCGATATGAACTTTGAAATATCTCTTTTCATACCCGACCACCAATACAATTATTTCAAATCATTATACATTTTAGTACTTCCTGGACGAATAGATAAACAACCACTGTGTGCTTCGTGAAGAATTTTTGAATGAGCTCGAAATTATTTGGTACGCAAATTCTACCTCGAAACATTAAACAATCATCAGATCCAATCTGATAGTTTGACTCACTAGTCAATTCGCGTTGTACTTTTTTAGCTTGTAACTCATTGTCACACTTCTGAGCTTCATAAATTTGTTGAAGAAATACCGGTTTAGCTTTTAATTCAGGCAAAATCTAACCATCAGCATACAAGGTTAGTTGTGTGTTCATCGCTCGCAAAGCAAATAATGATTTTCTACTCAAAGCATCCGCGACTACGTTCACTTTCCCCGGATGATAATCAATCACTAAATCATAGTCTTTCAACAACTTGAGCCATCTCCTTTGTCGCAAATTCAAATCTTTCTAAGTCATTATATACTTCAAGCTTTTGTGATCGGTAAAGATGTAACACTTTTCATCGTATAAATGATGTTGCTAAATTTTCAATGCAAAAATAATGGAGGCCAACTCTAAATCGTGTGTCGGATAATTCTTTTCATGTGGTTTCAACTGTCTGGAGGCATAAGCTATCACTTTACCTTCTTGCATCAAAACACAATCATTCAGTGACGCGTCGCTGAAAATCATAAACTCTTTTCCCAACTCAGGTTGAACTAAAACTGGTGCCTCAGTTAACAATGCTTTCAACTGTTCAAAACTCTGCTGACATTTTCTAGACCACTCAAACTTCACATCTTTTTGTAGCAATCTGGTTATCAGTGTAGTAATCTGGTTATCGGTGTAGAAATTATTGAGAACCCTTTTACCAAATGTCGATAGTAGCCGGCTAATCCCAGAAAGCTTCTGACTTAGGATACATTTCTTAGTGGTTTCCAATCAACAACTGCTGAAATCTTGTTCGGGTCAACTCGTATACCTTCCGCTGAAATATTATGTCCCAAAATTTGACTTTTAGAGCCAAAACTCGCATTTGCTAAATTTAGCGAACAATTATTTATCTCTCAAGGTTTGTAACACAATCCTCAAATGCTCGGCAAGCTTAGACTCTTCTCGTGAATAGATCAGAATGTCTTCAATGAACACAACAACAAATCTGTCTAAATACGGTCTAAAGATTTGATTCATTAAATCTATAAAAACTGCAGGAGCATTAGTTAATCCGAAAGGCATGTCAAGGAATTCATAATGCCCATACCTTATCCTGAAAGGAGTCTTCGGCACATTCGAATCTCTCACTTGCAACTGATAATAACCAGACCGCAGATCAATCTTTGAAAACATGTTGCTTCTTTCAACTGATCAAACAAATCATCGATTCGCGACAAGGGATACTTGTTCTTTATCGTAACCTTGTTGATATAACGATAATCAATACAAAGTATCATTGATCCGTCTTTCTTCTTTATGAACAACACTGGTGCACCCTAGGGCAAAAAATTAGGTCGTGGAAAACTTTTATCTGTTAACTCTTGTAACTAAGATTTCAATTCCTTCAATTCTTTTGGAGCCATTCTGTACAGAGCTATCGATATCAGTGATGTTCTTGTTACTAATTCAATGGAAAATTCGACCTCTCTGATCGGTGGCAACCCCGGTTACTCTGCTGGAAACACATCTGGATACTCACAGACTACTGGCACTGATTCAATCTTCGATTAAGACACTTTTTTATCTAGTATATTAGCAAGATAAGCATCAGAACCTTTTCTCACATATCTCTGAGCTGACATCGATGATATCATAACAGGTAATCCACTCGATTCATTAGATTCAATCTGAAGGATCTCATTATTCTGACATTTCAATTCATTAGCCTTTCATCTACAATTCACAATAGCATCATGCAGAAATAACCAATCCATACCCAGTATCACATCGAATTCATCAAATGGTAAAAGCATCAAATCGCCGAAAACAGTAACCCCGAATCATTAAAGAACAGTTCTTGCAAACTTTATCAACTAGGACATATTTGCCTAAGGGGTTCGATACTTTAATCATAAACTCAATAGACTCAAAAGGCAAACTCTTACTAGACACTAAGTTCATTCAAATATATGAATAAGTTGATCTAGGTTCAATCAATGCAACTACATTAGTTTTATAGAGAGAAAATTTACCGGTGATAACATTTGGTGATGATGCCTCCTCGTGAGCGCAAATAGGGTAAGCTCTAGTAGGTGCTCTAGCCTCGGATCTCATAGCTGAATCTTTTGTTGCACCTTTACTACTGGTTACATTCCCCGTATTTCTAGGTGGCCTCCCTCTAGCAGTTGTGTTGCTTGGTCTTGCATTTTGGAATTTATCTTTCTCGGCTAACTCCGGGCAATCTCGAATGAAATGACCTTACGATCCACATTTAAAACAACCTCTATTATTCATCCAGTACTCACCAAAATGTCCTCGACCACACTGTTGGCACTCGGGTTTATTATTTCTTACGCTGCCAACACTTGATACTGATGTAACTTGAGTCTTAGGACTGAAATATTGCTTTCCACGATTTCTGTTTGGATACCCGATTGAAGTATTCGAACGAGTGTATGAATCTCTTGATTTCTTTGACGAAGATTGATATGGTTTATTCATCGATCTCTTTCTCGAATCTCTAGCCTCGAAATCAACTTTTCTCTTTTCTTTGCCCAATTCCTCGACTTTGCAAGCTCGGTTAACTAGCACAACAAATTCTTTCAACTCTAGAATACTAACCAACAATCTGATATCTTCATTCAATCCATATTTGAATATTTTACACATAATTGCCTCGGTGGAAACACATTTTTAAGCATATTTACTAAGTCTTACAAACTCTCACTCGTACTCAGTCACAGACATACGGCCCTGTTTCAGTTCCAAAAACTCTTTACGCTTTTGGTCGATAAACCGTTGGCTAATTTATTATTTTCTGAACTCAGCTTGAAAGAATTCCCAAGTGACTCTTTCTTTCGATACCACTGATACTAAAGTATTTCACTACTAATACGCTGTGTCCCTCAGAAGTGATATGGCACATTTTAAACACTCAGCCAATGTGCTGGAAAGGTCATCAAATACTCGAATCATATTTTCAAGCCAAAACTCAGCTTTCTCAGGATCATCATCAACATTAGCTCTAAACTTTTTGCTTCCGTGTTTTCAAATCTTATCAACTGGCGGCTTATTCAATCTTAAACATTCCATACCTTGAGGAGCTACAAGAACCGATTGGGGATTAGGGTGGTGGAGGTTGCTGAGCAGCCAGATTTGTTTGAACAAACTCCGTAAACCACTCATTCATCATCTGGAAGAAGGCTTTTTTAGCTTCTCATTCTTGGTTACCCGATACGGGTCTCGACTCTAATTTCGCTACTCCATGAATAGAGGCTGGAGCATTACTTTCAACATCATTAGCTACAACTCGATTGGGATCCATTCACTATACGAAAACACGATTTAAACTGTTAGGAGATATCACACTATCACAGGTTATATATGGCATGTATAGCTAGACTCTCACATACGCTACGTTAGTCCTAAAATTGACTAAACCGTAGCTCTGATACCAATAAATGTAAAACCCTACACCCGTATTCAATGTCGGAATAGGGTTATAGAGCATTACCGAACTTATAAAACAATTAAACACTTTTTCATATACATTTTCAAATTTCAAGTATTCAACATTCAATAGCATTCACATCGTCTCTAATACGAGCCTACGAGGCCCAAAAAATGTTTAAGGTATAATTCAAGACTAAATCGGTAACTCAAGAAATGTTTACGAGACTTAGAAAATTTTTTAAACTACAGGGGATACACGCCCGTATGGCCAGGCCGTGTGGACATTCAAAATGGGAGCACATGGTCGTGCCCCATCCCGTGTTCTACCTTGTGTAACTCCATGACTTGGGTCACACGACCAACACACATGCCCGTGTGCCCTAAGAAATGGCCACACACGCCCGTGTACCTAGCCGTGTGCTAGGCCGTGCCAATCTTGTAGGGTATACTGACTTATGCCACACGACCAAGTCACACCCCTATATGCTGGGCCGTGTGGAGCATACTGACTTGAATTCTAATTTAACACAAGGGAGCACACGACAGTGTAACCTGATCGTGTGTCACACACACTTGAGACACACGCCCATGTTACTAAACACTGACTTTTATTTATTTTTAGGTTAATTTTTTTATTTTGCTAAATTTTCTTTTATTTGATTTTGGAAGATAGAGCAGATGACACTAAATAACTATCAGTGGCAAGTTATGAGGACAAAGCCAATAAAAGCAGCCGATATCTACAACCTCGACCCAATAACCATGCTATCAAACCAGCTAGAGATGATGAATAAAAATATTGATGGTTTGAGTAGTCTTTCGCAGGTACACCCAAAAATACAATATGATTCGAATTTAGGAGGCGTGGCGAATCTTGAGTACCTACCCTACAGATATGACATGGAAAACGAGCAAGCTCACTATACGGGTAACTACTCTAGACCACAAAATAATTTTTGTAATGACACTTATAATACAGGTTGGAGGTACCATCCCAATTTCTCTTGGGATGATCAAATTAGCCAAAGACAGGAACTTCCTCCAAATTTTCAACAACCACCTCACCAACGGGAAGTGGATTCGAACCTTGAAAAGACAAAAAACTGAGACAACGTTCGATAATCAACAAGCATCGATCAAAGAAATCAAAAACCAAGTTTAGGAAATTACTAAGTCAGTTGGACAACTTGCAAAGTTAACATTTGAATGACCACAAGGGCGTCTACCAAGCAACACTGAAACTAACCCGAGAGAGCAAAATCAAGCCATTTACGATAGTGAAGGGTTAGACGAACCAAACCCAATGGAAGAACCTGTGGTAAGTGAAGGTAAGGTTAAGGTGTGCCATGATATACCAAAATCGGCAAGTATAGAGTACCAACCTCGTGTGCCATATCTCGATGCAATAAAGAAAGACCACACAGAGGAAGAATTCGGTGAACTCACACTTCGTGTAGAAGACGAAACAATCACTCTTCAAGTTCTTGACTCAGCTAGGACATCGAGTAATAAAGGTACGAACGTTAATTTTATTGATAACTATTTGGTTCAACCTTCTTTACAGGAAGCATCACGAAATCACCTAGTTGAGCTAGATCTTGGACCTCATACCAACAAAGAAGAATTATATGAGGAACAAAGCCTTAGGGTCAACAAACTAAAAGAGTGGAAAACACAATTTAAAAAAGAACCGGAACCAAACAAAGTGAAACCGAAGAAAACCCCAGACGAGCTGGTAGGAACAACAAATCACATCAAAATAGAGGATCAGGTATTGTTGAATAAGGAAGACCCAATTCAGACCTCAAGGAAAATGAAGAAATCACTTTTGAGGTACTTAATGTCTTCCTATACGGCACAATCGAGGTTAGCAATCCTAAATTCAACACTTTTGAGGTAAACATTACTCAACTTAAACTTTATATCCATAACCAAGTTGATCGCATGGGAAAGGATTTCCACCTCCTCAAACCACCATGATTGTACGTACAATAGGTAAGTCTAGCTCAAGACTTTAAATGAGCACTTCTCGGGAGGCAACTCGAGTACTAACTGTACTAATTAGTTTGGTTTTATTTCTTTTCGTATTTAGGCATAGGTTTCCATACCCACACCTTTGCACAGTGCGTGGCCGTGGGACACCACTTGTTAAGCGGATGGCCGTGGACTTTATCTCTATTTAATCATTTACTTTTATTCATATTTTTATTTTTTTTTTTTTTTTATTTTTATTTTTACTTCCTTTATTATTTTCTCCTTTTTCTCAATGGCATTTAGATTTAGCTTAGGATACAACAAAACCAAGCCAACTACTTCGAGGATTCAATTTTAAACGATTTGAGACGCTTTCCCACGTTCACCTCTAATCTTATCCGGTCTCTTTTCATTGACTTCATCGAAAAATTCAGGAAGTGTTACTTCTCCCCTTCTCTTTTGATTTTATTATTACATAATTATTTATCTATCTTTATACATTGAGGACACTGTACATCTTAAGTGTGGGGGGTAAAAGTACCGAACTTTTTGCATGATTCCAAAATCTTGAATTTTAGTCTTGTTCCTAAGTAATTTTCTCATATTATTAATTAGGGTGAAATTTCTATTAATTTATGATTTTTATTGATATGTTTTTGAGTAAGCCATTGATAATTGTGCATTGATGATTAAATTTAATGAATACTAGAGAATCAAGCATGATAAGTCTATTTTTCAAGAATAAAAATTTCCTAGGTTGTTAAACTGAATTTGAATATTACCTTAAAGTTTAAAATTTACAGGGATTAATGTCAAATACCCATAATTTTTTTTGAGATTTTGAGCCTTATAGAGCATATATTCTTTTTCGTGCTCACTTTATTGATTATGAGTATGTCAACTTTGAACTGTTATTCTAGAACTTGCCTTGATTATACATGTTGAGACCACATCTATGATTTGATATACTGAGATGATAAAGACACCTAGGTTTTAACTCATTCACTCCACTAAAAAGCTTACCTTCACAAATTGACCCTTAGTGAACCCATTTGATCCTAACAACCCTTTTTATTGATTTACCCGCTAATATTAACCCAAAACCCTTTGTATTTGTTATCACCATTCTTTTGACTACTCTTCTATCGAGAATTGATTTCATCAAGTTGCCTAATTAGTTTATTTCAGTTGATAAATTTCTTTCTTTATTATGTATTTACTTAGTTTGTTCTAAAAAAAAATCAAAAAATCAAAGTATATTCAGTATTAGTAGTATATAAAGTGAGCTTGTGCATTTAAATTTCAATTATCAAAGAAAAAGCTCGTATTATTATTAATTTCAAATTTTCAATTAATGTAATCATTTATTCTCTAGTTTATTATTTTTAGCTAGGTAATTTGTCAATTCAATCTCGATTCTTAACCTTCTAATTCAGCCTTTATCCACACCTTTAACCTAAGCCCCGTTACAACCCTGTTAAAGACCTTTTGATTTGTGTATCATCTCATAATATAGTGGTGGAGATTTGATTTTCAGGCAAGCCAATGGGATTAACTTTTCAGGTTCGACTTATGAGTGCTTATTCTTGAACCTTAAAACACTTTGAGTGCTTTGAGTGAATCTTTAGTGAGGATGTCAATCCTTATCGGTTTTAAATTAAAGGTAATCATTTAGATAAGGGGAGACACCTATGTTTTCGTGCTACAAACGTATGACTTAGAATTGTTTGAATCTTTAGGAGTCTTTGAGTTAAATTATCAATGTATGAATTATATATGAATTATGATGAGGCATTATTGATAGGAGTTATGAATTATGGAAAGTTCGTTTTGATTGTAAGTTGAGAATTTTGCTTGAGGACAAGCAAAAGCTTAAGTGTGAGGGTATTTGATAAACAGTAAAATTAACATATTTCAATCCCACATTTAGCATTCTTTTGGATGATTTAGCCCTTGATTTATGTAAAAAGGTGATCTTAATCCTTTCTTTTCATATTTTATACTCAGGAAAGCACCTAGGAATGAAAAGAACGAGAAACGGGCTTAAAACGGGCCAATTTGGGCCAAAGTGGAAATCGACACGGCCTGAACTTCAAGCCACACGACCGTGCCTCGATAATTAACTAAGACACGGCCATGCCAAGATTTACACGGCCGTGCCTCAATCAACAAAATCGAAAGATGGCCTGAAGTCGATTTACATGGGCGTGTGCCATGGTCGTGCCCCTGTCGTGGAAAAGAGAAATTTCACTCGGATTTGGATACTTTGAGGCAAAGAAACACTTTCCAAAGCTTATTCAAACACCGAGTAGGAAGTATTCTTGAATTAGGACACTTAGAGGCCAAGTAAAGTATTCCAAAACTCTATATAAACACCCTAAGTGTATCCTGAAGGGGGTCGGCAGAAGCATTCTGCCAGGACTTTTAGCGATTAGCTAGGCCAAGGAGCCGAGCTAGAAGATCAGATTTGTGGGAATTACTAGAAGATAGCCAGTTGATCCATCTCAAGGAGCCGAAATTCTACTCAAGACGGTGGATTTCTCCTTCAATTCTTTCAGGGGGTTTTAGGGATTTCTTATGTTTTGTTTTATCTTTTTCTTGAGATGTTTTCTTTATTCATTATGAACTAAACCCTTCAGATACTTGAAGGGATGAAACCTAGATAAATCTTGTTATTTTTTCTCAATTATATGATAAATACTTAGTTTGTTCTTAATTATTTCATTAATTAACCTAGGTTAAACGTTATTCGCCTCAAGAGAGGGTTTAATATCGTTAGAGTCTTACGATCAAACTAAGTGGATAAATCGTATGGTTTTGTGTTAAATAACAAGTGAAGTCCAGGTGGATTCTTCCTGAGGGTATCGTCGTGATCAACTGAGTTTCTTTTCAAGTTATTTCCCAATTCATTCTTTTTGTCTTTGCGTCTTTAGCTTTGTAATAGTTAATTTAGATTAAATTAAAGCAACTTCACTTATTTTAGGCTAAATAATAAAAAAAAAAAGTTAGTATTAGTACTTTTAGTTCCTTTGGGTTCGACAATCCGGTCTTGCCTAAGCTATACTACTGTTCGATAGGTATACTTGCCTTTAATCGTTGTCAGAGTTAGTTTCCAGGTTCGATCATTCTCTTTATAAATTTTAAAACTCGACAAAACAACGATCAATAATCCATTCACAAACTTACCAATTCATTATGACATCTTTTCATCTATAATATACTAGCTTTGCATCAAAAAACATAGATCAAGTATTACCATATACACATCCATTTGCAAGCCATATCACATAGCTTTTATATACAACTCAAAACATTAACCATTTCAACTAGACTATACATGCCATATTTAAATATGTACACATTCTAAAGGTACCAAAATAGAGTTTGATAGTGTGGTGGTGATCCTTGACAATCCTCGAGCCTTTTGTAGCTTTAACGATCTATAAAACAATGCAAACACACACAAGTAAGCTTTCAAAAGCTTAGTAAGCCATATACAAATAAACTTAACATATAAACATTTATAACCATTTCAATCACAAGAACTTCAACATATCTCATTAGCATATACATATTTCTTATTAGCTTCATTGTAACAATCCATTTGCTTGACAACAACTTCCATCTCTATGTATCTCATTAAATCATAGTACATTCATACATATATCACATTTAGTCTCAACAAGACTATGCACATATCTCACTTGAGCAAATTCACTTTTACTCCCCTTTCAAACTCAAACATAGTATTCATTTCTAACGTACCTGAATCAATTACACATTTCACATAGTCTTTCGTTTCTCTAATTTGCCCGTTGAACCATTTGGAATCAAATAGGATACTCGGATTACTCGTACAATTCCAATGTCCTAGACGTGGTCTTACATGTAATCAAATATCGATGCCACTGTCCCAAATAGGGTCTTACACGAATCAAATACGATGCCAATGTCCCAAACATGGTCTTACACGTAAATTTCAAATCGATGCCAACGTCCCAAATGTGGTCTTACACATAATTCTCATATCAAAGCCAACATCCCAGACGTGGTCTTACATGATATCACATATCGAAATTCCTATGTCATGACATATGAATCCTATCTATTCCTAAGGTTCGTTCGAGACTTTTCGAACCTTGACACATTGTCGATACTTTCTCGGATTTCACATGTATATCTTTCAAAATCATTCATGACAATTCAATATTAAATGAACATGAATAAATCATCTTAAATACATTTATTTGTATATAGACTTACCTCGTATTCGGAATAAACGGACGGATTCGATTACTCAATCACTTTCGACTTTCCTCGGTCTAAATCCATTTTCTTTAGTTCTTGATCTATACATATTCAAATTTAACTCATTTATTCACCAAATCATTCAATTCAATCCAAAAACACACATTTAGAGAAATTTACAAATTAGCCCTCACATTTTCACATTTTGACATTTAAGTCCCTATTTCACAAAATCACAAAATTCCCTTGTACCAATCCTTAGCTGAATTTTCAACATGATCATACAAGTCCATGCATTTAATTTATTTCATATTTTAGTCCCTCAAAATATTATTTTCATAATTTAGTCCAAATTACTCAAATTCACCAAAAATCCAAAGAAAAAACATGTTAATCTAACACATATATTTCATATTTCATCATCAACTATCACAAAACTCAAGTATTCATCAATGGAACATTTCAAAATCATAATCAAATTCCAAAATTAAGGCATGGGTTTTGAAGTATTCGAAGCAATGATTACAAAAATGTAGAAATTATCAAAAACCAAAACCAAAACATACCTTAATCAAAGAACTTTATGGCCGAATGTAACCAAATCTTAAAAATTTCTTTTCTTTTCTTGTTTTCGGTGGTGGATGATAAAACATAATGAAAGAATTGTTTTATTATATGTTTTTAATTAACATATCATCATATTTACTAATTTACCTTTTATGAATTAATTATAAAACCATATGACAATAGTCCTTCAAATACAATGGCCTAATTCCATTTTAAGGCCTTCATATTAAAAGAACATAGCATTAAAGTACTTTAACAATTATCAAGGCACTTTCGCATTTACGCGATTTAGTCCTTTTCTCAAATTAAACACACAAACAATAAATTTAATTCACGAAACTTCCACACATGCTCAATCATATATTGCAAGCACGGAAAATAATATTAAAATATTTTTTTGACTCAGATTTGTGGTCCCAAAACCACTATTTTGACTAGGGTCTAAACCGGACTGTTATAGTATGCGTTAAGGAATATTTTTGCTAAATGTTAGAAATCTTATCGGTAGTTAAAATATAAATTTAATGCTCTCCTTATCTCTTTCCCTTTTCCATTTTCTTTTCTTCTTTTCTTTCTTTCTCCTTTTCGTTTTTTATTTTCTTTTACTTTTCTTTTTGATTACGTTTGTAAAGTGGCTATCGGGACTAATTGAGGGTCTTGCATTGTTCGTTACATCATTAAAAGATCTCTATATAAGTTCTATCGTAAATTCTTTTCGTTTCTATGAGTTTCTGGTTGTTTTTGTTCTTTTTTCGAATTTGTTTTGCTATTCAAATTTCTATTTCAATCGTACATTTGGCTCCTTTTGAGGCAAGTATCTTGCAAAAACAGTTTCACCAACACGTTAGTTCCATTTTCGCGATTACGTGCTAGATGAGTGTTGAAATCCGAGTGGGCAGGTTGTGTCGAAGTTTTTTGACATAAGAGTTAGTTTTGTACGTTAATTCCTATGTTCGTTGAGAATAATTGTTGAATTGGTTATTGTATGGTCGTTCTAGGGTTCGGGGTTCTTCTGCGTTGCTTCTATGTCAAAAACTACATCAAGTGCGTACAGAAAACTCAAATTTTTACAAATTTCAAACACAAAAAAATGACTATCAATGCCACACGACCATGTGGTAGGCTGTGTGGCCGTAACTCACTGTCTACCAAGTAGGAGCCACACGGGCAAGGGACACGGACGTTGTCCATATAGTGTATGGCCATGTTAGTGCTGGGTGCACACGGGCATGCCTAGGTCGTGTAACTCACTGAATCCAAAATAAGGTCACACGGGCGTGGTTATAGGTAGTGTAACTCATTGATTACAAAATAAGGATTACACAGGCAAAGGACACGGCTGTGTGAGGCCGCACAGGCTAGCTACCTAGGCCGTGTAAGACCACATTTGGGCGTGTGGGTCAGTTTACGAAATTTCTCCATATTTTGAGCATCGCGTGAATTGAATACAAGCCTTCTGTGAGGCCATTTAAACTGAATTTAACTGCATATACTGATATTCTATGATCCAGAACTTGAATACTGATTATCAATATGTGTATTACGTTTGACTAAAATTACTAGAATTGATCTACTGTGTACGAGTATGAGTTGTATTTGAATATTTGTATAGAACTCTTTATTAAATGTTATGTGAAGTATGAAATGGATTGGATGGGAATTGAATCAGGAGGAAGTATTCTATTCTGAACTAGTGGTTAAATCCCTGGTATTCATATACTAATCTGGCAGTTTGTTTGCAATCTGAAACGTGCCAGACCGACACTAAGTGGTGTATAGGGTTGGATGGGTAATGAATACCTTATTTGGTGTGTTATATTGGTCGGAGATGGTGTGTGCAGTTGGTATTAAATGACTGAATCTGTTATGTTCTGTCTTACATCTGATTATAGCTTGATCTGTTATCTGTTTGTATGACCCTGATCTATAACTGAATGAACTGTTTCCTGATTCTGAGTCAACATCTGCACTTGGATATCCTAGTTTTACTGATAATCTATTGTATATGTAAATAGTTAGGTCCTTTCTAGTATATTAACTTAGTTATTGTTGAATGAATTTTAGGTAAATCACAGACTTGATCGGGCCGACGGATGGGGAGCTCGGTTATGTGTTTATACCATTTAGTACTATGAACCATGCTAGTTATTTTTGTAGTTTCAGTTAGTTGGAAGATAATATTGAGATACTGATTTTTCTTTATTAAACTTTATCAGACTTAAAAGGTGTGTTATTATAAATTGCAGAACGTGTTTTGATTATCATTCGTTGTAACTCTTCAGGCTTGACCTTGTCGTTTAGGCAGAGTACGAAGTGTTACATGTGCTTTCGACTAGACGGATCTTTGTTGTTCCAAGCTTTCAACTGAATGACCTTTTCCGCTATTCTCATACCACGAAATGCTTCAAGTGTAGGCTTAAACACTTTTGAATCAAACACAAAATAAAAAATATTTACTTTATTTTTAGTGGGAAATCAAATCCCTCTTCAATAAAAACTGGAAGAATTGTTATTCCGGAAAATAACATTTATACTTAGAAATAAATTCTCACTATTTTGGGCAGAATAACAATATCTTAAAGTTGTGTATTTAGCTCTACTAGTGCCATCCATTTATAGGGAAACAAAATCATAGTCTAATACTTGTTAAATCTATTTATAGAGAAAGGGGCGGCAACCCTAGTTAAATCTACTAGGGTTTGTTGTCCCATGTATTTGTCATGAGAGTCTTTTGGGCTCTCTCGTATCGGGTCCAATTATAAATATTTTCTGGATTTTTAAAATAGTACTTTATAATGCAATCCAACCCAATACTTGTTTTTTTTATTTCCAAAATAAATATCATAAATTAATTTAAATGAATAAAATTTCTAATTAAATAATTTACTCAACTTGATTTTAATTCGTTAAAATCATTAAGATTGTATCACATATAAACAAAATTATAACTTTTAAGTGATAACATGGCAAAATATCAAAGTCCAGTATCATCATATAAATCAAAACAGGAAAAAATTGCTAAGTTCCATAACTAATATGGTCAAACAAAAATTTAGAGACTAAGTTGAAAAAGGTTGTCAATTGAGTGGACTAAATGTTACTTTATCCCTTTAATTAAGTGATACCTACAAGTTATGCGGTAGGAACGGACGCATGATATAATTTTTCCTCCAAGGTTTGACTTCAGAGTTAAGACACAGCTTACCAACAAAAAGACGATTAGACGAATCCCGGAGTAGTACTAGACATTTTCTATTCGGCCTAACCCCAAAAGGAACAAGGAATGTCCAAGACAGAGCAGCCGGCGGTCGGAGTTCCATACTATCTGGGGATGAATCCGTACCAGGCGGGAATGATACCGCCGAACGCCATATACGGTGATCCCAAGGGAATTCCGATTCAGCAAACCATGTATTGGGATATCCCTGCTCCTTTTAACTGCCCATTTTGTGGTAATTCCGGACTCACTCTGGTCAGGTATGATAAACCCTCTTGCCCTTTGTTCCCTTATGATTTGTTTTCTTTAAATCGGACAACTTCCTGTTGATCGATTTAAGGATGTTGCTGGTTTATGTTTTTGTGAGTGTATGTTCTGATGTAATGGCGGATTACATTCAGTTTAATGTGTGTTATTCAGATCTAAACCTAGCCTGGCAGCGGTTGTTGGATGCATGATGCCATTTATGCTTGGAATCTGCTTCCTTTGCCCTTCAATGGACTGCCTTTGGCATAAGTATCATTATTGCCCCAAATGCACCGAACAGGTGAGTCTGGGTACTTCAATTTAGGGTGAGCTATAAAAAGGAAGACAACTCTCACCACTTCTCCCCTAATATATTCCCCATCCTTAACGAGTGAGGAGACTCATTGGCAGGCTTTATCCCAACTTAATTTCAATCATTTTTCTTGTTTGCTGATATTCTCTTGTAGGTTGCTAATTTCGAGAAATCAGATCCGTGCGCAGTGGTGGACATGCCGCAATGGGTGCAGGAGAGTTTTGGTGTGCCTGCATGATAACCCTACGACAAGCATTTTGCGACGCTGCTTTAACCATTTCTACGTGCTTTTATCACTTTGCGGATGACTATATAGCCCATAAAAGTACCCAAAAAAGAGAATCAATGGTTTTAGTATATATATTTTGAATTGTCATACCGCTACTTTGTGGTATTGGAGTCATTCGCAAGGCTGTTGTGAATTTTGTTGTTTCCCACATCACCATAATACATTTAGTAAATAACATGGATGATGCTTCTGATTTCTGAACCTTCATGATTTTTTTTTTTTAATCTTAAAGAACATCCTATACTACTAGCAAATAAATTTTTAGAGCACTAGATCCCAATAGCCCATTTTATTTTCCATTTTATGTTTGGATATATATCAGAGAAGAAATAATGCTAATGGAAATGGAGTACTCGATATTTGTGGAGAAACCTTGGAATTGGAAAACTGCTTCAACAGTTTTATTCATGCACTCATGCTTGACACCTGCAGAATCTTTCAAATACATAAAAACTTCTTAGAAAAAAATCCAACATATCCATACCTGAATGTGTAACATAGCTTTTCACTGCGAATTACTCTACAACTTCACTATAATACAAAAGAAATTGCAAATAAGAATATTTGATTAAACAGGAGCTAGTTAGAAGAAAAGAGAGCAATAAAACAGATCCGAACAAGATAAAATGGGCCTTGAATCAACTCAAATTCAACCGGATATGACCGTTTATGTAATCATTATCTTCTGCATTAAACAGCTGAAGTTTGCAACCAAAGGAACCTTATTCGTCTAGCAATGGCAAGACAGAACTGGGCAGAAAAAAATATAGCAGACATCTGGGGAAAAGCAGTTCAGACCTAGAGGAATGACTCATAAACTCTAATGTTAGGTGAACTTGAGGAGAACGCCAAATATGATCATGTTCAATCCTTTTCAAAAGATTTCATATCTTTAGAGGGCAGACTCTATATCGAAGTTCTTCATATATGTCAAGCATAAGTATTTCAAGAAAAATGTAAAGTCGGAACAACTTAATCATAAACTCGTGAAAATAAGATAACCATAAGACAAACCAATCCACCTATACTGCTAAATAGTATTTAGTATAGTAATTTGCATAGAGGAAAATAATTAAATTTTCTATTAATGCCCTGAAGAAGATACAAAATTTCTCAAAACTTGGAACACATGGCAAGCATCCATGCCAAGAATTCATTGTAATAGACGAGAAGCGCTAAAATATATAACAATGATTATAGGAAATATTAATTGACAATATGCACAGCTACACCTGTTCAATATAGGAATCACAGATCTTACCTCTGGGTCAGGAATGAAATCAGTACTACAATTAGTTTTAATCAACCATTTCCTGCATTAATCACATACCAACAGTCAGAAATAGAAAAGGATATAAAGAATGCTCCATCTAATGTTGAATATAGCATTTCTATGCTACTGACTATAGATCTTGCAAAATAGGGGATGATACCAAAGAAGAAGACCACTGATGATTCAATCTATAACCCAACCAATGTTTCTAAAAATGTTGATTGTTTAAAAAAAGGGGGGAACAAGCCACTGCCAACCACTGTAGAAATATTGTGATGCATTTACTTTTTATTCACAACCTTCATCCTGAAAACAGAAATGCTCAAAGTTCTCACATTTCAAGGCATATTCAGTTTCTAATAAGTATTGAAAAGTTAATATATGCATATATTGAGAAAAAAATTAGCACAACCAATTATCTATCAACTGGTAAAGTCATCTCATCACAGTGTTCCCCAGATAGTACCAACCAAGTTACTGAATTTTCATAATTTTAGTGCAAGATTTTCTAAATGGATTTTGATTACCTATCAACAGTCAGTGAACAAGATGATGGCCAGATTCAAGATAAAGATATTGGTGTCAAAGGAGGTGAGGCAACATCTTGAGACATCCCTGAACTGATGGCAGTTTCCAGTGGATTGGACACAGGTACTGACACCACTCTATGAGTGCTTGAGGGTATGGAGAAACTGCGAGTAACAACCTGCGGAGGTTGTGGCAGTGGAGAGGCAGCTCTTGACATCACCGATTGATTTGTAGCAGAGAGCCCATGACCTCTAGGCATCAAGGGACCTGAATAACCTACAAAGCCTAAAGGTCTTGAAGACTTCGCGGCTGGACTGGCTGGCGGTCTAGGAAGTTCATGAAGCTCACTTATTTTAGGTGAGGAAATAAAAGTAGGGGAAGCACTTGGTGATGCTTTTGGAGATGCTGCTGATCGTTGAGGCATTGGATTTCTCAAAATTGACCCAGAGAACAATTGGGGCTGTTCCACTGAAACAGTTTTGGTAGGCCATGGTTTACTGGTCAATGGACCAGAAAAGGATTGTCGTTTGATTTTCTTAGAATAAGCAGCAGTTGGACTAACTCGAGGGGGTAGTCGAGTAGAAGAGGCAGGACTATTGCTCTCTCTGAGAAAAGACTGTGCATTTATAACAGCAGATCCAGAAACTTTCTCATCTCCCAAAATCATCTCATGTTTCTTATGTTCAAGTGGAGATGAATGCCATGAATTGTTTGATTGCTCATTCAAACTTGCTTTTGAAGATTGGGGAGCCAGATTACCTAATCCAATAGAACTTTCTGCAGCAACTGGTGTCGGTAATACATATGAACTAAACTTTCGTGCTGATAACGGTTGAATTTTCTCATAAGGGTCAGATTTATTCTCAGAAAAAAGTGGAGCTGATTGGCTGCTGGTCCTTATTTCCCCTCTAAATGAAAAAGAATGGCGACGACCTTTTTCTAGATTTTCCTGTAACATAAGGAACAGTAAATTATCTCCCAACAGAGTAGATATTTGCTGCAAACACAAGTTTTTTTTGGGGGATAACCATATAAAATTTGAGACTATAAAGTTGCTTCAGTAGATGCATAACAGATGTGTTCAGAAAAAGTCAATGGATATAAATCAGTTGACCAATAATACTCAAATATTGAACTTGTATGGTTCATCGTATATCCAGTGAAACAAGAAATGTACTAGAAGGGGTGTAGGGAGGAGGCAGGGCCCCTTCCCCTCCATATTGTTTTTATTTTTTTTATTAGATTTTTAGTATTTATATACTTCAAAAATTGTAAAAGAATTATTTTGCTCCCATAAAATTTATAATATGATCATTTTTTATCCTAGCCCCCCCGATTTAGAATTCCTGGCTTTGCCCCAATGTACTTGGATGATTAGTTTCTAAATATTTGATGGTAATTACTAAATGGAATGTGTGCGAGATAAAAATGTTATATTAAAAATCAATATCATTACTATGCAGATCAAGGATACATAATATGAAATACAATCAACGGAATTCATTATTATTAGGAACTGCTTAGATGAAAGCTCTATGTGCATATACATACCCCAAATTTGCAAAATCTAGCCTCATATTGCGAACTATAATTAATAACACAACAAGCTCTTTACCTTTGCAGCCTCCACCACTGCAACTTGGGGAAATGCTACTTGATCCAACTGCAAAAATTCACATGGAAGCCATTATACAATTAATAAAATTAGAGGTGCAAATTACTTCTTGTGTTTTGCATGTGAACCCTATGTGAGGTCCATTGAAGTTTCTTTATAACACTAGGGAGAATGAAATCCATTCCATAGAAAAGAAGAAACAACAATTGTGTTTCCGCAAGGAAAAAGTGAGTTAGCTTTTTTTAGCCAGAAATAGCATGTTAAGTAGTCACCTCCATTGAATGCCGTGTTGCAAAAAACATGTTCTGATCTTGGTCATTTTGTCTATAATCAAAGCTCAATTCACCATCATTGTGGTCCTCAGCATCATCCTCATAGTTTTCGTCATCACTCTCATCATCATCGTTTTCATAATTTTCATCAGGATCACCATTTTCAGCTTCAGAATCTTCAAGTCCACGAAAGTGGTAATCAATATGCTGCTTTTCAGTGATCTTCTGCACATGTGGCTCTACTTCTTCAAGAGATTTAAGAGCCTTTTTAAAAAAGTTCAGCTGATTTCAAGCAAAAGGAAATGGGTCAATAACCAACAGTAATAGAGATCAAAAATAAAATAAATAATAAAAGAAGTTCAACAAAGAAGAAAAACAGAAAAGAAACCTGAGCAGCATGGTGTCTTGCTGCTTGCGTAAGAAGGCTTCTTGATTGTCCTTGCTTTAGAGATTTCAATCGGAAAAAAAGTAATGTTGCTTCCTCCTGATATTCGTCATGTGCTACTTGTAAATGTTGTACGGAGAAATTCTCCCCTTTCCCACTTTTTGATCTTCCTTTTTCTTTGTGTCTCATTGCCATGTACTCGTATACATTTCTGTATATAATGCATCGATATTATCCTTGAAAAATGAACTTTGTGTCTGGTTATTTTTTAAAAGTTAAATAAAAGTTGGACCTTTTCTCATCGCATTGTCGCTTCATCTCCTGTATCAGTAGAGGGGGAGTCAATATTACATCATATAAATGCTTAACTGGCTCTATAATATGTAGTGCAGTAATTTGTGGAACTAAAGAAAGTGATTCAACTACAAAAATTTAAGCTTGGTGAACAATATGAACATAATACCTAAGAAAATGGTTATATCTTAATTCTTTTGACGGGAAATACACACACATGCACACATAACAGATTTGAGATATCAAGAGAAGCCCACAAGAAATCATGTATCCAATGTCAGATTCTTATCTGAGCCCTTAAGATGCTTGAATGTACTTCACCAAAAGTGATTAAAATATTATGCTAAAAAAGCCGATAACAATAAATAAAGCAAGTTCCCTAGGGGTAGGCCTTTTGAGAACATTTTGCATATCATCCGAAGGGGTTCATATATTTTAAGAACAACATGAAGTGGGAGGCATTTCTTGGCATTGATTGGTGAATTCTATCACTTGAAAGAAGTAATAAACAAACAAATATGATAAAGGCTTCTTTTCCCCACAGTTGTTCACTCTTTCAGACAATTTCCAGGTTCCAAACTTTCAAAATTGTTCATATTAAGAGCACAAAAGAGGATTAATAAATCTTAAAAGAATATCTACTCCTAATCTCTTTATCTTGAAGTGTTAGTCTCATCACTAGCCATCATCTTGGAATGTACATGTCCAGAAAGTAGAAAAGTAAAGAACATTTAAAAGAAGAACAATAGAACCACATAATGGAGCACTAAACCAACATTAAGAGATAAAAAGGCAACTGGAGGTGACAATCCTCACATGATATAATGATGAGAAATAGCTTTGCACGGCAAAAGACCAAACAGAAGTAGACAAAACTGGATGAAATAGTCCCTATGAACTAACCTCAACTGTTCGAAGTTCATTAAGAAGGGACTCTGATGGGCTTGTGATTGTCTGGATTATATGAGATCGCTGAAGGATGCAAAGTAATAATAATTATTAGAACAGTAAGAAGTAAGATGTAACATTTTGCAAGAGCTTTCAGATTGTAACCCCGCCCCCAGAACTTAAAGAAGAAGAGAGACTCACATAGCTGTCAACAAGTTTCTGGAGTCCAAACTGTACTTTTCCAAGCATTGATAATACTTTACCTGCATAAAAGCAGCTTATTTTAATACATCCTTTTGTACAATGGTTAGCTGCTACATATAACAACTGTGATGCACCTAAAACCAAATACTATACCATCTGAATGTGCCAAACTGGGTAAAAATAGCATCTATGCTATTTTAAAAAAATTGCATCCTTCTAGAACTTGAGATATTGAATGTAAAAACACAAAGGAATATTCCACATGTCAGATATACTGAAAGTGAATCAAAGATTTCACTTGATTCATCTCTTAAATCCAAGATGACAACTAAAACACAAGTACTTTCAAAGTGGCAATTTATAGTAAAAAAACTTATTTAAGGGCAAGGAAATCAGTTCGAATGTAAAGTCTTACACAGAAAGTTATATGCTATTTGTTCAAGTAAATGGCAACATTGGGGATAATAGTAGAATAATATATATCTGCTTACCACTTTCTTCATCATCATTTACTGCAGTTTTTCCAAGACAATCACCCATTTCCTGCAATGACTCCGAGAATTCTGAGAAAAAAAGGACTACACGAGTGATTTCAAGATTGGCATGGCAAACAAAATTTTCCACGCCAAAAATTCAAGACCAGATAATTAATGTTTGATCATCATGCTTGTGCTTGAGCCAATATATAAACTACCATCGATGGACCAATACCATCATTCTTACAGCAAGGCTGTATGAGTAGATATATAATGTAGTCAATCTCTAGGGCTAGGACTTGAAAAGAAAATAAAAGAACACTTAAGTTCATCATGCTGAAACAAGCATTTAAAACTAGTGGATGATAATAATGCTAGGTCATGCCTGGCCCGGTGGACAAGTGCTTACATGTTATCCCTTAGTCACGAAATTAAATCCAAGAAAGTCTCTCTATATAAAAGAGGACAGCTACAAACTGTGGGACTTTCTCCTGAGCCTGCTCATAGCAGAACAATTGTGCACTGCATACGGATTTTGGATGATGATGAAGCTAGAGCTTAACTCAATGAATTAATTACAGTTAAAACAACGAAATCAAATCATGCCTTGTGTATTGGGCACAACTTTTAGATAATAATGCTAGAGCTGAAATCAGTGTATTAAATTAACATGAAAAAAATTAAACCATTGCATCGTGGAAAGTGCTTGAAATAATTTAATGATACCCATACAATTGTAACATGGATAATAGACCGAACTCACAGTGGATACCAAAATGATCAACCCTCGAAAAGCATAACAAGAAAGAAGATTCGTAACAAACTTTAATGAATTTCATGAAAAGGTCCATTTCAGTTGCACAAATAAGAAATACAACAAATTCAGAATAACAGAGGAAACATATCAATAAATTACCGAAAGCACTATTGGCAGCTGCTGCAGCTGCAGAAAGTAAGCTGTCGTAGCAATCTCTCATATCCTGCATATCCTGCACATTATACAAAACCATGGATAAATCACGTTTGCCCTAACGACATAATCACTTCGGTTCAATTATTTACCGAACAACTTTAGGAGAATCGAAATTCGAAGCCACAATTTTGAGTGAATAAAATTGAATAGAAAAACACAAGCTCTCTATTCAAAAAAAAGAAAAGAAAAGAAAGTAAGATAATGCATTGATGTTTCACTAAAAAATAAAAACAAAAAACCTCTTAATTATAAAAAGAGCTCCCAAAGCAGAAAGAAAACGCTAAGCGAACATTTGAAAAAAAAAAAAAGAAAAGAGAAAAGAGAAATGAAAATTAGAAAATGATTCAAAAAGAAAATGAAAAGAGAAATGTCAGGAAGCAGAGAAAGAGAAAGACCTGAGAAGCCTGATCGAGTTCGTCAAATTGAGGCAAAGGCGGAGGATCTTGTTGGTCATTGGTTTCCCCACCGTGCCTGTGAAGTGCAATATTTCGCAATCTTCTCAGAGAAGTCTTCATTTTATTTTGCAAAAATCCTCTCTATCTCTCTACTTCTCAATATAAATATATGGTTTATGCAATATCAATTTCGGAAATTGAAGGAGTTGCAAAACGAAATCCCCTCCTCCTCCCTTCTGTTCTTTCAGCTTTGCTCCTTGCAGTATTATTATTTTATTTATTTATTTTCTCATATCACACATATATACAAATTTTTTTAAGAAAAATATTTATTATATAAATGATTTTCGAATCTAATAATGTTGAATTCTTTTTATTATAAATATATACTCTCAATGTGGATAAAAATTTAGTTTAGTTAGCACCGTTGTTTCTTGTAGTGGATTAAATTTTGGTTTAGTTAACACGGTTGTTTCTCAATGTGGATTAAATTTTAGTTTAGTTAGCACATTTGTTATTATACTAACAAATTAGGAGGTGAGTTTAAATAGGTTTACTTATTTATTTTCTTTCGAATAAATGTATATTATCTAATTTATGAGTTAAAAGGAAGAATTAATATAAGTTTTGACCGAAGTAATATTATATCATCTTATCAAATCAATTAAAATAATTGGATTGTTATTAATTAGATGTTAAGTGATTAACCTTCTCTCTAAAAGCATCACTCGCCTTATCGGGGATGTTCATCTAAACACTCTAGTTTTGTCTTAAGGCGTCAAGTCCTAGCTTTTATCTCTAATTGCTTTTGGTTCCTTTGTGGTTCATTGCTAGTTCAAAATCAAGAAATTGCTTGGTTGTTAGATGTGTTGAGGCAAGTTGTGAAGTAATATTTCGAGTGCTCATTGCAATCTTTCACACTAAGGTAGTGAAACAAAACTCGCTATATTTGAATTACCAATTTAATGAAGCAAAATCTTTGGGCTATTAAATAAGTTAATATCTTGGAGATATAGAAGCTGATCTATGGAAACCAATCTATGGCTTATGGAGATTGAATTGGTTTGAATCGGGACACCCCTTGAATTGTGGAGATTTATGTGGATCGAGTTGTTTTGTTAGAAGATTATATCTTCATCAAAGTGTGTAACACCCCAAACCCGAATCTGTCGCTGGAACAGGGTTACAAAGTATTACCAAAATTTTTGGGACAATTTCGGTTAACTTATGTCATTTACTATTCATATTCAAAATCTAACATATTTAATCTTATAGTCCCTTTAATGGACCCTCGAGGCCCAAAGCATGCATTAGAAATGAATCGGGACTAAATCGAAATCTTAGAGAATTTTTTTTAATCATTTCAAACATTTACCATAATATGATCTTTTATACGTAAACATCTAAACATATTTATCACTAGCCATTCCAATGGCTAGTTATACCCAAACCTTTACATGCCATTGTTGTCAAATTAACCTATACATGCCATTATAACCATAATTAATTTATCATATATATATATATATATATATATACCGAAATGGGCCGATAGATAGTGTGAGTGATCTCATCTAAGCTTCCAATCCAACGAGCTTCCGATTTATATTCATTCATTTTCAATATGAACATGCATGACACATTTAATCCTTTTGATCACAAGCCCTAACACATATCCTTACCATATCTTGTATCCTTATAATGTTTTCAAAACATATCTCTATATTTCAAGTACATTTTCATATTAATTCATCTCAAGTTTGATCTATTTCATGTTAGAACTTTACTTATTAATCAATTGAGATAACAATAACTATACGAATAGTACACTCAAGGTGTACAAATCTATTCTCATAGATGAACGTATTCATCAAACCATTTCACGTTCATATATAAACATTTCATACTTTCATATTTCATGTAACATTATTTTTATATATTTTAGGCAGATACATATAAAAATAATTTCTTTTCATGTCATATTTCCATATCTCATATTTCATTCCATGGCAACTTATCTTTAATTCATATTTAACCCTGTCAGAACTTTGCTCGTTGAATTTATTTGAAATGTCAATGGATACTCATATAGTACACTTAAAGTGTACAAGTCCGTAATCCGCCAATTTGTAACCAGTGGTACCCCTTTAGGGCACATAATCGGAAAGCACACTCTCGAGCTACATATCAGGATGCTCATTCGGGCTAAATCTCAGGAAGTTCACAAAGAACTTTTAATCAGGAAACTCATAATTGCTCACAAAGAGCCATGTAATAGGAGCACCGGATAGCCATGTCTCAGAGAGTTCAAGCGAGCCATGTCAAGAGACTCACAAAGAGCTGCGTTTGTGTTCGCAACGTATGCAGGATCACAACCGATCAAATCATGTAACAGGATGCTCACAAAGAGCTATAGTAGTGTGCAACACATGCAAATTCACTGCCAATCAGGATGCTCGCAAGAACTATGTAGCAGGATTACCAGTTTAGGCTAAATCCTATCTACAACATATAATCAGTGAGATCATGATTACCAGTCCAGGCTAAATACCATCTCCAACATATAATCAGGATTACCAATCTAGGCTAAATCCTGATTTCAATGTAAGATCAGAATTACCAGTCTAGGCTAAATTTTGTCTTTAACATGTGCTCGAGAAGGCTTATATCAGGATTACCCGTACAGGATAAATTCTTTTTGTAATGAGGTCAAGGATTATTCGTTCGAGCTAAATCCCATTAGCAACACATGCAGGACCTCATTCCATATGAGAAATCACCTTTATCTATCGATATTCAATTTTCAACTGGAACTTGTCACTTATTGTAACATCCCGAATTTGGGCCTAGTAGATTTGGGCCTATTGGGTTGTAACGCCCCAAAAATCTCGAAACTTTTAATTTCTGTGCATGCGAGTTAATATGTATGTGTAGTACTTAGAATAATAATATTAAGGTATTATCGGGATTATTTGAAGCCTTAGAGTTAGGGGAGACCATAGGAAAAATTTATGTTCTTACTTAGTGGACCCTAGTCTCAGGCATAAGGCCTCATAAGCAGATTAAGAAAAGAGAGGACACAAAAATGGGCTCAGGTTTGGTTGAGGCCCTAATTAAGTTTTCTGTTTGGGCACTATAGGGTTAAAAGGGTAGCATCTGTGTTTAAAACACCAAAGTGTGCTGGTGGCCCAATATTAAGTGACGCTGCAAGGGAGTTAGAGGGTGGCGTCACTAGCAGTTGAAAGAGGCCCAAGTTTGGCCGCAATGAGCCCATGTCTTTGGGCCAATTTCGGCACTTAAAAGAGCAAGGAGGAATAGACGGCATTAAGGCTTATTTTTAGGAGGGATTTAATGATAATATTGTGCTGATAATAGAAGAAAGAGGTGGTGTTATCTAGGATTCTTTTGAAGGTGTGAAGAGATTTAGATAAAGGAGAAAAGTTAGGATCTATTTGCTGAGAGCAAAGTTGGCCGAAATTCCATCACTTAGAGGAGTAAAGAAATCGGTTTCTAATTGCCATAGGGGTGCCAAATTTCTATAAATAAGGGGATAGCTCATCAATTCCAGATTTGAACCTTACTCTTTTCTTCCTTCTTTGTGCCGAAAATCTGAAGGCCATCTTAGTTGTTTTTCTTTTCTCATCTTTTCTCTTCCAAAAGCCGAAAATCACCACCTCCCTCACCCTTTTCTTTTTCTTTGAAACCTCCTTCTAGCCGAATCTTTTGATCCCCATTGTTATTCTTCTCCCATTCACTAAAAGCCGAAACTAAAATTCTTGTTTGTTCTTGTAGCCGAAATCTCTAAGCCTTTCCTTGATTTCTTTTTACTTTCTTTCTAAGCCAAAGCCGAAACACTTTACTCAGACCTTCTAAAAGCCGAAAGAGCATCAGTTCATCTTTTCTGGGATTTTCATAAAAGCTGAAATCCCTAGATCTCATCTCCTGTGTTTGCCGAATTCTCCCTAAGGTGTCTGCTTGTGTCGAATCTTGAAGGAAACTTAGGGTAAGTGTCGATTCATGAGATTTCAGTATTTTTCGGCTTTTTAAAGACTCTAGCCAAATGGCTATTTAGAAACTAATCTCTTGTTCCTCTCTTATTTGTGGCATTCCGGGATTTGAAGAGGAGTCAATCGCTTAGATCTCTAAGTCGGGGTTCAGTAACACTCGAATCGTGTTACTTTCGGGATTTCAAGGTAAGGAGATATATTACTTTTAATGTGTAAATTCGGGTATTTATTAACACTTGGCCGAATGTAGGGGAGGCCAAATCTTCGTGTTTTTTCGATTTTTCTTGAACCAAGTTATTGTAGATCGTTAATATGTAAGTATAATAACTTTTCACACCATTAAATTATATTTAATAAATCGCTTATATTCGTTAAATGCGAAATCCCGACATAACGTTTGAAACCCGAGGAGGGTAAAAGCAAATCACCAGGTTAGTGATCTCTGTCATTCTTCAGTGAATGTTTCTGTTAAGATGATATGTTTTATAAGCATCTTGATTTAGTGATTGCACGGGGTTGGGTTTGATGAAAGGGGAAGTGTTCTGTGTAGTGGCTTTTGCCATGATCTGTTGTAGTGGCTATTGCCATGATCTGACGATGAATAGCATGACTGTCATCAATGGCGTGTAGCGGTGTGGGTTGATTGTAGAAATCCCCAATGGTGTGAATGGTAGGTAAGGGTGGCGTGTAGTGGATGGAAACCTAGGATTTGGGTTGGGCTTGCATAATTTTTGTTATATATTAATCTGTTATTCTATTCGGTGGGGCTAAGGCCCAAATCTAATGGTGCATGAGGGTTGCACACTGAGTCTCGTGACTCAACCTATTATTTAACATTTTTCAGGTAGCACCTAGTGCTTCGGACCGGGCTGAAGAGGAGCGCAAGGTGGCCATGCAAAAGAACATTTGGATTCAACAAAAGACTTTAGTTTATTATTTTATATCTTTATTTAATGGGTTTTAAATTTCAATGTAATAAGGCCACGGGCTATTAGCTTTATAATTCGGTTCAGTTTTAATTTTGGGCTTTTATTATTATTATTAGACATTTTAAGTTTACATTTTTTTCTAAGGCATGTATTTAAGTTTTGGTTTTTAATTCATAAAAACATCTCATAGAATTTATAGCTTATCTAAATTAACAACCTATTAATTTTTCCTGAATAAAAGGTTAAACTCAAGGAAAATATTTTCCAAAAATGCGACATGTTTTATTAAATTTTCTTAGTGACATACCAGATTCGGTCGTGGTGTTTGGGCCGGGTTTGGGGTGTTACACTTATCGGGCTTTGTTGGACATATTTAATTCATAAATATATTATATTTGTACAATCACATACATACAATTCAATTCAAGCATATTAACATGTACATCTAACCCGTATCTATTAAATTTCATGTATTCACAAGGACTTTTTATTTTTATTTTTCGGGCTTTCTTGGATATATGCGAATAATTTCAAATATATTCATAGTATTTATATAATTTATATACACAAATCCAATACAAGCATAAAAATATACAAAATTTAGTTACACGAACTTATCTGGCTAAATTGCAGAAAAACCAAGATTCAGGGGCATTTTGGTAAATTTCAATTTTCCTTGATTTTCACCCAATCTTAAATTAATAATTTCATTCAATTTATTAATTTAATCAATAAAACAATTCATTTCCTTCAATTTTTCATTTTTGACATTTTTACAAAATTACCCCTAAAGTTTTACTTTTATTCAATTTAGTCCCTAAGCCTAAAACATGTAAATTATCCATTTTTAATGTAAACCCTTGCTAGCTAAATATTCATATAATTATTTTCCTCCTCCTCCCCATTCCACATCCTTAATATATACAAAATTCCACTATTTACTTATATGTTCATATCAAGCCGTCCACTTGAGTCATAGTCACTAAATTATTTATATTTTGAGCTACAGAATTCCAAATTAAGATCCGCTTGATGATTTTGAAACTAGACTCAAATATATTTCTACCATAAAAATTTCAGAATTTATAATTTAGCCAATAAGTACGGTAAAATCTTCAAATTTATCCATGTTCTGCTATTTGACAACTTCAACCTTTCTTTACTAAAAACTAATTATCTCTTAGTACGGGGTTTGGATGATATTTCTGTTTGTTTCTCTTGAAAATAGACTCATTAAGAATTTAAAAATATAAATTTTAACCCCTAAGTATCTTTTTCAATTTTTAATGATTTTCCAAAGTCAGAACAGGGGAACCCGATATTATTCTGACCTTGTCTCACAAAATTTATTATATCTCATAATTTACAATTCCATTGCTTACACCATTTCTTCTATGAAAAACTAGGCTCAATAAAATTTAATTTCATACTTTATTCAACCTCTAATTCAATTTCCATAATTTTTGGTGGTTTTTCAAATTTGAACCATTGCTGCTGTCCAAAACCGTTTTAGTGTAAAATGTTGATTACCAAGTTCATAACACCCATATTTACTTTCTCTACAATATTTCCCATCAGTTTTTTTCTTATTTATCTTGACTAATATATCAAGAACATAGAACCTTACATAATAAAACTCTACTTTAACATCATTTCCATGTTTTTTCAATAATATCAAACTTAAAAATATATTGAAATCTTGATGTTCTTATCTTGTCATATTGATTTCAATCTTTAACTTGATTTTTTCTCTCCTCCAGCTTCTATTTCTTAAATCAAACTTGATATTCTAGCTCCCCATGGTCTCCTTATATTTTTATCTCTTGGTAACCATAGAAATTCTTTTGATTTCTAGGTGAAAATGGTGAATTTTTGGTGGAAGGACCAAATTGTAAAGAAAGTAAAACTTTCTTTCTTTCTCTCTTCTTCTCACGTTGGTGCATGCCTTCATCTTTCCTTCCTTATATATTACATATGATCATCTGAATTGTCGAGTTTTAAAATTTATAAAGAGAATGATCGAACCTAGAAACTAACTCTGACAACGACTTAAGGCAAGTGCACCTATCGAACAGTAGTATAGTTTAGGCAAGATCGGATTGTTGAACTCAAGGGAATTAAAAGTACTAATACTAACCTTCTTTTTATTATTTAGCCTAAATATTAAGTGATTGGTTGTTTAATCTAAAACTAACTACTAAGTTAAAGACGCAAAGACAAAAAGAATGAATTGGGGAAATACTGTTGGGAAAACTCAATTGATTAAGATGATACCCTTAGGAAGAATCCACCTAGACTTCACTTGTTATCTAACACTGAACCAGATGATTTATTCACTTGACTTGATCTGTAGGATTCCTTAATTTATATTAAACCCTCTCTCGAGGCAAATAACATCTAACCCTAGGTTGATTAATTGAAATCTCTTTCTAATTAAAACCCCTAGAATCGCATTAACTCGATCTATGGACTCTCATATTAGGCTTCACCCTAATCCGGCAAAATCTCGTCACCCTATCTCTAGGCGCGCGATCAACTCCGCTTAATTATGCTAGATCTACTCTTAGACAAGGACTTTTGCTCCACCATCTAAGCACATTCAACTTGAATCAATATCCCGAAAATATTAACCCAAGAATTAAGCACGCATAATTAAGAACAAATCAAGTATTTATCATATAGTTCAAAAAAAATAACAAGATCCGTCTTAGGTTTCATCCCCTTCAGGTATCTGAAGGGTTTAGTTCATAACAATAAAAGAAAACATCTCAGAAGAAAAGATAAAACAAAACATAAGAAATCCCTAAAACTCCCTGAAGGAATGGAAGGAGAAATCCGCCATTCTGAGTAGAATTTCGGCTTCTTGAGATGGATCAGCTGGCTATCTTCGAGTGATTCCCACAAATCTGGCCTTCTAGCTCGGCTCCTTGGCTTAGCTGACTGCCTAACTGATCGCCCTCTTTCAGGTTACACTTAGGGTCTTTATATAGGATCTTAGAATGTGTTTCTTGGAATTCCTCTTTTCCACGACAGGGGCACGGCCATGGCACACGCCCGTGTGAATCAACTTCAGGCCGTGTTCGGGTCTAGTGATGGAGGCACGGCTGTGTAAATCGTGGTTAGGCCATATTCTAGTTAATTGACGAGGCACGACCGTGTGGCTTGAAGTCTAAGCCGTGCTGATTTCTATTTTGACCCAAATTGGCTCGTTTTAAGCCTATTTCTCGTTCTTTTCATCTCTAGGTGCTTTCTAGAGTATAAAACATGAAAAGAAAGGATTAAGAGCACCTTTTTACATAATTTAGGAAATAAATCATCCAAAAGTATATTAAATGTGGGATTAAAATATGTTACTTTTATGGTTTATCAAATACCCCCACACTTAAGCTTTTGCTTGTCCTCAAGCAAAATTCTCAACTTACAATTAAAACGAACTTTCCATAATTCATAAGCCTCATCAACAATGCCTCATCATAATTCATAGATAATTCATACATGGATAATTTAACTCAAAGACTCCTAAAGATTCAAACAATTCTAAGTCATATATTTGTAGCACCTAAACATAGGTGTCTCCCCTTATCTAAATAATTACCTTTAATTCAAAACTGACAAGAATTGACATCCTCAGTAAAGATTCACTCAAAGCACTCGAAGTGTTTAAGGTTCAAGAATAAGCACTCATAAGTCGAACCTAAAAAGTTAATCTCATAGGCTTGCCTGAAAATCAAATCTCCAACACTATAATAAGAGATGATACACAAATCAAAAGGTCTTTAACAGGGTTGTAACGGGGCTTAGGCTAAAGGTGTGGATAAAGGCTAAATTGTAAGGTTAAAATCGAGATTGAATTGACAAGTTACCTAACTTTAGAAAAAAATTGAACTAATAATTTGAATAATTATATCACATGAAAATTTAAAATACTAATAATATGAGCTTCTTCTTCAAGATGTTGAATTTAAACATACAAGCTCTTAGAACATAGAACTAATAATGAATATGCTTCAATTTTTTAACACAAATCAATAAATACATAATATAAGAAATAACTTTATCAATTGAAATAAAGAAATTAGGCAATTGATAAAATCAATTGTCGATAGAAGGGTAGTTAAAGGAATGGTGATAACAAATACGAGTGGGGTTTTGGGTTAATATTAATGGGTGAATCAAATAAAAGGGTTGTTAGGATCAAAGGGTTCACTAAGGGTTAATTGTGAAGGTAGACTTTTTAGTGGAGTGAGTGGGTTAAAACCTAGGTGCCTTTATCATCTCAGTATATCAAATCAATAATGTGGTCTTGACATGTATAATCGAGGCAAGTTCTAGAATAACAATTCAGTGTTGACACACTCATAATCAATAAAGTGAGCACAAAAAGAATATATCTCTATAAGGCTCAAATCTCACAAAAATTATGGGTATTTTTGACATCAATCCCTGTAAATTTCAAACTTCAAAGTAATATTCAAATTCAGTTCAATAACCTAAAAAAATTTTAATTTTGAAAAATAGACTTATCATGCTTGATTCTCTAGTACCTTAAAGTTTAATCATCAATGCACAGTTATCAATGACTTAATCCAAAACATATTAATAAGAATCATAAATCATCAAAAATTTCATCTTAATTAGTAATATGAGAAAAGTACTTTAAGAACAAATTCAAAATTCAGGGATTTGAGAATAATACAAAAAGATAGGTACTTTTACCCCACACACTTAAGATGTACATTGCCCTCAATGTACAAAAGATAGATAAATAAGCATGAAATCAAAAGAGAAGGGGAGAAGTAACACTTCTTGAATTTCAGATGACTCCGGGAGTTTGGCAGTGGTCATGGTAAAAGATGAGTTATGTAGTAGTAAATTACTCCTAGTGATTTGTTTGTTTATATGGAGTGTGCAATTGAAACTACGAAGTCATCAGTTAGATATCTAGGAGGCATAAATAAATATGCGTTAGGCATACTCGAAGGTTAGATAACCGGTGATAATCATAATAAAAGTTTGCAATGTAGAAAGAAAAAGTTCAAATTAAGATGAATAAAAATAGAGAAAAAAAAGAAAGAAAACTTAAAATAAAGAAAAGAAAAATTAGATAAATAAAAGGACTTAGCGGTCCTCATCATTGGCCGGGTCTTGTGGTGGTGTCGATGATGATATATGAAAGTGATGGCATATCTGCTGAAGGGTGGCCTCGATCCCATCAAAACGTTGAGCTGTGTCAGTGAACTGCTAGGTACAATACTGCTCAAACTGGGTGAGGCGTGCAGAGATATCCGAAAAAGAAACTGCTGTATTGAAGGGCCACTGGCTCGGGGTTGGTGCCTCTTGTGGTGGTGGTGGGACATCATCAGTAATGTCCTCAGGCTCCTCCTCGTCTGTGGTTATGGCTAGTCGGTACTGAAGAAGGTCGGTCTCACGATGATATTTAATCATCCTCATGTGCAACATCGTCTGGATGCCCTGAGGTACCATCTGGCCGATCATTGTTAACGAGGAGGTTTGTGCATCGGTGTTGAGGAGCCCGAAGTATCGAGCCAAGCGTGTGATGTACGACTCTATGGATAAAATTCCCCTCCTATGCGACTCCATTTGGTGCTGAATCGCTCTGGCAATGAAGTATGGAATGTCGAAAACATGCCCTTCTGACATGCACGATAGGTAGTAAACATTGTGTATATTCACCACGCCGGTGCTCTCACGTCGACCCGTGATAGTGTGAGCTAGAATGTCGTGGATGTACCGCAGGGATGGGGCAAGAGCTGTCACCTTAGAGTGACTAGGGTCGTGATGCCCGTGTTGGTGTGTAATTTGTGCCTGCAGCTGTGCGGGGTGCAATGGAGCTGACAGTTTAACTCGGAGAGTGGATTTTCTACTACAAACTCATTCGTATAGAGTCCGAGTGTCGTGCCAAATTGTGGTACGCTCAGTCGACGTACCGTGCCACCTAAACGGAATTGAATTGTGCCCAGATCGTTGTATTGCGCCATAACTATTTGTAGGGTAAAAGTGGCACAAAACTCGAGGGTGAGTTCCAAATATGTGGGCTCGATGATGGAGAAAAATTAATCCTACGGCTCGGTAGAGAGAAGTGCTCGAATGTCAACTGTTAGCTCGACCTGTTCCACAGCGTCCCAGTCAATGCACCTACCGGTGTCGAGAGGTCTTTCCCGGAATGCCTTGTATCATTCTTCTTGGGCTTCTTGAGTAAATTGAAGAAAGCGATGTAGCATTTCGAAAGAGGCACTAGCTGAGGACGAGTCGAGTCCCTTTCTTTTCTTAGTTGGTTTTTAAGTGTTGCCTCAGTGTCTTGAAGGCGATTTTCTGTGGCTGCCATGAATTTTGTCAACATCTCTTCGAGGTTTGGCCTCTTTTCCTGTAGATAGGGCTAATTTTGAAAATTTTGAGGAGGTTGTTGTCTCTGATTTCCTTGACCTTTCCACGAAAAATTTGGGTGGTTCTTCCAACCTGGATTATAAGTATTACTATAATGGTTATTATTAGATATGAAATTGTTACCTATATAGTTCATCTGTTTGCTCTCTGTGCCCGGTTGGTAAGGTGGGTACTCAGGGTTCGCCACAGTTCCACTTGTGTCGCATTGCATTACTGGATGTACCTACGAAGAACACAAACTATCAAGCTTTTTATTCATCATCTCTACCTGTGTTGATAGCATGGTTAGTGCATCGAGGTTGAAAAATCCTACCGATTTCATTGGTTTTGTCCTTGCAACTTGCCACTGATAGTTGTTCAGTGACATCTCTTCGATGAATTCGTAGGTCGCTTGTGAGTTTTGTTATTCGAGTTCCACCGTGGTGAATCTATTAGTTGTCTCGTTGAGGATTTACACCATTGTAAAAAGTTTGGACTTGTAGCCACAAAGGTAATCCATGATGTGGACATCTTCTCAAGAGATCCTTGTATCTCTCCCATGCATCGTATAATGTTTCTAAATCCATCTGCATAAAAGAAGAAATATCATTTCATAATTTGGCCGTTTTGGCGGTGGAAAATATTTTAATAAAAATTTCTCGGTCATTTGATTCCATATGGTTATTGACCTTCGTGGTAACAAGTTTAACCATTGTTTAGCTTTATTCCTTAATGAAAAGGGAAATAACCAAAGCCATATGGAATCATCAGAAACACAATTTATTTTGAAGGTATCACAGAACTTTAAAAAATTAGCTATATGAGTATTTGGGCCTTCGTCCTGCAAACCATCAAATTTAACAAATTGTTGAATCATTTGTATAGTGTTAGGCTTTAATTTAAAATTATTGCAACTATAGCAGGCCTAACAATACTAGATTCTACTCCTGTTAAATTAGGCTTAGCATAATTATACATAGTACGCGGAGCATCTGCCACATCTCATGGTGGATTATTTTCATACATCCTTTCAGTAGGATTGGATTCGCCTTGTTGCTGTTCTTCTTGGTAATTTAAGGCTTGCCTGATTTCTTTGAGATTCCTACGAGTGGTAGCTTCGATATCACTATCGTATATTAGAGGTCCTGTCGGGTTTCTTCTAGTCATAAACTAGAGGTACCTACTAGGAAAATAAAGAAATAAAATTAGCAAAAACAATAAAATAAAAATAATGGCTAAAGTAATAAAAATAGAATTTTTTAATATTTTAATTCCCCGATAACGACACCAAAAACTTGATCGTCTGAATTATCGAGTTTTAAAATTTATAAAGAGAATGATCGAACCTAGAAACTAATTTTGACAACGGCTTAAGGCAAGTGCACCTATCGAACAGTAGTATAGTTTAGGCAAGACCGGATTATCGAACCCAAAGGAATTAAAAGTAGTAATACTAACCTTCTTTCTATTATTTAGCCTAAATATTAAGTGATTGGTTGTTTAATCTAAAACTAACTAACTACTTAGCTAAAGACACAAAGACAAAAAGAATGAATTGGGGAAATATTGTTGGGAAAACTCGGTTGATTAAGACGATACCCTTAGGAAGAATCCACCTAGACTTCAATTGTTATCTAACACCGAACTGCATTTATTTATTCACTTGACTTGATCCGTAGGATTCCCTAATTTATATTAAACCCTCTCGAGGCGAATAACGCCTAACCCTAGGTTGATTAATTGAAATCTCTTTCTAATTAAAACCCTAGAATCGCATTAGCTCGATCTATGGACTCCCATATTAGGTTTCACCCTAATCCAAAAAAATCCCGTCACCCTATCTCTAGGCGCGCGATCAGCTCCGCTTAATTATGCTAGATCTACTCTTAGGGCTAGTTTGGATGGGCGGTGTGTTTACCTCCGGTGAGGTTAAAAACAATGTGGCGGTGAGATTAGTTATCAGAAGCGGTGAGATTGGATCATCAGAAGAATGAGATTAAAAATAGTGGTGGAGTGTGTGTTTGGATTCAAACGCAAATTGTAGCGATGAGGTGGAAATAAAAATAACCATTAAGGATATCATATTAGAATTGATATATAATAGTTGTTTTAAATTATTTTACTTATGTAAAATTATTAAAGTATGTGAATTTATGAAATCATTTAATAAAATATTAAAATGTATCTTCCAATATTTTATTATAAATATTTTAATAAATTATATAATCAATTTAAATTATTTATTAGATAAAATAAAAATTATTTTTAATTTTTATAGTTAAATATATTTTTATAACAATGATAAATATTATTTTGCAAATAGTAACATTATACTTGGATCAAATTTTGAAGTATCTAACCGAATGATTTTTAATAAAAATATAGTAACATAAGACATAACAAGTTTCATTATTGATAGAAATTAAGTTATGATACAAAATGTTTTTACAAATATTGATTCATTAAACTATTTGCAATGGTTTCCTTAACATTGTAATTTCAAGGTCACTTTCATTGTTAGAAGAACTTGATTCATCTCTATCAAAATGGCCTGAAGAGATTGGCACGTCGGGTATATTCTCAAATTGTTGAAAATCCTCATCATTTGACCAAGCATGTCTTCGAATGTAATTATGCAAAACCATTGTTGTAATAACTATTGAAACTTGCTTGTCGAATGAATAGCTTGGAATATCTCTTAATATTGGCCATTTTTTTCCACACTCCAAATGTTCGCTCAATCACGAGCATAACGAAGAATGGGCATGATTAAAGATTTCTTTTTTCCGATGCTCGATGATTACCTTGATGAAAGTCGTAAATGATATCGCTCCCCTATATGGACCTAGAAAACTCGCCATTTGCGGATATCCCGAATCCACAAGATAATATTTTCCTACAAAAAATTAAAACATAATATCAAGTTTAAAAATAAAATAAAAATTTTAATATTTTTATGTAAAGATTAATTAAAAATTAAAGTTTGACCGGTGGAGGTGTGGAAACTTTAACTCTTGTTTTCTAAGTGCTTGCAAAAAATTCTATTGTCATGTCTTGTTCCTTCCCAACCAGAAATGCAAAATGAAGCACATGTTGAAGTCACAAACCGCCATAATATTTTGAGTTGGTTCACCTTCCGTCCGATATAAGGTATTTGAGAAGAAGGCGAAATGCATGCTTTTATGTGTGTTCCATCTATGGCCCCAATACAATCCTTTAAAATAAAAACAAGTAATGAGATAAAAGTTAGAAATAATTTATATTTTAAAAATATAAAGATTGTGTAATTTTACCTTAAAGTGAGGCCAATATCTTGTATCATGTCGAATATGGTTCTGGTACTTCCTCGAATTGACCTTCATGGGTTTAATCGTGTCTATTCCCATTCGAGCAAATATATGCAACATATCAAGAAAAATTGACTAATAGTTTCCCCAGATCGTTGAAATCGCTCTGCTGCATTTGAATTTGATCCTCTATTTCCAAGAATATACAATGATAATGCCAAATTCTCCATCGCAGATACCTTTCCATGCTTTAAGCCATAATTTCTTTGCAAATCATGCAATAAGTCATGAAATATATTTTTGGCATCCTAAAACTATTCATGAAATGATCATCATGCCCATTTAATACTTCGTCCACCCACATTTGACTCAGATAATTTGAATTCATACACGGTTGCATAGTGAAATAAGTTTCGTGGTGTACCAATACACTGCTTAACACTTGTTCTTCCTCTTCATGATAATTGTTGTGCTCAACTTGTGTAACAATTGTGGCTATTCTTCGTTGAGCTTCTTCACTTAATTCATGGGTATCATAATTCATATAAAAAGTATTATACATATTGCTAAATTCATCCATAACTGAAAACCTAATAAAATGAAAATAAATTAATAACTTGTGACATTATATACAACACAACAAAATTGAATAAAAGCATGGCATAAAAATACCAAATATAAAAAACATCATACATTAATTTTACTATAAAAAGTAGATCATACATTAGTTTTGCATATAAAAAGTAGATCATACATTATTTTTACATATAAAAGAGTAGTCTAGTTATATTACAATAATAAAGCTAAGGAGCTTATGGTGGAGGTTGTGGATGGTATGGTTGGAAGGAAATGAGGATGTTGCTACCAAGGACGAAAATGATGCAATTGGATTTTGTTCAAGATACTCACGTCAAGCCACCAAACCCTAACATCCGGATCTAAGTTCAAAACACTTCTCGCTTCACCAGATTTGGAACATTTTGATGGCAAAATAATACAGTTCATCTTTTTTTGGAATTTCATCTTCCAAATCATGCAAAGCATCCATTGCACTTGAAATAGTATATTGAGAGTGAGGAAAAATAATTTCAGAAACTGACTTCCTTGGACTAGCCATACTCTCACACAATTTCTCAATATGAGTAGCTAATGAATTTTTGGATGATTTTCTACTTGAACTTGATTTTTTTCCTTTACCATGTACAACCCCAAGTGTTTCCTTTCTTCGATTAGGAGTTTCATGAGAAGGGTTTGATGGTACCTCATTAGTAGGAATATCTTCATTCTCATTACTATTTTCATCTGAATCACCAAATCCCTCATTAGGTGTATCATCTCCCATAGGAACCCCACTTGGAAGAACACTGCATTTAAGGTGCCCATGCATTCTCTCCAAGGGCTACAATGCCACCAAACATTTGCCACATTAAATCATTCAATCGTGGCTCAATTCCTTTCTTCTTAAATCCTTTAAAATCCGGATTTTCCTACATAACATGTTAAATTTTAAATGTTATACTAAGATTTTTATATTTGTAAATTATTAATTTCAATAAAATTTATGCATTAAATTAATGATAAAGTTAACACTAACTTGTATTTTTCAGCCCACCATTCTTCTAGGTAGCATCAACTCCTTTTAGATGGACACCATCCAATACCGTAGATTCCTTAAGCAACTCCTCCATAACCTCCATTCCTTTTTAATGTATCCCACTTATTTTTCAATTGAGGTTTCCCATAATTTTTTGTGTCTTTGCTTGAAAAAGAGCAATGACATTTTCCCATCCTTTGAGTTTAGATGAGTTGTCGGTCTATTACCAAGATTGACTTCATTCACGCAAAGGTCACAAAATATCAATGTCAGCTCATCATCCCAAATAGCTTTTGTTGCTAAGGTACTTTCTCCTTCCACAAATTTTCGTGTCTTTACCATCTATTATATACGTAAAGATTGAACAACTCAAACTTAAAAGTTGAAAATTTTATATCAGAAATTACTTAACAAGATAAAAATATTTCGTGCTTGTCTTGTTCTTTATGGTGTCATATTCTTTCTCAATTGTTCTTAGTCCTTATAACATAGTTACTGCTTTTTGCTTTATTCTCCACTATTTGCAGATTTAATCTCCCTTTCTTTTTGTTTCTCCTCTGCTTTTGTCTTTTCTTTATTGAAGCATTTGACTTTCTTAAATCCTAATATGCCTATTTTTCACTAATTGCTAACTCCATATATGGGGAAAGGTATCGGCCCGGGTACTAGGAGCAACCGACATTTAATTTAGGCATCTAACTTAAAAGCTTTTATATGTAAGAGGGTCAAACACTTTGAAAAGGCTATAAAAGCTCTCAAATCATTTCAACTAAACTAAATTTCAACAAATATAAGTAAGAAGAAATTAGGAAGAATCATACCTTATGACCAAGATCCTCCAAACTGCTCGATTTTATCTACCAGACAAATAGATTGACTATTGCATGACCAACAACAATCTTGATGACTACTGCAGGACCAAACAACGGAATATATAAGAAAATGAAAGTAATTTGGTAAGTCCATTTTACATGTTCTCTGCAGAAGCATATGACAAGAAATTTGGTAAGTCCATTTTACTTTTTTGTATGTTTTCTACAAAAATAATAGTCTAAAAAAACTCTCATTTTGCAAAGAAAAGCAGAATTTTCAATACAAAAACCAAAAGTTTGTTTCTCCAAAAGTTAATCAAATTTCAATTACTTTTAAATTTTTTCATCTTTTGAATTTTATTTTCTTCTGGCTTTGTCTTGTTATAATATTATTAATTTCAACTAATTTCCTTCAATTATTATATTCTTATAATTTATATGTTTTATGCTAAATTTTTTATATACTTTTCTAAATTTTTATATATCTATTTCTATTTTAATACTTTTAATGTATAAATACATTTAATAAAAATATTAATTTTATATAAAACACATGACAAATCATAATTGGCTATAAGAAATTTTTTCAACATCTCTCAAAAATGAATTTAAATATATAATAAAAATATACTTTTAAGTATTAAATTGAAAATTTAAATATACTTTAAATACTAAATTGAAAAGTCTCTTACTACTAAAGTGAATTAAGCCAAAATTTTAAAATGCAAGATCAAATAAGATTAATCTAAATGGGGATGACACTTCATAAATATAAACTTATTCAAATTTGTCAACAAAAAATTCTCTCTTATATCGAAAAACCTGTCCATAAAGTACATTTCTTCAAACCTTTAGAACAAAAGTTTCCATCAAACATCTTTGTTACCTCTAATTAACAAAACCCCACATGAAATCTAATCCCTTTTGTTTAGATCACATGCACCTGGTCCTATATATAATTCAAAGGGCTTGAAACTCAAAAATAAAATAAATAAGTTAACCTGCTTCTCAGATTCATATCTCGACGAACCCATTTTTTAAACCATAAATTTTGGATTCTTCCAGAACCTTTTATTAAAAATTCATAGTTATGAAGCCATCCAATGCTTCACTAAAACAAATAATTGCAATAATCTAATATACATATAGCCATTTGCACATGCTCCTCCTCTTATATATTAAACTACTTTCCTAAAAGGCAAGATAATCATTATATATTTTATATATATATATATATATATATATATATATATATTACTCTAATGCTCTTCTACCTTTAAATACTCCACAGGTTTATGAAGAATTCCAATGAAGCACAAGTTTTAGCTGCACAGTGAGAGAATCTGTAAAAACTAAAATAAAAAGAATAAATTATAAAGAACTGGATAATTTGCATAGTGATTCACCCTATCTTATTTTACATTGAGCGATCGAGTCCATTTGGTTTTTTTTTTTTTGTGTGCGTGTGTGTCAGTTTGTTAATATGACAACAAAAGTTGAACTCTACAATTATTAAGCTTGTGAGTATTGTAATTGGTTACCAGCTTTTAAATTAAAAAAACGACACTACTAAATGTCAGATATCCTTTGTCTCATCGAATCGGTGTTTACCTTCTTTGTTTTCAAATAAGTGCAATAAATTAAGGAATCCAGTAATCAACAGAGACAAAGAAAATATTATTCTAGAAATAAGAATAAAAAATAATCAAGACGATTAATGGAAAACGTAAAAAAATATTATCCGGAGCACAAGTGTTCTTTTTCTTTTCCTTTCCTCATTGATCAAACTATGTACTTGCAATTAAGTTTGCAAGTATAGCACTCTTTTTGCAAAAATGAGTTATGTAAGTGTAATTTTCATGAAACTACCATTATATCTACTATTTTCATAACTTCTCTCCCATTACACACTATAAATAATATAAACGTGATTTGGTTCACTCTCATTAATCATAATTTATAACATGTTCTTGTGAATTAACCTATATTCCTCCCTCATTTGTTTTATAACCATTCTTTGGAGATAACTACTTTGGAAAGGCTATAAATAGAATATTCAAAGTTTAAAATTTCATTTAGGAGATTTTTTAATTGTTTAACAACTTTAGCACTCCAAAATTCTCTCTGCGTTTTTTACAATTACAATAACCAATGTAATTCTTGTCTTTCTCACCTCTTATTTGCTTCCATCATCACGCCTCATCACCTTACTTATTTTTCATAAACCGCTCCAATCTTTCTCTCCATGAAATCTATTTTACTAAATTGTAACGTTTCATACCTTTACCAAAAGAATCCTTTACGCTTTGTTGCGCAACAAGCAACAGTAAGAAAAGACGTAACGAGGAAGAAAGGGGACGGAGCTGAAACAGATGAAAGTCATTGACATAAGGCTAGCAAAGATATGTACAATAATATTTTCTTTTACCTCAAATCACCGCTTTTCAAAAATGCGAATGGATGGATACCCTTGAACGTGATGCATGTAATGAAAAGAACACGTAACAAGGATCACAGAATTAGAAAACAAGAGACATTGTTGATCTCGATGATCTCTCAAACCAAAGAAATATTGTTGAGGAAACTTATAATAAGCTAAGAAGACACTTGAGCTCAAAATCCTAAAAAGGAACAAATCTATGCTCATTATAAAGGAACAAGAACAAAAACTAAGAAACACTTTGCATCGAGAGGATAATAGAGGTCATTAAAATGCTCACTTATCAAAAAAGAAAAAATATAACTGGTCATAATATAAAAGTACATAATCACAACATTAGTTAATTGAAACAAAAGATATGGCAACTACATCAAGATCCCGTACAAAATTAGTTATGAATGATTCCTACACACAAACCAAGAGCTAGACAATAATGCTTTCACCAAGATTTCAAGACAAAGATCATGCATGGATTACTGTGTAGTGCTCCAATAGCACCAAGGAGCAAAAAATTGACGACCAAAACTGGGTGCCTGCAAGAAAGACATTCAAAACAAGTAGATAGAGGTATTGCCGAGATTGGAATTTAACAAAGAAAGCACCAAAGTGGGAATATACACATATAAATTAAATAGCTTGTGATTTTGTATTCAACTTACTCCTGTGAAATTTTGACAAAGCTATCACTATTCAATGATACGGAACCCTCAACAGCTTCATCATCAACTTCGAAACAAAGAAACAGTGGAATAACACGAAGGAGGGGAGAAAGTAAGGAGGAGGGGAGAAAGCAAGAAAGAGGGGAGAAACTGCTGATTTTTTCCCTAATCTGAAAACAAATAAGATTGGGAAAGAAAATAGTTAAACTTTTAAGGATAAAATAGTAAATTAATAAATAAAAGTAAGGGCATTTTTATCTGTTAAAAACTCCAACTGCAACCCCCATTTCAATTGCTGCCTTTACTCTCAGTTCAGTTTTTGCAAACCAAAGGTGGTGGAGATTCATTTCCACCGAACTTTCTTCTTGAACCAAACAAAGACAAAGAAGGCAAAGGGCGCAATTTTTAGGCCAACTGCACCTCACCGGCCTTTAACGTGCAACCAAAGTTAGCCTTAGATAGGGACTTTTGCTCCACCACTTAAGCACATTCAACTTGAATCAATATCCTAGAAATATTAACCCAAGAATTAAGCACACATAATTAAGAACAAATCAAGTATTTATCATATAGTTCAAAAACAATAACAAGATCTCTCTTAGGTTTCATCCCCTTCAGGTATCTGAAGGGTTTAGCTCATAACAATAAAAGAAAACATCTCGGAAGAAAAGATAAAACAAAACATAAGAAATCCTAAAACTCCTGAAGGAATTGAAGGAGAAATCACTGCTCGAGTAGAATTCGCTTCTTGAGATGGATCAACTGGCTATCTTCGAGTGATTCCCACAAATCTGGCCTTCTAGCTCGGCTCCTTGGCTTAGCTGACTGCCTAACTGACCACCCTCTTTCAGGTTACACTTAGAGTCTTTATATAGGCTCTTGGAATGCGTTTCTTTCTCCCTAAGTATCCTTTTCCGAGTGAAATTCTTCTTTTCCACGACAGGGGCACGACTATGGCACATGCCTGTGTGAATCGACTTCAGGCCGTGTTCGGGTCTGGTGATGGAGGCACGACCGTGTAAATCGTGGTTAGGCCGTGTTCTAGTTAATTGATGAGGCACGGTCGTGTCGATTTCCACTTTGGCCCAAATTGGCCCGTTTTAAGCCCGTTTCTCGTTCTTTTCGTCTCTAGGTGCTTTCCTGAGTATAAAACATGAAAAGAAAGGATTAAGAGCACCTTTTTTACATAATTCAGGGAATAAATCATCCAAAAGTATGCTAAATGTGGGATTAAAATATGTTACTTTTACGGTTTATCAACATGAAAATAATAGTAAAATATAATTTATAAAAAAACCAAATTAAAATATTAATAAACTAATATTTATTTAATTAATTAATCTAAAATATCTCCAACATCATCATTGCCTTATAGATTTCTCTCTCCTTCTAATTGACCATTTTGCCCTTTATGATCTTTTAAAATTTCATCCTTGAGTCATCATTTAATTTGGTATAGTTACAATTTAGTCTCTTATAATTCTGCATCTATTCAATTTGGTCCTAATTCATCCATTTTCCTTAGTTTCTAGATCATTCCACCCTTAAAACATTTACATTATTGGTCCTTCAACTTTTCATATTTAAACTTTAACCCCTCAAATTTTTGAGTATTTACTCTTGTGGAACAAAAATTTTCTTACTTTTACGATTTAATCCTTTCTTGAATTAATATATCATAATATACTTTCCAACGTTGACATAACTCAAAATTTCCCTTTTTGTCACTTTATTTCTTATTTTCTATATCAAGGATAATATTTTACTGTAAAATTTTTGGGGTATTCCAAAGTGTGTTTAATTGGACTTTAATACTATATTATCTTTGGTATTTTGTAGCTGCTAAATTTAAAGAGTTGTTTTGTTTTCAATCACTAGTATGTTAGTAGGCCAAAACCTAGTATATATATTTCGAGGCTTGTATAAGTTATGTAACGAGAGCATATGAGAGAGTTTGTTATTGTTCATTGAGGAACCCTATTATGTAAGTGCGATTGAATTGTAAACCTTAGGTGTTTATAACCTAAATTCTTAATGGGAGGATTTAGAGGTGAGCGATCAGTCTTTAGGCATAAAGGTGAGATCTTTATACTGTGGGAGTGATAGAGTGTGATTTACTTGTTGTATTGGTGGTTAAAGATAAGGAATTACTCACTAAGCTAGGCTCCACAAACATACAAAAATTGAACTACATAAACAAACTCTTGTATTGTTTGTTATTTGTTTACATAGTTTTCACAATGCCAAGTCATAGTGGCCACTACAGTCAAGCATTGCCATTCTAAGTTAACAGTTTAAGCAATTAATGACTTAAGGTCCCTACAAGTTGACTTTGTTGATGTGAAGAAGGTGTTTGTGGTTCTATTTTTCTTACTTTGTTACATTTGGTGAGGAGGGTATGCCCCGCAAGTGTATTCTTCAAATTGAATTAGAGCGTCATTGTGGTTGCTCAAAAAGAGGCAATTATTAGAGTTTTTATTGGGCGAATTGGACATTCTTATAGTTGAAATGAAAAGGATGGTTGCTAAGGTGTGATTGGCTGAACTTATTTGCAACCTTAAGAAAACACCATAGTAGAGGGGGCTCTTTGCGCATGTTGACAAAAAGAGTGTTTAGAAGTTGCTAATGTTTGTTGGTTATTTTTTAAAGTTTCTAGTTTATTATCTTCTAGGAAGGATGAATAAAGTGCTCATGTTTAGCCATTTTGCCTTGAAGCTATGCACATTTTGAATTTTGTAAGTTTTTTTTAATATTTTATTGAAAGATTTTATTCTTAAGTGCAAGCTTTGTTTTTCGAAGTATATATTCCATTATTGCGTCATTACCTTCAATTGTCTTGAGAATTGTTGCATACTATGGGGGAGTTCTTTAGCTTTGTTTCATTATTGGTTATTTATTAATTATTTAGCCACATATCTTTTTTATATTTTAGCCGCTATTAACCGATCTCAAACTCAAGGATGAATACACAAATCTATCCCCTAACACTCCAGATTATGCTCATGACCCTCATGGAATTAGAGCTAATGATATGTTCTTGATTCTCAAGGAATTAGAGAACTCTCCCACCCTCAGAAAACACGGGAGTCAAATAAAATATGCTTAGCACTTAAACTTCCTCTGACACAAATGAATCCTATAGCATTCCAATTATATTTGAAACTCTATTTGACATCGTTTAATAGCGTAATCTCATTATCATTTATTTTCAAACACAATTCAATATAGTTTTCATCAAGAATCATCACATAGTAATATATACATATTGCAACAACCCATTTTTCAGTGGTGTTGGAACAGTGGTTTCTGGGCCACAAATTTGATGAGTGAGCTCGTAAATATTATTAAAATAATAATACTTACGAGTCGAATATAGTGTTTTATTAAAGTTTGATTTGATAATTTTTGTTAATTGAACGAATAGTTAAGTATGGTTTGTCCTTAAAGTAAGTGGTTTTAGAAAATAAGCCATCGAGACCTCGTTTCTATAAATCAAGCTTGTAAATATTTTTATTAAATATTTATGGATTTATTATATTGGTATGTGAAGATTCGGTTCAGAAATTTTAGTGTTTAGCTAATTAATTAAAGAAAAAAAGAACTAAATAGGAAAATATGTAAAACTTAATCACTATTGAAATTTATTAGTTAAATTGCCCAATCAATTAATGTGTAAGGGTTTATGATATAATTTGTCCACAATTAAGTTTATTGGACGGTTGGTGGAGATTTTTGGTTGAAATTTAATTAAAAAATTGTAAATTAAATTAAATAAAGTAATTAAAAAACTTAAAAATGAAAACCATCATCTTCCACTTAGCATTCTACCACCGAAATAAGAGAAATAAAAGCTTGAGAAGCCATTGTTGATAACTTAAGGTTCGGTCAACATTTGCATATAAGTGTATTATTATTTCGTTTCTTGTAAATTTTATGTTTTTGAGATCATTGTAGCTTAATCTAGCTAATCCATGGACTATTTAATAAAACTGTTAAAGATTTTAGGATTTTCCATTAATGAATTTTAGTTATTTTTATGTTAGATAAAAGATTTAAAATCTTGGTTGTTGTTTAGAACTAATTTGTAAAAGAATTTTGTTAGTTTTAAACCTAAGGGCTAATATGAAATTTTGTAAAATTTTAGCATTCTATATTATAAATTTTGAATGATTAAAGGCTGTATAGAGGTTTTATTAAATTCGATTGAGAGTATTAGGGTTAAAACAAAAATTTAAATAGTTTTGGTGTTAAGGACTAAATTGAATAAAGTGTAAAAGTTTAGAAAAAATTTAAAATAAAATTGAAAGGTCATATGCATAGAAATAAGATTTATAATGTATTTTAATTTGATAAGTGAATCTAATCGTTATATAGATCAAGAATGAAACCGGATGGAGGATAACCGAGGAAAAGGGAAAATCGTGGATTAGTCCTTAGGAGTCAACCGATAGTGCATCTTAGGTAAGTTCATAGTATAGATGAACAAGTTTATATATTTTTAATTTATACTATTTTGAATTAGTTTGAATTGAAATGTTGTTGAATATTTGACATTGGAATGTTAATCATAATTTGTTACTAATAAGTTTAAGGTAAGTGTGTATTTATTTGGGAAATGGTTGTGAATATGAGTTATTTGATCTCGGAATGGACATAATGGATTTACAGTATGTGTACGGATATTATGGAAGTGCCTCTGATTGATTAATATGATGAAATCAATTAAAATGCTAGTCTGAATGTAGTAAACAACTAGGATATGATTGGCATGCCAATAGGGTTAGAACGCACGATTGTACGGGATTGAGCTTTGGTGCCTCTGTTAGCATTTCAATGTTCTCTACTGTGTTTTGGGGAAACCTGAGTATCTGATTCATGTTGCTATAGTTCAACGAGCCATGAAATTATATGATTAATGTTAAAACTATTCGATAAATCTGAATTATATTTACTAAAATATTGTATTAAGAATGATTAAGCATGTATTTTACATTATAACATTATTATAATGAAAATTAAAGATGTTTATATATTTAAATGTATGAAATGTTGTGGTTTGAACCATTGTGGGATATGAATTATACGATGAAATGTTTCAATACTAATGTTATGTGATCTTGTAAACGGTTGTCGAGGTTAAATAATTTAAGCTCTTTTTAGTATTCAAATATTGATTGAGGTAAGTTTATTTGAATTTTAGCTATGGACTTACTAAGCTTATTAAGCTTACTCATTTTATTCTTATTTTTTGTAGTTAACATTTTGCGGAACTGGTCAGATGGATCAATTGCAGAGCTCACACTATCTAACTATCTAAACTTTGTTCGATAGTTTTTGATTTGGTTAATTTGGTTTGTGGCATGTATTTAGTGTTTTGAAGTTGTCAAATTTTAAAGTTATAGTTGAAAATTTTAAATTAAGTGGATGTTGTTACATGATGTTAAGTGTATGTTTCATGTTGATCTTGTGATGAATGTGAAGTAAATAATTGAATTATCATGTTGATCTTATTTGGTATGATGGCTTGTGCCATTTGACTTGGAGTCTTGCATGTGAATAGATCTAGAAATGGTTATTTTGGTTTGGTAAATTATAGTTTTGGGAATGGCTATGTTGGCAATTAAAAGGCGGTATAAATGATTGGTTTTGGTATATAGTAGTTGAAACTTTGTTGATGGTTAAATAAGACTATCATGTTGTTTATGTCTTTGGTGTGTAGGGTTGTTGCGTATGTTTTAATTTGTGGTGCCAATGAGGGCATATTGGTTAGGCATATTGTAACGCCCCAAAATTTATATTTTTGGTTCTGTTAAAATGTGACACAAGTGTGTATCTGATTTAGTGGTTAAGTGTTCTGGGCGTGTGTGAGAGGTCCCAAGTTCAAGCCTTAGCTTTGGGAAAATTTTGGTATTTTTCTAATATAAGCCCTATCTCTATTCAGTGGGCTTATATTTAATTATTTATGAAACCATATTAGAATGGGCCTGCTAGTCTGGTGGTTAAGTTGGGTGTCAGTCTGCTGAAGGTTTTGTGTTCAAATCCCTGCCTGGGCAAAATAAATTATTTTTGCTCGGTTTGGTGGCTGAGAGTTTGAGTTGTACTGAAAATCTGAGAAGTGGGTGGTTGAGATAGTGTAGGTAGTGGGATTTGAGTAAATCAGTTTTCCCAAAATTTCGCTCTTCAGAAAAATTGACCATTCTCTCTGCGACTTCCCATTTTCTTTCTCTTGTTGTTTCTTTTTTGCCGCCGCCCTTTTGTTCCTTTGCTACCTTCTTTTGTTTTTTCATCTACTTTCGAATTTTCGTGACTCGTTAATTCAACTTTTGCGCGTTATTGGTAAGTTTCGGCTTTTGCTAATCTAAATGTTTTTCTGAATACTTTTTAAGAGGGGTTTTCTTTTGGTGTTTAAGAGTTAATCAAGGGTCTGTATATCGTTCCCAATCGACGAGTTAAGTTCGTGGAATTCTCGTTTCGATCGAAGGTATTGTTATCGATAGTTAATGGATGAACATCTCATTACAATCTCATTTAATTTTTGATAATGTTACTGAAATTGGGTGTTGGAATGTCGGTTTTTAGGTTGTGGAGTGCTCAAGGATCATTTTAGTAACAATCGATACCAGGTGTGTACCTGAAAACATAGAAATAGGGTTTCAGCGGAAGCCAAAAACCTCACTATCGACGCCACACTGGCGTGTGGTCGCCCATGTGGGAGGCCGTGTGCTAGAACACGGGCGTGTAATCGACGAGGCTAGGCCGTGCCCGTAAGACACGGCCGTGTACAACACATGGGCTAGACAGAGTCATGCCAGGTCGTGCCACACGGCCAAGGCCAATTTGGGCCGTATGGGCCCATTTAACTAAAAAGTTTCTTAAGGTTGCACAGGTCGCCCAAGTCAACTGTGAACCTACTATAGGGTCGGTAAGCGCTACTTGGGCCCCTATATGCACAAATTGAATGCATGATGTATGTACTGAGCCTGATGCTTATATGCATGTATATTGAACTGTATGTGTAACTGTTAATCATATAATAGCATGCCATTTACTGTATGTTTGCATTGCATTGGGTTGGGATGATGATAGATGGAAGAAGTGTACTGAAAGGCTCTTAAGCCTAATATCCGGCAGCTCAGCTGCAAATTTACTGATTTTGTGCCGCATTCGATACTACTTGGAGTGTAGAGATGGGTGGGTGTTTTTAACCCCACATGGAGTGTAGGGATGGACGGAGATGGTGTGTAGAGGCTGGTTGGGTAGGATTTTGTTACTAATAAATACATATCTGATACTATTACTGTTACGGGCTTAAGCTCTAATGCATATCTATTACTGAAATTGAAATGGGCTAAGGCCCGAACTGCTACTGAAACTGAAATGAGCTTAGGCCTAGACTGCATTTGACTGTTTGTTGTGACTGAATGTATGCATGTTTTCTGTGGGGATTACACACTGATTTTACGTAAACTCACCCCTTCTATTTAATGTGATCAGGTAATCCCCAAGCTTAGACGGATCGGTACGGTGGAGGACTTAGCGGTGACCACGGTTAATAAAACTTTCTGTTTGACTTTGGTTATATTTTTACTATTATTATTGGGTAAATTTTTGATGTAATTTGGGACTTTCCTTAGACTTTTCTTTATTGAGGTTTTCATGGATTTAATAACTGCACAAATTCAACGAACAAACGATTTTCTCTAAAACAAATGGGTTTTCTTAAAATGGATGGGTTTACTTAATTAACTCGATTTTTCATAAAATAAGTGATTTTCTGAAGCTTCCACAACGAATTATGTTTTAAAACAATCGATTAAGTAAGTAAGCGATTTTGGAAACAACAAGAGATAAATAGAAGCTAATAAATGGTAAAGGTTTTAATATGAGAAATTCGTTTTCAAATTCCATTCTATGTGACATCGCCAGATTCGGCCATAACATCTAGGCCGGGTTTGGGGTGTTACATTTAGTGGTATCAGAGCCAAGTTACAAAACTTCACTGTGGATTTTGGTTTTAAAACATGGTTTTTAAGAACTAATTTTTAAATGATTTGAAATGACTTGACTAAGATTGTGGTACATCAAGTCTTCGGCACTGATCCTGTAAGTATTTTGATAAACTGTTATAGATAGTCTGTTCTGAAACACTTTAATAGCGTATACTAAAATTGTAGTGAATTAAAACTGATAGAGACTGCACTGCGAAAACAAACTCTGAATTTATGATACTGCTTTACATAAAACATCTATTTGTGACTATTGAAACTGTAACTGATTCATAAAATTCGTAATGCAGACAAATTCGAATAGATATGAGTGCTTGAGGTATCCGTGGATGCGGTACTAGAGGTTGAGGTAGAGACCGAAGGGGGGCTCGAGCTGAGTCCTCTTTTCTAGGGGTAGCATGCCAAACTTAGATACGAGTGAGACGCCGGTGTCACCTACTATTGAGACTAGGTCTCAAGATCGCATGGCTGGGGATGACGTTTTGTCTCATGCTATGCTAATGATACTAGAGAGGGTCACTAGACCCAATACTGGATCTAGGGGCCGAGTGTCGATCACGAACGACTTCGGTCCAATGTAGCTGAGCTTTTTAGGGGTGTCACTAGAGTCGCGCCTAATGTGGCCGAGGGAGCAGATTATAGATGACCTGGATTGCACCCTAAAGCAGAAACTAAAGGGTGCAGTCTTTCTGTTGCGTGATGAGGCTTATTAGTGGTGGTTGACTGTTAAGGAGGGCACTCAACCCGAACGTCTGACATGGGAATTTTTTAAGACTTCATTTCGGGGTAAATATATGAGAGCCAGTTATATTGATGCTAGGAGACATGAGTTTCTGAACCTCACTCAAGGAGATCGATTTGTGGCCGAGTATGAGGTCAATTCCTAATGCTGAGCCGTTATGCTCGAGGCATGGTTGTAGATGAGTATGTGAGGTGTGTCCGATTTGAGGACGAACTGATGGATAATCTAAGGGTTTTGATTGCTCCATAGAATGAGCGAGAGTTTTCAGTATTGGAGGAGAAAGCTAAGATTGATGAGGATGTTAAGTGCATTGAGCGGCAGAATAGAGATAGAGAGCGGTAAGAACAATAGGGATTCGGAACCTTTGTAACATCCCGGATTTAGAGGCTTTGCATTTACTTTGTATCAGTGTGTTTGGTATACTTTGTATGTTGTTTAAGCGTGTTTGGGGACTTCGAGAAGGCCCGAGGTTAAGTCAAAATCTTGGCCAGAATTTCAATTTTGGGCACTTTAGGAGTGAAGCTGACTGGGGCAGGACTTAAGGTTTATTGTTTGTGTTTGGTGACATAAGAATTAAAGTGGCAAGGTGGCAAAGAGGCGCCACTTAAGAGGCAGAAGAGTGACGCCACAAGGAGCAGGGAAGGAGTATGCTCGAGGCGCACAGTTTATATTTTAAATTTATTTTGGCATCAAGATGAGTAGAGTTGGATATGGTAAGGGACCTTGAAGAGGGGGTGTGGAATTAGTCAAACATTTTGAATTTGAAGCTATGAGAGAAAGGTGGGTGTTGACTTTTTCAAATCAATTCAAATGGGAGGTTGTGAGTGAAGATAGGAGAAAATCAAGGGGAAGAAAGTGGAGAAGGGTGTTAGCCGAATTTTTAAAACTTGATGTAAAGGAGAGGAGGTCGGTTTCGGTTTGATAAGTTTAGGTGCCAAAAGTTTGGAAGGGTTAGCTTTTAGATGTAGTGAGCTCTTTCTTTTTGGCTTTTAGAGTGTTGGGCATTTTGGCAGCTTTGTTCTTTCTTTGTATAGCCAAAACCCCTAGGGTCTTTGTCCATTCTTCTTTTACCCTAAATCGAAACCTGTAGCACCCTTCTCGTCTCCCTTATCTTTTCTCTGCTTTGCTCCACACTTTCTCCATTACTTCTTCAAAAGCCGAACCCTAGCTCTCCCTTCCTCTCATTTTCTCTTTGTGTTTCTTTTGTTCACATTTTGTTTCACACCTCTAAACCCCTTAGCCAAAACTTATCACCACCCACACCACTTCATTATTTCTTCCTCATCTATTTTCCTTAGCCGAACCTTTACCCCTTACCCTAAAGGATTCATCTCGTGTTCTCTCTTTTTCTCAAGCCAAAATCTATTTATTTTTTCTTCTCATGGTGTTGGTTCTTCACAACCTAAACTCATCTCTCACTTTGGTAGGTAGTATCGTTTTCTTCTATTTTTTTCTCCTCTAGGCCGAATCTTTTTCCCATATATCCTTTTGAGTTTTTGCTTTCATTTTTCTTCCCTTATAGCCGAATCTCTGACTATTATTCCTTTTTTTTCTCCTAGAGGTATCATCATTAAGTCAAATCTTCTCTGCTTTGACGACTTGTGCCAAATCTTTGGGGGCATCTTTCGATTTTGGTAAGGGATCTTCTTCACTTTACTGTCTGTTCTCTTCCTTTTCTCTTTGGGTTGATTAACCAAAGGTGTTAATGTGGTGTCATGGTACTTTGGCCGAATATAGGAGGGACTTCTCATTCATACTCCTATTTAAATCTAATCAGCGGTTGGTAGATTTTGGTAAGTGGTGTTGGCCGAATGGTGGTAGGAGGGTTTATGTATCTCGTTTGGCCGAAAGGCCATATCTCCTAATCTATTTTCCTTCAACCAATTCTCACTTGGTATTTGCATAGGTACTCAATCGACTCCATCTTCGGATTATATCGATCTAGGTAAGAAATCTTCGCTTGGAACGTATATTCTTATTTTCTCTGTTCCAATGTCTTAACTCGGTCTTCTGACCAAGCTCTTTTCATGGAATCAAATACCAGCCAAGCAAAGGAGGGGGTTGGACACGTAGTCCCTACCCCTAAATTCAAGAAGCGAGCAGTATCGACAGTTTGAAACTAGCCACCGGGTTATGGGCCGGCTTCTAAAATGGATAAGTAGATTGCTGTGATCCCTGCGAGTGAGGACGTTAGCGAGATCGATAGTTTAGTTCTTCGGTTTACAAGTGTGTAATTACCACCCTATCCCTTAATTTAATAAATGTGTATATGTTATGTTTGAAAGCCGAAAATCGCGACAATGGTGATTAAACTACCCATGTTGGGTAAAACCAAAACCCCAGGTCTGTATATTATAATCAAGCCTTATCATTATTGTTGATAGCATAATTGTGTGTGTACACTAAGTATTGCATGTATGACATCATATAACCTGTCTATTATACTATGTTGCATGTGCATGGGATATTGGGATGATAATGATATGAAGGGGAAGTGTATATCGGTGACTAGGGGTGAGCAAAACTCGATTCGACTCGAAAAAATTGAAAAAAAATTCGAATTTCGAATTAAAGGAATCGAATTATTCGAGTTAATCGAGTTATTCGAGTCAACTCGAATTTTTTTTTCGAATTTCGAGTTCGAATTGAGTTAAGTTTTCAAATTCGAATAACTCGAGTAATTCGAATAATTTGAATATTAAAATATAATATTTTATATTTTTATCCTAAACTCCCAAACCTTTTTACTTTTCCCTCAAAATTTTTATTCCTTCCCACTTTTCCCCCAAAACTTTTATTCCCCTCCCATCCCAACCCTCCAATCTACCCAAAATCCATTTCCCACCAAAATTTTACTCTCCCATTTACTTTTTCTCAAAATTCTACTCCAAAAAACCCTCAAAACTTTTTATTTCCCCCCCAAATTTTTACTTCCTCCCACTTTTCCCCTAAAACTTTTACTCCCTTCCCATCCCACTCCCCATCTACCCCAAACCCATCCCCCAATTTTTTTTATATTTTCCTTCCAAAATTTTACTCCCCTATTTACTTTCCCTCAAACTTTTATTCCCCAAAACTTTTTATTTTTCCCCTAAACTTTTACTTCTCACCTTTTACCCTCAAATAAAAAATCAAAATTATCTAAAAAATCACTAAGCATAAATAGCAATAATTTTATTTATATATAATATTTATATTATTAAATTAAATTTCACATTTTATATTATTTATATTATTGAATTGTTTAGTCATATTGAATATTTATATTAAAATTGAATTATTAGTTATGCCATAAAATATTCGTATTAAAATTTTATATTGGTATCAATTTCATATTTTATCTTTAAAATAACTTTTATTAAAAATCACATTTTACATTTAATATATATTTTAATTCCAAAATACATAGTGACAAGAATCAAGATAATTGAAATAACTAAGCAAGCAAAACCCGTATATAAAAGATTAATAAATAAATTATGAGGTGATGAAAGTTAATAAAAATTTGATTAAGGTGGACAAATTTTATTACGATGGGTGATAGTGGTTACAAGGACCCAAAATTATTTTTTAAAATTTAACTCGAACAAATATATTCAATTCGATTCGATTCGAATTCCATCTCACTCGACTCGATTCGAGAAAATTTCAAATCAAATTAGGATGATAAAATATGATTCGTCAACTCGATTAACTCGAAATTTTTTCATTCGATTCGATTCGATTCGATCGAACGCTCACCCCTATCGGTGACAGAGTCATACTAAATGATGGCTTCGTGCCTCATTATCGTATCGGTGATTTGATCACATGTTGATCGGTGGCTAGACCACGTTATATTAACTTTGTGTGTCTGTCAGCATGACTGCCAAAGAGGTGTGTAGAGGATGAAGGGTTGATTGTAGAAATCCCCACAGGTGTGTTGAGGTGGACTTATGGAGCGGAGTGTAGAGGATGGAAAATTAGGTTTGGGTTGGGCTATCATGTTGATTATTTGTTTATCTTTGTGATGATTGGGCTTGGTAGATGGTGTTTTGGGGCACAGGCCCACTTGTGGATTTTGTGGACTAATTGCACACTGAGTCTGGTGACTCACTCTATTTTCTTAAACAACTTGCAGGTAACTCATAGTTCTTTGGACTGGGCTAGAATGGACTCGAGGTGGCCATGCATGGGTTACTCTATTAAACTTTATTTTATTTATCGTTTGATACTTTTCGGGGATTTTTGATTTGTAATAAGGGCATTTCAATTTGGTAAATTTTCTTTTGGATTTTAATTTTTGGACACATAAATTACAAACTACAAAATTTGAGTTTTTTTAAAATGTCTTAGAAATCAACTGAAGCTCATGAAACTTTCTAAACTCTTTTTCTAGTAACATGCTAGATCCGATCGTGGTTGTTTGGGCCGAGTTTGTGGTGTTACAATTTGATATCAGAGCCTAGTTTAAAAAGATCAGCCTTGGGTTTTGGGTTCAAAACATTTTCCAAATTTTGTATTTAAAATGGTTTAGAAAAAATATATATATATATAGGAACCTGTTTTCTGGAAAGGTGGCACCCGAGTTTTCGGCCCAAGTCTGCTAGGTAAGTTTTCTGATTGTTAGGTAATTTGCAAGAGGTAGCTATGTGTTATGGATATATCGCTATGGATAATAGGATTTAGAAACTCTATGGTAGAGATGAAAACCGTTAGGTATACATGTGCTTGCGGAAAAAACTACTGATAATTTTATCTTCATAAAACTACTTGTTAATAAACAGTAGAAGGAAATACTAACGCATAAAATTTGTAATCAGAGTAAGACGGAGTGGTAGACATGAGTGGTAGAGGACGTGGACGTGTTACACGTGGCCGTGGAAGAGGCCGGGGTACTGAGGTTGAACTCTCAGAAGCGAGAAATGAGCCTGAGGGCGAAGCGCCAGTATCACCTATGGCGGAAGCAGGATCGCAAGACAAAACTTGTGAAGATGATGCCCTGTCTCAAGCAATGCTACGTGTATTGGAACAAGTGGTCGGGTAAGTTACCGAACAAGAACTCGAAAGTCCATCGCTGAGCAACTCCAAGCTAATGGAGCTAAAATGTTTAGGGGTATCTCTGGGGTAGCTCCAAACGTGGCTGAGTATTGGCTAGAGGCAGTCGAGAGAATTATGGATGATTTGGACTGCACGATAGAGAAGAAGCTGAAAGGTGCGGTGTCTTTACTTTGGGATGAGGCATATCAGTGGTGGCTCATCATGAGAGAGGGTACTCTGGTAGACCGAGTTGATTGTGATTTCTTTAAGACGATGTTTCAAGGGAAGTACATTGGGGCCATTTATGTGGATGCTCAAAGGAAAACATTCTTGAATTTAGTTCAAGGAGGTAAATCAGTAGTTGAGTATGAGTCAGAATTCCTGCGGTTGAGCCGGTATGCCCGAGGGATAGTTGCGACTGATTATGAGCTTTGTGTACTGTTCGAAGATGGGCTGCGAGATGAGCTGCGAGTGTTGATAGCTCCACAGCGAGAGAGAGATTTTGCTATCTTGATGGAAAAGGCTAAAATAACCGAGGAGGTAAAACGAACTAAGAAGCAAAATAAGGACAAGGATAGATGTAGGAAGAGGAGTTATGGACCGTCAGGGTCATCTGGGGGTTTTCAGAAAAGGCCTAGGGTTGATGGACCGGCTCGAGCTGCAACGCCAGCTGTTGTTGGGCAATTTTGACAGTGTGCTCAGTGTGGGAGATTGCATGCAGGAGAGTGATGGGGAAGAGTTAGGGAATGTTTCAAGTGTGGGTCAAAGGATCATCTGATAAGGAATTGTCCACTGGAAATGACCAGGGCTCGGATGGTAGGTCAGGGGTATGTGCAGCCATGAAGGGGTGGACAACAGATGCCGAGAGGTCGTGGTCCGAACCGAGGAGGGAATGGTTCTGGTCGGGGTTGTGGAGTACCGGGCAGAGGTGCTAGGAATACAAATGCAAGACAGCCCAGGTTAGGTTATGTAGCCAGACACCGAGAAGAGGGGGATGCACCAGACGTTATAACGGGTACGTTTCTCATTTTGATTTACCCTTTACTGCATTAATTGATATTGGGTTGACGTATTCCTATGTTGCTAGTGTGGTGTCTGAAACCTTGAACATGAACTCTGAAACTGCTTCTAGGGAGATGACTTTACTTAATCCTTTAGGGCAATCTGTAGTAGTAAACAAACTTTTTAGAAGTGTACCTTTAGAAGTACAAGGGTTGATTTTCTCGGCTGATTTGATAGAACTACCATTCGGGGAGTTCGATTTGATCTTAGGCATGGATTAGTTGGTAAGATATCGTGCAAATTTGGATTGTGCTGCTAAGCGCATGGTGTTAAGGACTCCAGAAGGTAATGAAGTTTTGGTGATAGGCGACAGGAGAGACTACTTGTCCAATATAGTGTCTACTCTTAAGGTGAAAAGAATGGTGAGAAAAGGGTGCGTGGCTTTCCTAACTTTTGTCAGTGCATTGGATGCAAAGGAAGTGACCGTGAATAAGGTTAGAACAGTGAAGAAATTTGTAGATGTCTTTCTTGAAGAACTTTCAAGGTTACATCCGGATCGTGAGGTGGAGTTCAGAATTGAGCTACTTCTGGGTATGGCTCCGGTGTCCATCGCTCCTTATAGGATGGTGCCGAAGGAGCTAGTTGAACTTAAAGCTTAGATCCAAGAGTTGTTAGATTGTGGTTTTATCCAGCCCAGTGTATCTCCGTGGGGAGCGCCAGTACTATTTGTGAAGAAGAAAGACGGGTCCATGCAAATGTGCTTTGATTACCGCCATTGAATAAGTTAACAATTAAGAACAAGTACCACCGTCGAGGATAGATGGTCTATTTGATCGACTTAAAGGGTCTTCGCCTTTTCAAAGATAGATTTGAGGTTTCTAGATACCATCAGCTTAAGGTCAAGGAAGCAGATATTCACAAGACGGCTTTTCGGACTCGCTATGGCCACTATAAGTTCCTAGTGATGCCGTTTGGGTTGACAAATGCACCAGCTACGTTCATGGATATGATGAACCGAGTTTTCCAACCCTATCTAGACTAGTTCATTGTAGTGTTCATAGGCGACATTCGGTATATTCCAAGACAAAGAGAGTACGATTCGCATCTTCGAGTGGTTTTGCGATTTTGAGGAGAAGCGGTTATGCGCCAAGTTTAGCAAGTGTGAGTTTTGGTTGAAGGAAGTTATCTTTCTAGGTCATGTGGTATCTGCAGAAGAGATTAGGGTTGATCCTCGGAAGATTGAAGCTGTGTTGGACTGGAAACCGCCTAAGTTCGTGGCGGAGATCCGAAGTTTCTTAGGATTGGCAGGTTATTACAGAAGGTTTGTTGAGGGTTTCTCCTTAATTATGACACCCTTAACCAAGTTGTTGCGAAAAGGGGTACCATTTTTTTGGACTGGTAAGCAACAGGAAAGTTTTGAAAAGCTGAAGAGAATTTTGACAGAGGCTCCGGTGTTGATTCAGCCTGAGGCCAGTAAAGAGTTTGTGGTTTATTGTGATGCTTCTCACACGGGGTTAGGTTGTGTGTTAATGCAGGATGGGAAGGTTGTTGCGTATGCATCTCGGTAGTTAAGATCGCATGAGATTAATTATCCCACGCATGATTTAGAGTTGGCTGCGGTAGTTTTTGCTCTAAAGATCTAGAGACATTATTTGTATGGGGAGAAGTCTGTTATCTACACCGACCACAAGGGTTTGAAATATCTTCTAACTCAAAAGGAATTGAATTTAAGGCAGCGAAGGTGGATTGAGCTGTTGAAAGATTATGACTGCTCGATGGAATATCATCCGGGTAAGGCTAATATGGTGGTGGTTGCGTTAAGCTAGAAAGTAATATCAGATTTGAGAGCAATATTCGCCCATCTCAGTTTATATGATAACGGAAGTCTATTAGCTAAACTTCAAGTGAATCCGACATGGGTAAACCAGATTAAAGAGAAACAGTTATCGGATAATGTCTTGAGTACTGAATGGTGGGGTAGAAGATTACAGTTTGAACGGTGACGGGGTTTTATGTTTTCGTAAGAAGGTTTGCATGCCTAAGGATGTGGAGTTGAGGAAGATGATTCTTCAGGAAGCGCATAGTAGCCTTTACGCTATGCATCTTGAAGGGAGTAAGATGTACCGGGATCTGCATGAATAGTTCTAATGGCGTGGATTGAAGTGGGAAGTTACGGAGTTTGTGGGAAAGTGTTTAACGTGTCGCCAGTAAAAGCGAGCATCGGTTGCCTTCGGGTTATTGCGGTAGGTGAAGATTCTCTGATGGAAATGGGAGAGGATCACTATAGACTTTGTTAGTGGGCTACCTCTTACGCCTACTAAGAAAGATTTGGTGTGGGTGATCGTGGATCGCTTGACTAAGTCCACTCATTTCATACTGCTCATGTTGACTATTCTTTTAGAGGTTGGCTAAGTCGTATGTGGCGTAAATCGTGAGGTTGCATGGGGTACCATGTCGATCATATCAAATAGAGACCCTAGGTTTACGCTGTGATTACGGAGGGCACTACATCAGGCTTTGGGTACAAGATTAGACTTCAGCATAGCTTTTCATCCATAGACTGATGGTCAGTCTAAAAGAGTAATTCAGATCTTGGAGGATATGTTGAGAGGGTGTGTCATTGACTTGAGGGTAGGCGAGGAGTTTCTACTGCTTGGCAAAATTGCATACAACAACACTACCAATCTAGTATTTAGATGGCGCCCTATGAAGCATTGTATGGGCGGAGGTGTCGTACTCCTACCTGTTGGACAGAATTAGGTGAGCGCCAGATTTTGGGTCCAGAAATGGTTACAGAGCTAGAGAAGAAGGTTAAGTTAATTTGGACGCGATTGAAGGAAGCGTCTGACAGGCAAAAGTCATATACAGATCTGAAGTGGAAGGAGATAGAGTTTGCAGTGGGAGATTGAGTGTTCTTGAAAGTTTCACCGTGGAAGAAGGTGATGAGGTTTGGACGGAAGGGCAAGCTAAGTCTTAGATTTATAGGGCCTTATCGAGTTTTGAAACATGTTGGACCAGTGGCGTATCAGCTGGAGTTACCTTCAGAATTGAAACAGATGCATGATGTGCTCCATGTTTCAATGTTAAGAGGCTACCGATCGGATCCATCTCACGTCGTGCCAATGGAGAAAATTGAGATAAGGTCAGATTTGTCTTATGAGGAGGAACCAATTTAGATCTTGGAACAAGACGTTAATGTGCTAAGAAGGAAATCAGTCCCTTTGGTCAAAGTTTTGTGGCAAAATCACGGTTCAGAGGAAGCTACATGGGAGCCAGAGGATGCAATGCGACAGCAATACCCGCATCTCTTTTGACCAGGTAATTTTGAGGCCAAAATTTCTTTAAGGGGGTAGAACTGTAACATTCGGGATTTAGGGGCGCTGCATTTACTTTGTATCTGTGTGTTTGGTATACTTTGTATATTTTTTGAGCGTGTTTGGGGTCTCCGGGAAGGCCTGGGGTTAAGTCAGAATCTTGGCCAGGATTTCAATTTTGGACACTTTAGGAGGGCAGCTAACTGGGGCAAGACTTAAGGTTTATTGCTTGTGTTTGGTGACATAAGAATTAAAGTGGCAAGGTGGCAAAGAGGCACCACTTAAGAGGTAGGAGAGTGATGCCACAAGGAGCAGGTAAGGAGCAGGTTCGAGGCGTACAGTTCACATTTTGGAATTTATTTTGGCATCAGAATGAGTAGAGTTGGATTTGGCAAGGGACCTTGAAGAGGGGGTGTGGAATTAGTCAAACATTTTAAATTTGAGGCTATGAGAGAAAGGTGGGTGTTGACTTGTTCAAATCAATTAGATAGGAGAAAATCAAGGGGAAGAAAGTGGAGAAGGGTGTTAGTTTAATTTTTGAAACTTGATGTAAGGGGGAGGAGGTCGGTTTTGGTTTAATGAGTTTAGGTGCTGAAAGTTTGGAAGGGTTAACTTTTAGATGTAGTGAGCTCTTTCTTTTTGGCTTTTAGAGTGTTGGGCATTTTGGCAGCTTTGTTTTTTCTTTGTATAGTCGAAACCCCTAGGGTCTTTGTCCATTCTTCTTTTACCCTAAACCGAAACCTGTAGCACCCTTCTCGTCTCCCTTCTCTTTTCTCTGCTTTGCTCCACACTTTCTCCATTACTTCTTTAAAAGCTGAACCCCAACTCTCCCTTCCTCTCCTTTTCTCTTTTTGTTTCTTTTGTTCACATTTTGTTTCACACCTCTAAACCCTTAGCAGAAACTTATCACCACCCACACCACTTCATTATTTATTCCTCATCTATTTTCCTTAGTCAACCTTTACCCTTACCCTAAAGGATTCATCTCGTGTTCTCTATTTTTCTCAAGCTGAAATCTATTTGTTTTTTCTTCTCATGGTGTTGGTTCTTCACAACCGAGACTCATCTCTCACTTTGGTAGGTAGTATCGCTTTTCTTCTATTTTTTCTCCTCTACGCTGAATCTTTTTCCCATATATCCTTTTGAGTTTTTGCTTTCATTCTTATTCCTTTATAGCCGAATCTCTGACTATTGTTCTCTTTTCATCTCCTAAAGGTATCATCATTAAGTCAAATCTTCTCTGCTTTGACAACTTGTGCCGAATCTTTGGAGGCATCTTTCAGTTTCGGTAAGGGATCTTCTTCACTTTACTGTCTGTTCTCTTTCTTTTCTCTTTGGGTTGATTAACCAAAGGTGTTAATATGGTGTCATGGTGCTTTGGCCGAATGTAGGAGGGGCTTCGCATTCATACTCCTATCTGCATCTAATCAGCGGTTGGTAGATTTTGGTAAGTGGTGTTGGCCGAATGGTGGTAAGAGGGTTCATGTATCTCGTTTGGCCAAAAGGCCATATCTCCTAATCTATTTTCTTTCAACCGATTCTCACTTGGTATTTGCATAGGTACTCAATCAACTCCATCTTCGGATTATATCGATCTGGGTAAGAAATCTTCGCTTGAAATGTATATTCTTATTTTCTCTATTCCAATGTCTTAACTCGATCTTCTGACTAAGATCTTTTCATGGAATCAAATACCAGCCAAGCAAAGGAGGGGATTGGACATGTAGTCCCTACCCCTAAATTCAAGAAACGAGCAGTGTCGACAGTTCGAGACTGGCCACCGGGTTGTGGGCTGACTTTTAAAAGGGATAAGCAGATCGCTGTGATCCCTGCGAGTGAGGACGTTAGCGAGATCGATAGTTTAGTTCTTTGGGTTTACAGGTGTGTAATTACCACACTGTCCCTTAATTGAATAAATGTGTATGTGTTATGTTTGAAAGCCGAAAATCACGGCAATGGTGATTAAGCTACCCATGTTGGGTAAAATCGAAACCCCAGATCAGTATATTATAATCAAGCCTTATAATTATTATTGATAGCATGATTGTGTGTGTACATTAAGTATTGTATGTATGACATCATATAACCTGTCTATTATACTATGTTGCATGTGCATGGGATATTGGGATGATAATGATATGAAGGAGAAGTGTATATTGGTGACATAGTCACACTAAATGATGGCTTGGTGCCTCATTATTGTATCGGTGATTTGATCACATGTTGATCGGTGGCTAGACCACGTTATATTGACTTTGAGTAGTGTGTCTGTCAGCATGACTGCCAAAGAGGTGTGTAAAGGATGGAGGGTTGATTGTAGAAATCCCCACAGGTGTGTTGAGGATGGACTTATGAAGCGGAGTGTAGAGGATGAAAAATTAGGCTGGGTTGGGCTATCATGTTGATTATTTGTTTATACTGTGATGATTGGGCTTCGGCCGATGGTGTTTTGGGGCACAGGCCCACTTATGGATTTTGTGGACTAATTGCACACTGAGTCTGGTGACTCACTCTATTTTCTTAAAAAACTTGCAGGTAACTCATAGTTCTTTGGACTGGGTTGGAATGGACTCGAGGTGGTCATGCATGGGTTACTCTATTAAACTTTATTTTATTTACCGTTTGATACTTTTAAGGAATTTTTTATTTGTAATAAGGCCACTTCAATTTGGTAAATTTTCTTTTGGATTTTAATTTTTGGACACATAAATTACAAACTACAAAATTTGAGTTTTTATAAAATGTCCTAGAAATCAACTGAAGCTCGTGAAACTTTCTAAACTCTTTTTCTAGTAACATGCTAGATCCGGTAGTGGTGTTTGGGCCAGGTTTGGGGTGTTACAGCCTTCGAGTTCTTGACAGAGGCCTAAAAAAATGGCCAGACCTGATGGGCCAGTTAAAGCTGAGTCCGTGTTACTGCTACGTGACTGCAGCCATGTGTCGATTGTGGTAGACACTATCAAGACGAGTGTTGGAGGAGGACTGGGGCGTGTCTGCGGTATTGATCATTGGATCATCACATTAGGGAGTGTCCGTTGAGGGCCGACCAGATGCAAGCTCAAGGTACTGGAACTGCGTAGCCACAGAGAGTAGCACAGTAGCTACCGAGAGGATGCGGTCAGGCTAAGGGTGTAACGGTACGGGCCATGGATAGAGAGCACCGTGCGTAAGTGCTAGATGATCGAGGCGAGGCGACCTACTCTTGTTTATGCCGCCCATCACCGAGAAGATAGAGATGCTCCGCACGTCATCACGGCACGCTTTTTATTTATGATGTGCTTCACACTGCATTGATAGATATAGGATCTATGCATTTCTATGTTACTTGTTCTGTTTCCAAAAATTTGGGGATTCCGGTTGAGAGTACTTCTAGCGAGGTAACTGTGTTGAGCCCGCAGGGGTAATCTATTAGAGTTAGCAAATTGTATAGGAATGTTTCTTCAGAGGTTCAAGGACGGTATTTCGGTCGATTTGATGGAGCTTCCATTTGGATAGTTCGATATGATATTGGGATAGACGGTTGGTCAAGCATCGTGTGACCTTGGGTCGTCAGACTAAAAGGGTCGATTGAGAATCAAGAGGATGATGAGGTAGTTGTGATTGAAGAACGTTGAGCTACTTGGCTAACGTGTTATCTCAGACCGATAATGAGAAACCGTTCAAGGGATGTGAGGCGATTTGGCCTATGTAAGTGTTTCGCTTCGGGACTCTACCGTAGGATATCCGTAATGTAAGGAATTTTCCAAACGCCTTCCCTAAGAAGCTATCAGTTTACCTCTGAATCATGAAGTAGAGTTTGGGATTGAACTTCTTCCGAGTACAACTTCTGTCTATCGCCTCCCACCGAATGGCATCAAGGAGCTTACGAGCTTAAGGCCCGATTCGTGGAGTTGTAAAGAAGAATGATGGATCCATGAGGATGTGTATTGACTACCCAACTAATAAGTTGATTGTTAAGAATAAGTATCCACTTCCGAGGATTGATGATTTATTTGACCAGCTCGAGGGGCGCTTGTGTTCTCCAAGATTAACATGCATTCGGGTATCATCGCTGAGGGTTAAGGAGGCCGATGTGCATAAGACAACATTTAGGACTCGTTATGGTCATTACGAGTTTCTAGTGATGCCATTTGGATTGTTTAATGTACCAAAACTTTTATAGACTCGATGAACCGAGTGTTTCAACCTTATCTCGACCGGTTTATGGTCGTGTTGATCGATGACATATTGGTTTTTTAGGACCGAGAATGAGCATGACAAGCACCTTAGGATTGTTCTTTAAATTTTGAGGAAAAGCTCTATGCTAAGTGCGATAAGTGGGAGTTCTAGTTGTGAAGTAACATTTTGGGTCATGTGGTGTCTGGCGAGGGATTCGAGTTGATCCTCAAATATTAAGGTCAGATTAGATTGGAAGCACTTAGGAATATGTCAAAGATTCACGCTCGGGTTTGACAAGTTATTACCGACGGTTTGTGGAAGTTTTCATCGATTACAAACACCCTTAACTAAGTCGCCACGTAAGGGTGCTCCGTTTATCTGTCTGATGCATAACAGGAAAGCTTTGAGAAGCTCAAGACCGATTGACCGAGGCTCTGTTTCGATACAAACGTGAACTCGGAAAGGAGTTCACGGTTTATAGTGATGCATCACATGTCGGTTTAGGTTGTGTGTTAATACAGATGGTAAGGTGGTAGCATATGCATCTCGTTAACTAAAGACACACGAGGCAAACTACCCGACGACGATTTGGAATTGGCCGCCATAGTTTTGCTCAAAATCAAGGCACTATCTCAGATGGTAAGAAGTGTGTCATCTACACCGATCACAATAGCCTCAAGTACCTCCTTACTCGTAAGGAGCTAAATCTATGGTAGTGTAGATGGGTTGAGCTACTTAAGGATTATGTTTAAACCATTGAGTACCATCCTGGCAAGGCCAATGTGGTGACTGATGCATTGATCCGTAGGGATATGACTGATCTGAGAGCGATATTCGCTCGACTTAGCCTGCTTGAAGATGGGAGTTTGTTGGCTGAGCTGCAAGTCAAACTAACTTGGATCGAGCAAATTAAGGGTAAATAGCTGGAGGACTGTTCTGATACAGCGTGAACCTGGAAAGGAGTTCACAATTTATAGTGATGCATCACATGTCGATTTAGGTTGTGTGTTAATGCAGGATGGTAAGGAGGTAGCATATGCATCTCGTCAACTAAAGACACACGAGGTGAACTACCCAATGCACGATTTGGAATTGGCCGCCGTAGTTTTTGCTCTGAAAATCTGGAGGCACTATCTCGTATGGTAAGAAGTGTGTCATCTACACCGATCACAATAGCCTCAAGTATCTCCTTACTCGTATGAGCTAAATCTATGGCAAGCAGTAGATGGGTTGAGCTACTTAAGGATTATGTTTGTACCATTAAGTACCATCCTGGCAAGGCCAATGTGGTGACTGATGCATTGATTCGTAGGGATATGACTGATTTGAGAGTGATATTTGCTCGACTTAGCCTGTTCAGAGATGGGAGTTTGTTGGCTGAGCTGCAAGTCAAACTAACTTGGATCGAGCAGATTAAGGGTAAATAGCTGGAGGATGAGTCTTTGGGTCTTGCCCGGCTGCATTGAGGGTGGTAGCACTACGGACTTTGGGCTAAACTCAAGGTGTGTTGTGTTTTGAGGACGAGTATGTGTGCTTAATGATTCGATTTGAGACAATGATTCGAGGGAGGCGATAGTAGCCCTTATGTATGCATCCGGTGGTAATAATGATGTACCGAGATCTTCAAAACTGTGATCGGTGGCCGGATTGAAATAGAAAGTTACTAATTTTGTGGCATGATATCCGACATGCCAACAAAGTTAAGTGAGCATCGCCACCTTTGGGTTTGCCGCAACGCTAAGATCCTCGCTATGGAAGTGGGAACTAGTAACGATGGACTTCGTTAGTGGGTTGCATCTAACACCCACTAAGAAGGATTCATGTCGGGTCATTATTGATCGATTGACCAAGTTCACGATTTCATTCCTAAGTAAGACCGACTATTCACTACGTGTTGGCGAAGCTTCTATATTTCGAGATAGTGAGACCGCAGGGGTATCGGTTTCGATTATCTCCGAAGGGATCCTTGCTTCATGTCTTGATTTTAGAAAAGCTACATGAGGCTCTAGGTTCAAGGTTGACTTCAAGATTGCGTTCTATCCTCGTAATCGATGGTCAATCGGAGGGTGATTCGATATTGGAGGATATGTTTAGGGGTTGTGCTATCGATTTTCGAGGGGCCAGAGGAGTATATGTCGCTAACGAGTTTGCTTATAATAAAAGTTTCCGCCTAGCATTCGGATGGCACCTTACGAGGCTCTATATGGTCGTAAGTGACGACTCCTTAATTTGGACCGAAAGGTAAACGACGTGTTCGGGTCCCGAGTTGGTTTCTCGAGATAAGGATAAGGTTAGATTGATTCGAGATTGACCGAAAGTGACATCGACAAATAGAAATCTTATGCGGATCTCAAGAGACGCGAGGTTGAGTATTCGTGGGAGACTTCAGATTTCTCAAGGTCTCACCATGAAAAAAATTCGAGGTTCGATCGTAAGGGCAAGCTAAGCCCTAGGTTTATTGGGCAGTACCGTATTCTAAAACGAGTGAGACCGGTCACTTTTCAGTTGGAGCTACTTTTAGAGTTAAGCCATATTCACGATGTGTTCCACGCCTCGATGTTGAGGCACTACCGCCTCGATCCCACATATATTGTCCTTGTTGAGGAGATTGAGGTTAGGCTAGACTTGACCTTTGAGAAGGAGCTAGTTCAGATTCTGGATCGTGATGTAAAGGTTCTTTAGAGGAAGTCTATTTCGTTAGTGAAGGTACTGTGGCGGAATTATAGCACTAAGGAGGCCACTTGGGAGCCCGAGGATGCGATGTGTCACCAAGATCCTCATTTGTTCCGATCAAGTAAATTTTGAGGACTAAATTTTCTTTCAGGGGTAGAGTTGTAACACCCCAAAATTTATATTTTGGTTCTCATAAATGTGACACAAGTGTGTATCTCGATTCAAGGGTTAAGTGTTCTAGGTGTGTGTGAGAGGTCCCAAGTTCAATCCTCGACTTTCATAAAATTTTGGTATTTTTCGATATAAGCCCTATCTCTGTTTAGTGGGCTTATATTTAATTATTTATGAAACCATATCAAAATGGACCTGCTGGTCTGGTGGTTAAGTTGAGTGTCAGTCTGCTGGAGGTTCTGTGTTTGAATCCTTGCATAGGCAAAAGAGATTATTTTTGCTCAGTTTGGTAGCTGAGAGTTTGAGTTGCACCGAAAATCTAAGAAGTGGTGGTTGAGATAGTGTAGGTAGTGGGATTTGAGTAAATCAGTTTTCCTAAAATTTCGCTTCAGAAAAACTGACCATTCTCTCTGCCACTTCCCCTTTTCTTTTTCTTGTTGTTTTCTTTTTACCACCGCCCCATTGTTTCCCTTGCTGCTGTTGTAATTAGCCCATTTTGCCCGTGCCCGTAAATAAAAACAAACCGTAATAAAAAAACAGAAAAAAATATAAAATAAATAAACCAAAGTCCAAATAATTACAGTCCATTTACAAATAGATGACCCAGTGGCCCAAAACCTTTAACCCTATCACACCATTAGCCCAATACTAACCCACTACCCGAATGGACCCAAACTAATGCCAAACCCAACTACACCCTCAAGACCTGACGTAAATGGCCTACCAAGACCCAAAATAGAGACGGCCTAAAAGGGCCCAACACTAAACAGCTTCAGAAGCCTAGGGTTTCTGAAACCCTAGGCGCCGCAAGTGCCCACCTCACGCTACTAATCACCCTCGTCCAAATTTCAATCAGACAGATAACACTCCAATGCCGATTCTTCACCAAAGGACTCGCAAAAGGGAAAGAAAGCAAAGAAAAAAAATGGCAAAATCAAGCATTTCCTTTTTTCATTTTTTCAAGTTATAAAAATCCCAAAATCAGAATATACACACAAAAAAATACACGAATATACAGATACATAGATTAATAAAAAAATCTATCAACAGAGGTGATTATTTTTTTGCTATCTTCGCATTTTTCTTATTATTCATTCATGCATACATATTTTTTTACAAATAATAAAGTAAAATAAAAAACAAGTTTTACCTTCGATTCACGCCGAGAAATGAGGTTTCGGCCTTGGCCGCCGTCCATGAGGTGCGACGGCAAGGCCCATGATTCCATGACCAAACTCCAAGAGGAGAGGAGGGATTGAGAGAGTTTTTAGAATTTTTTTAAAACGAGACCAAATGAATTTTTTCTCCGAAAATTGATTTATATAGGCCAAAGAAACGACGCCATTTTGGTGTGGTCATTAATGACCAAAACGGCACCGCTTAAAGGCTAGATCCGCTGCTGACCGAAACCCGAGGAGGATCAACAGTGTTTTATGAATATATATATATATATATATAGGAACTGCTTTTCGAAAGGTGGCACCCGAAGTTTTCGCCCAAGTCTGCTAGGTAAGTTTTCGATTGTTAGGTAATTTGCAAGAGGTAGCTATGTGTTATGGATATATCGCTATGGATAATAGGATTTAGAAACTCTATGGTAGAGATGAAAACCGTTAGGAATACATGTACCTGCAGAAAAAACTACTGATAATTCTATCTTCATATAACTACTTGTTAATAAACAGTGGAAGGAAATACTGACGCATAAAATTTGTAATCAGAGTAAGACGGAGTGGTAGACATGAGTGGTAGAGGACGTGGACGTGTTACACGTGGCCGTGGAAGAGGCCGGGGTACTGAGGTTGAACTCTCAGAAGCGAGAAATGAGCCTGAAGGCGAAGCGCCAGCATCACCTGTGGCGGAAGCAGGATCGCAGGACAAAACTTGTGGAGATGATGCCCTGTCTCAAGTAATGCTACATGTATTGGAACGAGTGGCTGGGGTAAGCGCTGGAACAGTAACTCGAAAGTCCATCGCTGAGCAACTCCAAGCTAATGGAGCTAAAATGTTTAGGGGAATCTCTAGGGTAGCTCCAAACGTAGCTGAGTATTGGCGAGAGGCAGTCGAGAGAATTATGGATGATTTGGACTGCACGACAGAGGAGAAGCTGAAGGGTGCGATGTCTTTACTTCGGGATAAGGCAAATCAGTGGTGGCTCATCGTGAGAGAAGGTACTCTGGTGGACTGAGTTGATTGGGATTTCTTTAAGACGATGTTTCAAGGGAAGTACGTTGGGGCCAATTACGTGGATGCTCAGAGGAAAGCATTCTTGAATTTAGTTCAAGGAGGTAAATCAGTAGTTGAGTATGAGTTAGAATTCCTGCGGTTGAGCCGGTATGCCTGAGGGATAGTTGCGACCGATTATGAGCGTTTTGTACGGTTCAAAGATGGGCTACGAGATGAGCTGCGAGTGTTGATAACTCCACAGCGGGAGAGAGATTTTGCTATCTTGATGGAAAAGGCTAAAATAACCGAGGAGGTAAAACGAACTGAGAAGCAAAATAAGGACAAGGATAGAGGTAGGAAGAGGAGTTATGGACCGTCGTGGTCATCTGGGGTTTTAAAAGGCCTAGGGTTGATGGACTCCGAGCTCAGCAACGCCACCGTTGTTGGGCAATTTTGACAACGTGTTCGAGCAGGGAGATTGCATGCGGAGAGTGATGGGGAAGAGTTAGGGAATGTTTCAAGTGTGGGTCAAAGGATCATCTCGATAAGGAATTGTCCATTGAAATGACCAGGCTCGATGGTAGGTCGTGGGTATGTGCACCATGAAGGGGTGATGCAGAGATGCCGAGAGGTTGTGGTCCCAACCGAGGAGGAATGGTTACGTCGGGGTTGTGGAGTACCGGCGAGGTGCTGGAATACAGATGCAAGACAACCTGTGTTAGGTTATGTAGCCGCACAATCGAGAAGAGGGGATGCACCAGACGTTATAACGGTACGCTTCTCATTTTGATTTACCCTTTATCGCATTAATTGATATTGGGTTGACGATTCCTATGTTGCTAGTGTGGTGTCTCAAACCTTGAACATGAACTCAAATCGCTTCTAGGGAGAGGACTTTACTTAATCCTTTAGGGCAATCTGTAGTAGTAAACAAACTTTTTAGAAGTGTACCTTTAGAAGTACAAGGGTTGATTTTCTCGGCTGATTTGATAGAACTACCGTTCGGGGAGTTCGATTTGATCTTAGGCATGGATTAGTTGGTAAGATATCGTGCAAATTTGGATTGTGCTACTAAGCGCATAGTGTTAAGGACTCCAGAAGGTAATGAAGTTTTGGTGATAGGCGAAAGGAGAGACTACTTGTCCAATGTAGTGTCTGCTCTTAAGGCGAAAAGAATGGTGAGAAAAGGGTGCATGGCTTTCCTAACTTTTGTCAGTGCATTGGATGCAAAGAAAGTGACCGTGAATAAGGTTAGAATAGTGAAGGAATTTGTAGATGTCTTTCCCGAAGAACTTTCAAGGTTGCATCCAGATCGTGAGGTGGAGTTCAAAATTGAGCTACTTCTGGGTACGGCTCCGGTGTCCATCGCTCCTTATAGGATGGTGCCGAAGGAGCTAGTTGAACTTAAAGCTCAGATCCAAGAGTTGTTAGATCGTGGTTTTATCCAGCCCAGTGTATCTCCGTGGAGAGCGCCAGTACTATTTGTGAAGAAGAAAGACGGGTCCATGCAAATGTGCTTTGATTACCGCCAGTTGAATAAGTTAACAATTAAGAACAAGTACCCGCTGTCGAGGATAGATGGTCTATTTGATCAGCTTAAAGGGTCTTCAGTCTTTTCAAAGATAGATTTGAGGTTTCTAGATACCATCAGCTTAAGGTCAAGGAAGCAGATATTCACAAGACGGCTTTTCGGACTCGCTATGGCCACTATAAGTTCCTAGTGATGCCGTTTGGGTTGACAAATGCACCAGCTGCGTTCATGGATATGATGAACCGAGTTTTCCAACCCTATCTAGACTAGTTCATTGTAGTGTTCATAGACGACATTCTGGTATATTCCAAGACAGAAGAGGAGTACGATTCGCATCTTCGAGTGGTTTTGCAGATTTTGAGGGAGAAGCAGTTGTACGCCAAGTTTAGCAAGTGTGAGTTTTGGTTGAAGGAAGTTATCTTTCTAGGTCATGTGGTATCTGCAGAAGGGATTAGGGTTGATCCCCGGAAGATTGAAGCTGTGTTGGACTGGAAATCACCTAAGTTCGTGGCAGAGATCCGAAGTTTCTTAGGATTGGCAAGTTATTACAGAAGGTTTGTTGAGGGTTTCTCCTTAATTATGACACCCTTAACCAAGTTGTTACGAAAAGGGGTACCATTTGTTTGGACTGGCAAGCAACAGGAAAGTTTTGAAAAGCTAAAGAAGATTTTGACAGAGGCTCCGGTGTTGATTCAGCCTGAGGCCAGTAAAGAGTTCGTGGTTTATTGTGATGCTTCTCACACGGGGTTAGGTTGTGTGTTAATGCAGGATGGGAAGGTTGTTGCGTATGCATCTCGGTAGTTAAGATCGCATGAGATTAATTATCCCACGCATGATTTAGAGTTGGCTGCGGTAGTTTTTGCTCTAAAGATCTAGAGACATAATTTGTATGGGGAGAAGTCTCATATCTACACCACCACAAGGGTTTGAAATATCTTCTAACTCAAAAGGAATTGAATTTAAAGCGTGAAGGTGGATTGAGCTGTTGAAAGATTATGATCGTCGATGGAATATCATCCCGGTAAGGCTAATATGGTGGTGGTTATGCGTTAAGCTAGAAAGTAATATCGATTTGAGAGCAATATTCACCATCTCGGTTTATATGATAACGGAAGTCTATTAGTTTGAACTTCAAGTGAATCCACATGGGTAAACCAGATTAAAGAGAAACAGTTATCGGATAATGTCTTGAGTGCTCGACTTCTGCAAGTACAGAATGGTGGGGTAGAAGATTACAGTTTGAACAGTGATGGGGTTTTATGTTTTCGTGAGAAGGTTTGCATGCCTAAGGATGTGGAGTTGAGGAAGATGATTCTTCAGGAAGCGCATAGTAGCCTTTACGCTATGCATCCTAGAGGGAGTAAGATGTACCGGAATCTGCGTGAATAGTTCTGGTGGCCTGGATTGAAGTGGAAAGTTACAGAGTTTGTGGGAAAGTGTTTAACGTGTCAGCAGGTAAAAGCGGAGCATCAGTTGCCTTCGGGGTTATTGCAGCTGGTGAAGATTCTACAGTGGAAATGGGAGAGGATCACTATAGACTTTGTTAGTGGGCTACCTCTTACGCCTACTAAGAAAGATTTGGTGTGGGTGATCATGGATCGGTTGACGAAGTCCACTCATTTCATACCTGTTCATGTTGACTATTCTTTTTAGAGGTTGGCTAAGCTGTATGTGGCAGAAATCGTGAGGTTGCATGGGGTACCAGTATCGATCATATCAAATAGAGACCCTAGGTTTACGTCGTGATTCTGGAGGGCACTACATCAGGCTTTGGGTACAAGATTAGACTTCAACACATCTTTTCATCCACAGACTGATGGTCGGTCTGAAAGAGTAATTCAGATCTTGGAGGATATGTTGAGAGGGTGTGTCATTGACTTCAGGGGTAGCTGGGAGGAGTTTCTACCGTTGGCAGAATTTGCATACAACAACAGCTACCAATCTAGTATTTAGATGGCGCCCTATGAAGCATTGTATGGGCGGAGGTGTCGTACTCCTACCTGTTGGACAGAATTAGGTGAACGCCAGATTTTGGGTCTAGAAATGGTTACAGAGTCAGGGAAGAAGGTTAAGTTAATTCGGACGCGATTAAAGGAAGCGTCTAACAGGTAAAAGTCATATACAGATCTGAAGCGGAAGGAGATAGAGTTTACAGTAGGAGATTGGGTGTTCTTGAAAGTTTTACCGTGGAAGAAGGTGATGAGGTTTGGACGGAAGGGCAAGCTAAGTCTTAGATTTATAGGGCCTTATCGAGTTTTGAAACATGTTGGACCAGTGGCGTGACAAATTGGAGTTACCTTCTGAATTGAAACAGATGCATGATGTGCTCCATGTTTCAATGTTAAGAGGCTACCGATCGGATCCATCTCACGTCGTGCCAGTGGAGAAAATTGAGATAAGGTCAGATTTGTCTTATGAGGAGGAACCAATTCAGATCTTGGAACAAGATGTTAATGAGCTAAGAAGGAAATCAGTCCCTTTGGTCAAAGTTTTATGGCAAAATCACGGTTCAGAGGAAGCTACATGGGAGCCAGAGGATGCAATGCGACAGCAATACCCGCATCTCTTTTGACCAGGTAATTTTGAGGCCAAATTTCTTTAAGGGGTAGAACCAGAACATTCGGGATTTAGGGCGCCGATTTACTTTGTATCTGTGTTTGGTATACTTTGTATATTTTTGAGCGTGTTTGGGGTCTCCGGAAGGCCAGGGTTAAGTCGAATCTTGGCCAGATTTCAATTTTGGACACTTTAGGAGGGCGACTAACTGGGCAAGACTTAAGGTTTATTGCTTGTGTTTGGTGACATAAGAATTAAAGTGGCAAGGTGGCAAAAGAGGCACCACTTAAGAGGTAGGAGAGTGACGCCACAAGGAGGCGGTGTAAGGAGGCGGTGTTCGAGGCGATACCACATTTTGGAATTTATTTTGGCATCGAATGAGTAGAGTTGGATTGACAAGGACCTTGAAGAGGGGTGTGGAATTAGTCAAACATTTTAAATTTGAGGCTATGAGAGAAAGGTGGGTGTTGACTTGTTCAAATCAATTAGATAGGAGAAAATCAAGGGAAGAAAGTGGAGAAGGGTGTTAGTTTAATTTTGAAACTTGATGTAAGGGGAGGAGGCTCTGGTTTTGGTTTAATGAGTTTAGGTCTTTGAAAGTTTGAAGGGTTAACTTTTAGATGTAGTGAGCTCTTTCTTTTGGCTTTTAGAGTGTTGGGCATTTTGGCGCTTTGTTTTTCTTTGTATAGTTGAAACCCCTAGGGTCTTTGTCCATTCTTCTTTTACCTAAATCTGAAACTCCTTGCACCTTCTCGCCTCCCTTCTCTTTTCTCTCTCGCTTTGCTCCACACTTTCTCCATTACTTTTTAAAAGTGAACCCCAACTCTCCCTTCCTCTCCTTTTCTCTTTTTGTTTCTTTTGTTCACATTTTGTTTCACACCTCTAAACCCTTTAGCCGAAACTTATCACCACCCACACCAATTCATTATTTATTCCTCATCTATTTTCCTTAGCCGAACCTTTACCCCTTACCCTAAAGGATTCATCTCGTGTTCTCTATTTTTCTCAAGCTGAAATCTATTTGTTTTTTCTTCTCATGGTGTTGGTTCTTCACAACCGAAACTCATCTCTCACTTTGGTAGGTAGTATCGTTTTCTTCTATTTTTTTCTCCTCTACGCTGAATCTTTTTCCCATATATCCTTTTGAGTTTTTGCTTTCATTCTTATTCCTTTATAGCCGAATCTCCGACTATTGTTCTCTTTTCATCTCCTAAAGGTATCATCATTAAGTCAAATCTTCTCCTTTGACAACTTGCCGAATCTTTAGAGGCATCTTTCAGTTTCGGTAAGGGATCTTCTTCACTTTACTGTCAGTTCTCTTTCTTTTCTCTTTGGGTTGATTAACCAAAGGTGTTAATATGGTGTCATGGTGCTTTGGCCGAATGTAGGAGGGCTTCAGATTCATACTCCTATCTCGCATCTAATCGGTGGTTGGTAGATTTTGGTAAGTGGTGTTGGCGAATGGTGGTAAGAGGGTTCATGTATCTCGCTTGGCCAAAAGGCCATATCTCCTAATCTATTTTCTTTCAACCGATTCTCACTTGGTATTTGCATAGGTACTCAATCAACTCCATCTTCGGATTATATCGATCTGGTAAGAAATCTTCGCTTGAAATGTATATTCTTATTTTCTATTCCAATGTCTTAACTCGATTTTCGACTAAGATCTTTTCATGGAATCAAATACCAGCCAAGCAAGGAGGGATTGGACATGTAGTCCCTACCCTAAATTCAAGAAACGAGCAAAGGTGTCGATAGCTCGAGACCGGCCACCGGTTGTGGGGTGACTTTTAAAAGGGATAAGCGGATCACGTGATCCTGCGAGTGAGGACGTTAAGCGAGATCGATAGTTTAGTTCTTTGGTTTACAGGTGTGTAATTACCACATCGTCCCTTAATTGAATAAATGTGTATGTGTAATGTTTGAAAGCCGAAAATCACGGCAATGGTGATTAAGCTACCCATGTTGGGTAAAATCGAAACCCCAGATCAGTATATTATAATCAAGCCTTATAGTTATTATTGATAGCATGATTGTGTGTACATTAAGTATTGTATGTATGACATCATATAACCTGCCTATTATACTATGTTGCATGTGCATGGGATATTGGGATGATAATGATATGAAGGGAAGTGTATATTGGTGACATAGTCACACTAAATGATGGCTTGGTGCCTCATTATTGTATCGTGATTTGATCACATGTTGATCGGTGGCTAGACCACGTTATATTGACTTTGAGTAGTGTGTCATCAAGATGACCGCCAAAGAGGTGTGTAAAGGATGGAGGGTTGATTGTAGAAATCCCACAGTGTGTTGAGGATAGACTTATGGAGCGGAGTGTAGAGGATGAAAAATTAGGTGGGTTGGGCTATCATGTTGATTATTTGTTTATACTGTGATGATTGGGCTTGGTAGATGGTGTTTTAGGGCACAGCCCACTTATGGATTTTGTGGACTAATTGCACAATCGAGTCTGGTGACTCACTCTATTTTCTTAAAAACTTGCGTGTAACTCATAGTTCTTTGGACCGGGTTGGAATGGACTCGAGGTGGTCATGCATGGGTTACTCTATTAAACTTTATTTTATTTACCGCTTGATACTTTTAATGAATTTTTATTTGTAATAAGGCCACTTCAATTTGGTAAATTTTCTTTTGATTTTAATTTTGGACACATAAATTACAAACTACAAAATTTGAGTTTTTATAAAATGTCCTAGAAATCAATCAAGCTCGTGAAACTTTCTAAACTCTTTTTCTAGTAACATGCTAGATCCGGTAGTGGTGTTTGGGCCAGGTTTGGGGTGTTACAGCCTTCGAGTTCTTGACAGAGGCCTAAAAAAATGGCCAGACCTGATGGGCCAGTTAAAGCTGAGTCCGTGTTACTGCTACGTGACTGCAGCCATGTGTCGATTATGGTAGACACCATCAAGACGAGTGTTGGAGGAGGACTGGGGCGTGTCTGAGGTATTGATCATTGGATCATCGCATTAGGGAGTGTCCGTTGAGGGCCGACCAGATGCAAGCTCAAGGTATCTTTGAATCTGTAGAGCTACATAGAGTAGCACAAAGAGCTACCGAGAGGATGCGGTCAGGCTAAGGGTGTAACGGTACGGGCCATGGATAGAGAGCACCAGGCAGAAGTGCTAGACAGACTGAGGCGAGGCAGCCTACTCTTGTTTATGCTGCCCATCACCGAGAAGATAGAGATGCTCCAAACGTCATCACGGATACGTTTCTTATTTATGATGTGCTTCACACGGCATTGATAGATATAGGATCTATGCATTTCTATGTTACTTGTTCTGTTTCCAAAAATTTGGGGATTCCGGTTGAGAGTACTTCTAGCGAGGTAACTGTGTTGAGCCCGCAGGGGTAATCTATTAGAGTTAGCAAATTGTATAGGAATGTTTCTTCAGAGGTTCAAGGGACGGTATTTCTGGCTGACTTGATGGAGCTTCCATTTGGATAGTTCGATATGATATTGGGGATAGACTGGTTGGTCAAGCATCGTGTGACCTTGGGTCGTGCAACTAAAAGGGTCGTATTGAGAACTGAAGAGGATGATGAGGTAGTTGTGATTGAAGAACGTTGGAGCTACTTGGCTAACGTGTTATCTGTACTGATAGCTGAGAAACTGGTTCGAAGGGATGTGAGGCGTATTTGGCCTATGTAAGTGTTTCTGCTTCTGGGGACTCTACTGTAAAGGATATCCGTAATGTAAGGAATTTTCCAAACGTCTTCCCTAAGAAGCTATCAGGTTTACCTCTGAATCATGAAGTAGAGTTTGGGATTGAACTTCTTCCGAGTACAACTTCGGTGTCTATCGCTCCCTACTGAATGGCATCGAAGGAGCTTACGGAGCTTAAGGCCCAGATTCAGGAGTTGTAAAGAAGAATGATGGATCCATGAGGATGTGTATTGACTACCGGCAACTAATAAGTTGATTGTTAAGAACAAGTATCCACTTCCGAGGATTGATGATTTATTTGACCAGTTCTGAGGGGCGTTTGTGTTCTCCAAGATTAACATGCATTATGGGTATCATCAGTTGAGGGTTAAGGAGGCCGATGTGCATAAGACAACATTTAGGACTCGTTATGGTCATTACGAGTTTCTAGTGATGCCATTTGGATTGTTTAATGTACCGAAAACTTTTATAGACCTGATGAACCGAGTGTTTCAACCTTATCTGGACCGGTTTATAGTCGTGTTGATCGATGACATATTGGTTTTTAGGACTGAGAATGAGCATGACAAGCACCTTAGGATTGTTCTTTAAATTTTGAGGGAAAAGCAGCTCTATGCTAAGTGCAGTAAGTGGGAGTTCTAGTTACGTGAAGTAACATTTTTGGGTCATGTGGTGTCTGCTGAGGGGATTCGAGTTGATCCTCGAAATATTAAGGCTGTATTAGATTGGAAGCAGCCTAGGAATGTGTCAAAGATTCACAGTTTTTTGGGTTTGACAGGTTATTACCGACGGTTTGTGGAAGTTTTCTCACTGATTACATCACTCTTAACTAAGCTGCTACGTAAGGGTGCTCCGTTTATCTGTCTGATGCATAACAGGAAAGCTTTGAGAAGCTCAAGACTGTATTGACTGAGGCTCCTGTTCTGATACAGCGTGAACCTGAAAAGGAGTTCACGGTTTATAGTGATGCATCACATGTCGGTTTAGGTTGTGTGTTAATACAGGATGGTAAGGTGGTAGCATATGCATCTCGTCAACTAAAGACACACGAGGCAAACTACCCGACGCACGATTTGGAATTGGCCGCCATAGTTTTTGCTCTGAAAATCTGAAGGCACTATCTGTATGGTAAGAAGTGTGTCATCTACACTGATCACAATAGCCTCAAGTACCTCCTTACTCAGAAGGAGCTAAATCTATGGTAGTGTAGATGGGTTGAGCTACTTAAGGATTATGTTTAAACCATTGAGTACCATCCTGGCAAAGCCAATGTGGTGACTGATGCATTGATCCGTAGGGATATGACTGATCTGAGAGCGATATTCGCTCGACTTAGCCTGCTTGAAGATGGGAGTTTGTTGGCTGAGCTGCAAGTCAAACTAACTTGGATCGAGCAAATTAAGGGTAAATAATTTGGAGGATCGTTTCGTCTGACGTGAACACGGAAAGGAGTTCACAATTTATAGTGATGCATCACATGTCGATTTAGGTTGTGTGTTAATGCAGGATGGTAAGGAGGTAGCATATGCATCTCGTCAACTAAAGACACACGAGGTGAACTACCCAATGCACGATTTGGAATTGGCCGCCGTAGTTTTTGCTCTGAAAATCTGGAGGCACTATCTGTATAGTAAGAAGTGTGTCATCTACACTGATCACAATAGCCTCAAGTATCTCCTTACTCAGAAGGAGCTAAATCTATGGCAGTGTAGATGGGTTGAGCTACTTAAGGATTATGTTTGTACCATTAAGTACCATCCTGGCAAGGCCAATGTGGTGACTGATGCATTGATTCGTAGGGATATGACTGATTTGAGAGCGATATTTGCTCGACTTAGCCTGTTCGAAGATGGGAGTTTGTTGGCTGAGCTGCAAGTCAAACTAACTTGGATCGAGCAGATTAAGGGTAAATAGTTGGAGGATGAGTCTTTGGGTCTTCGGTTCCGACAGATTGAGGGTGGTAGCACTACGGACTTTGGGCTAAACTCTGAAGGTGTGTTGTGTTTTTGAGGACAAGTATGTGTGCCGAATGATTCTGATTTGAGACAGTCGATTCTGAGGGAGGCGCATAGTAGCCCTTATGTATGCATCCCGGTGGTAATAATGATGTACCGAGATCTTCAAAAACTGTACTGGTGGCCGGGATTGAAATAGAAAGTTACTAATTTTGTGGCATGATATCTGACATGCCAACAGGTTAAGGCTGAGCATCAGTTACCTTTGGGTTTGCTGCAGCCGGTTAAGATCCTGCTATGGAAGTGGGAACTAGTAACGATGGACTTCGTTAGTGGGTTGCATCTAACACCCACTAAGAAGGATTCTGTCTGGGTCATTATTGATCGATTGACCAAGTCTACGCATTTCATTCCGGTTAAGACCGACTATTCACTACAGAAGTTGGCGAAGCTCTATATTTCTGAGATAGTGAGACTGCAGGGGGTATCGGTTTCGATTATCTCTGAAAGGGATCCTTGCTTCATGTCTTGATTTTAGAAAAAGCTACATGAGGCTCTAGGTTCAAGGTTGGACTTCAGTACTGCGTTTTATCCTCAGACCGATGGTCAATCGGAGAGGGTGATTCAGATATTGGAGGATATGTTTAGGGGTTGTGCTATCGATTTTCGAGGCAGTTGTGAGGAGTATATGTCGCTAACGGAGTTTGCTTATAATAAAAGTTTCCAGTCTAGCATTCAGATGGCACCTTACGAGGCTCTATATGGTCGTAAGTGACGCACTCCCTTAATTTGGACTGAGTTGGGTAAACGACGTGTTCGGGTCCTGAGTTGGTTTCTGAGACAAGGATAAGGTTAGATTGATTCGAGATTGACTGAAAGTGACATCAGACAAATAGAAATCTTATGCGGATCTGAAGAGACGCGAGGTTGAGTATTCTGTGGGAGACTTCGTATTTCTCAAGGTCTCGCCATGAAAAAAAATTCTGAGGTTCGATCGTAAGGGCAAGCTAAGCCCTAGGTTTATTGGGCAGTACCGTATTCTAAAACGAGTGAGACCGGTCACTTTTCAGTTGGAGCTACTTTTAGAGTTAAGCCATATTCACGATGTGTTCCACGTCTCGATGTTGAGGCACTACCGCTCTGATCCCACATATATTGTCCTTGTTGAGGAGATTGAGGTTAGGCTAGACTTGACCTTTGAGAAGGAGCTAGTTCAGATTCTGGATCGTGATGTAAAGGTTCTTTAGAGGAAGTCTATTTCGTTAGTGAAGGTACTGTGGCGGAATTATAGCACTAAGAAGGCCACTTGGGAGCCTGAGGATGCGATGTGTCACCAGTATCCTCATTTGTTCTAATCAAGTAAATTTTGAGGACGAAATTTTCTTTCAGGGGGTAGAGTTGTAACACCCCAAAATTTATATTTTTGGTTCTGTTAAAATGTGACACAAGTGTGTATCTGATTCAGTGGTTAAGTGTTCTAGGTGTGTGTGAGAGGTCTCAAGTTCAATCCTCAGCTTTGGCAAAATTTTGGTATTTTTCTGATATAAGCCCTATCTCTGTTTAGTGGGCTTATATTTAATTATTTATGAAACCATATCAAAATGGACCTGCTGGTCTGGTGGTTAAGTTGAGTGTCAGTCTGTTGGAGGTTCTGTGTTTGAATCCTTGCATAGGCAAAAGAGATTATTTTTGCTCAGTTTGGTGGCTGAGAGTTTGAGTTGCACCGAAAATCTAAGAAGTGGGTGGTTGAGATAGTGTAGGTAGTGGGATTTGAGTAAATCAGTTTTCCTAAAATTTCGCTTCAGAAAAACTGACCATTCTCTCTGCCACTTCCCCTTTTCTTTTTCTTGTTGTTTTCTTTTTACCACCGCCCCATTGTTTCCCTTGCTGCTGTTGTAATTAGCCCATTTTGCCCGGGCCCGTGTAAATAAAAACAAACCAGAATAAAAAAAACAGAAAAAAAATATAAAATAAATAAACCAAAGTCCAAATAATTACAGTCCATTTACAAATAGATGACCCAGTGGCCCAAAACCTTTAACCCTATCACACCATTAGCCCAATACTAACCCACTACCCGAATGGACCCAAACTAATGCCGAAACCCAACTACACCCTCAAGACCCAGACGTAAAATGGCCTACCAAGACCCAAAACAGAGACGGCCTAAAAGGGCCCAACACTAAACAGCTTCAGAAGCCTAGGGTTTCTGAAACCCTAGGCGCCGCAAGTGCCCAACCCCTCACGCGCCAATCAGCCCCTCGTCCAGCCTCAATCAGCACAGACAACACTCCAATGCCAGATTCTTCACCAGTGACCTGCAAAAAGGGAAAGAAACAGCAGCAAAAAATGGCAAAATCAGTGCATTTCCTTTTTTTCATTTTTTTCGGGTTATAAAAATCCCAAAAATCTGTAATATACACACAAAAAAAATACACGAATATACAGATACATAGATTAATAAAAAAAAATCTATCAACAGAGGTGATTATTTTTTTTGCTATCTTTCGCATTTTTTCTTATTATTCGATTCATGCATACATATTTTTTTTACAAATAATAAAGTAGAATAAAAAAACAAGTTTTACCTTTCGATTCGCGCCGGAGAAATGAGGTTTCTGGCCTTGGCCGCCGTCCACGGAGGTGCGTACGGTGCGTGGCCCATGATTCCGATGACCAAACTCCGACAGAGGAGAGGAGGGATTGAGAGAGTTTTTTTAGAATTTTTTTTTTAAAACTGAGACCAAATGAATTTTTTTTCTCTGAAAATTGATTTATATAGGCCAAAGAAACGACGCCATTTTGGTGTGGTCAGTTAATGACCAAAACGGCACCGTTTAAAGGCTAGATCCGCTGCGTTGACCCGAAAACCGAGGAGGATCAGCGTGTTTTTATGAAATGGGCAATTTGCCATTTTAGTCCCTCCACAATTTTATTAGTTATAATTTCGTCCTAAATTGAATTTTATTTTATTTTTAAATTAGCCCTGGGACATGTATCTCATTTTAATTTAGTCGTTCAGGTTACTTAAAGGGCCAAAATCAGAATGACGTCGTTTTGGGAAAGAATGCATAATTACCCAATAAATCCCTGTGGTTTAATGCGCATTTCGATTTGGTCCTTTTACATTTTATATTTTTATTTGTTTAATCCCCATTTCTTTATTTATTTTAAAACCTTTTATTTTAAATTATTTTGATACTATATTGAATTATTTTATCATATTAAAAATTTTATATTATTTTTATTATTTGTATAATGATTTATTAATAGTATAAATTTATATATATATATATATATTAAATGACTATTATGTATTATTTTATTTGGTTTAATATTATTTATATTTTATATAATTTGTATATTAGCTATATGTTACACATTTTTAAAATTTTGTATTATTATATTATATTATATATTACTTCTAAAATTTTATTTTGTAAAATTTATTTATATCATATATCATATATTATTTATATTGTTTATATTTAATTTTTATGAATAGTGTATTATATATCTATTTTTATTTTAAATTATTTTACTAATGGTTTTTATTATGTATTATCATTTATATATGTATTAAGTTACTAAATTATGTATTAGTTATAAGTACTTTTATATTTTTCATATGCTTTAATTTTTTTGAAATCGATATATACTTTTATTTTTTATATTCATTCAACGTTTAAATATATTATTCATTTTTTATCTTGTTTATGGAATTTAACATTTATTTCTTGTAATTTTTATATTTCATGAAGCTATTAATTTACGCTATTTATTTTATATCTCATGTTTATTTATTTATGTTCTTTTAATAACTTATTATTGCTTAGTGTAGTTCTTTTATTTGTTTATTCATGTTATATTATTCTTTAATTATATTAGTAGTAATTGTTAATATAATTTGTAATCACATGAATTGCTATTAAGTATGTATGTTATAATGTATCAATGTAATATCTTACTCAAACGATTGTTTTATAAAACACCTTTTAAATTGATGCATTTTATTCAAATAGTTTTTAAAAAATATGGTGATATCTAATATTTGGGAACTTAGAGAAAAGATTGTGCCCTAACTCACTGGGTTTCGATTTTTATCGTTGAACTTAAAATATTAAGTATCCCTTTTTCTTTTAAAGTTGAAATTTATAAATTTCCAAATCAAAACTTATTCTTGGAAATTCAAAATATCTTAACTTATTGGATATGATGTTTTGTGTCTCGAGATAAGAATTTTCTATATAAAGGTGAGCCTAGTTTCGAAGCCATGAGATGTCATATCTTAACTTACTGGGTATAACATTTTATTTCTTTGAGGTAGGTAAGTCTTGGTTTTCTTTCTAATAAAAGGATCACATTTTAAAATTTTTCAAAATTTCAACATTAGGACATGATTTTATCAATTAAGTACCAATTTTGGACGTTACGAGGGTGCTAATCCTTCCTCGTACGTAACCAACTCCCGAACCCATTTTCCTAAATTTCGTAGGCCAAAATTAATGTTTTAAACAAAACATGTTTTATAAGGTGAACTGATGTAACACCCTAAACCCGGCCCACAAGCCCTGACCGAATCTGGTATGTCACTATGGAAAAACGGTTTAAAATAATTTTTACTTTAGAGATAAAACACGAAAATATACTAACTTTTAAAATTCCATGTCTATTTGATATTGTATGAAAACTTTGATGTTATTATAATGTCCAAAATTGAACCTTAGTGAATATATGTAAAACCCATTTGAATAAATAAGTTGATAAAATTTAATTCATCTTCACATAGCATTCAATTTAACCAAGCCCAAAATAAAAATACTTATAAAACAATTCCAAAAATAAATAAAAGGCCCTTATTACAACCTAATATTTAAAATGGTGTACTCAATATAAAAATGCTTAAAATATTCAAAACATCTTCCTCTGCATGGGCCACCTTGTGTCCTCTCCAACCCGGTCCAACTTTACGCATCACACAAATGGTTAAGAAAATAATTGGGTGAGTCCACGGACTCGATGCATAATCATAACACATATTTCCACACGTATGGGCTTGGCCCATAACCATACAATCCACGAACCATTCATGCAATCATGCATCACATTAACCTAGATCCATCCATACGCCAACCTTAGCGCACTCCTGCTCAAGGCGTGGCTAATCCACCGATCACAACCGAAAGTGATCCCACAATTCTTACCTCGGCAGACCTGCTGACAAGGCTGTGGCAGAGCCACCGATCACATAAGTGATCCCGATAGTAATCTGTCTACGGTGATGCACACAGCCATCAACCGCCGAGATGGGCACCTAGCCAACATCTCCCTTGATGGAGTACACAGCTAACCATCAAGCGCTAATGTAGCCCGAGGCTGACATTAGACCACGTACATCAATGTGTACACCCTTCCTTCCTTGATCAAACCCAACTCCCATGAATGTATGTAAGGGCCTCATGTCAAATCATCATATAAAATAAGTATACATTTCATATCATTACCACATCATACACATATACATCATAATAACTTAACATCACAAACTTACTCACCTGATATCCGATTATCAAAACATGGGTATTTACCACGTAAGCCATTATGATCGGCTACCTCACATCATACATATGTATAAACGTTAGCAAGCAAGTAAGCAAAGAAATAGTGCGATGATTACGTACCTAATCACTTGAAGTTCTAAACTCTCGATCCCAACACTATCGCTAAGCGAGACTACGGCAATCTGCCTAATCTGCTGCTCTGACGCTGGCCCACACCCCGGTGGCCAATCCCGAACCGCCGAGATAGCCCTTTTCTTGAACTTCGGGATAGGGGCTTTCCCTTGCCCTTCTTGACTGGTGTTCACCTCCATCAAAATGCTTAATCAGATCGAAAGGTTAATCTTCCAAGCCATAAATCCAAGTATTTAATCTTACCGAATCTTACCAACATTGCTTACCAATCCAACTTGAATCCCGATTGCTCCTACAACACTGTCGAAATCCTAAAAACAACACCACATTAATTCGGCCTCACCTCTTAAACATCAAAAAGGTGGCCTTTGGCCGAACACCTACCACTTCCTTACCTTGATGAATCGAACCTTAAAAGATCCTTAGTGCTCCCTTCCTTTGGCTATACAAGAAAGAAACAATATCAAGGCCCTAACAATAATATTCGGCCATCACTAAAATACCAAAACCATCTTTTGGTTTCGGCACCCCACAAGAGAAAGAAGCAAAAATGATTACTAGGGAAGAGCTTACTTACTACCACGCTTGTAGAGAGTGAGAGAGAGTACTTGACAGCCTCAAGAATCGGCTTAGCAAGATAACAAGAGGAAAGCAAAGTTTCGGCTAAGTGAACTTTTGGCTTTGGTGAAAATAGGAAAGTAAAGAAATGTTGATGGCTTAAAGAGGTTCGGCTATTGATGGTTAAAGAAGAGAAAAGCAAGAGATGTTCAAAGGAGAAATGGTTTCAAAAGGACAAGTAGAGGTAGTGTTACGTTTTGGTGTAGGTAGTGTTTGAGAAGAACAAAAGTGAAGGCTTAAGAGTAAGGGCTAAAATTCGGCAACAAGGAAGCACACACCCTTTAAATAGAATTTGGCTACTCTTCCAAACCCTTCATGGCCGAAAATAACATTTAGAGAACCCCCTAGCCGTCCAACACCTTCTCCTCCCACCAATCCCTTGATTCCCTCCTAGAAACACTCTACACCAACCCTTCAAACAATTCAAAATAAAATCCAACTCATCTCTCCTCCTAGCCACCCATTTAAACTAATTTGAACAAGTCAAAATCCTCCTTTTAAGGTGCCAAAATCGAAACCAACTCCTTCCCCCCTCTCCTGACGCAAAAACAAAAGCAAAAAGCTACCTTTGCAGGCTCGAACACCGCCCCTTGTACCATGAGGCGTCACCTTCCCAAGGCCTAAAGTAGCGCCTCCTTGCCACTCTTCCAAAGCAATTCTTGAGTCAAAACCTCCCAAATATTTCTCTTAAGACCTCCAATAGCCAAGCTCCCTACTTAGCACTAAAATCAAAAACTTCCTAAGGCATCACTTACCTTCTAGGGTTCTCCAAACCCCCTAAAACTCACCCAACTTCACCATAAGCCTACTATCACTAAAGTTATGCCCTAAATGCATAACCCCTAAAACCCGGGTGTTACAATTCTACCCTCTTTAAAATAATTTCGTCCTCGAAATTACTTAGCTAGACTAACGACACACTATGCTATAGTTGCGCACTCTGATCTTAAAGAGCCAACATGCTTTCTAGGCACAATTTCTAAATCCATACACAAGATTCCACATACTTACTATCAATAAAACAATCTGCCACCATAGCAACAAGCAACTAAGAATATTCCAGACATAAGAAACTTACCCGCTGACACTTCCGGCACATCACTATCCTCTCTTCGACGGACTGCATAGACCAGACCTGGCTGCCTTGCCTCAGTGCCACCATTACCGCGGCCTAAAGCTCCACGACCTCGGCCAGAACCACTCCCTCCATGGTTTAGACCACGACCTCTCGTCGCCTGCTGACCACCTCTGCCCGGATGCACACAACCTTGGGCTACTGTCCGAGTCCTATTCGGATCCTAGGGACAGTCCTTAATCAGATGAGACTTGGACTTGCATCTGAAGCATTCTCGAACTCGATTTCAGCACTCACCAATATGATGCCTTCCACACCGAGCACATGGACGATCTGAATTCCCGAGAGTCGGCTTAGAAACACGGCGTAAATCTCAACTCTCGGTCTTTTCTCAAACCTCTCAAACGATTCTCAGCGATCCCAACTCCTCTTATCCCGGTTCCTTTCTATCTCTATTCGCGCTTTCCGCCCTCTTAACCTCCTCACTATCCGAGCTTTCTCCACTAAGATGGCGAAATCTCTTTCTCGTAGGAGCAATCAAAACTCATGACTCATCCAGTAGCCCATCTTCGAATCTGACGCATCTCTCATAATCTGTAGCCATGATGCCCCGAGCATACCGGCTCAAACGCAGAAACTCAGCCTCGTACTCCGCTGTTGACTTGCCTCATTGCACCAAATTGAGGAACGCCTTCCTCTGAGCATCTACATCGCTCATTCAGACATACTTTCCTTCAAACTTAATCTTAAAGTAACCCCATCCACTCGATCGGTAGGGTACTTTCTTAACAAATGAGCCACCACCGGTAGGCCTCATCTCGCAACAACGAAACAAAGACCCTTAAGCTTCTCCTCCGCAGCTAAATCCAAGTCATCCATAATCCTTTCAAGCGCCTCAAGCCAAGATTCTCGCCACGTTCGAGCTACCCCAGACACTCCTCACGAAAACTTTGGCTCCGCTCGACCTAAGTCTTTCACCATCGACTTCCGAAGTTCCATTGCCCACATTGGCTCCTCGCCACTCTCGAGCACCAGCGCAGATAGCTCGCGATCTCGCATCGTCTCCCCTGTCGATCCCGATGTTCAACCTCAACACCGGTGGCGGCACATCGCTCTCGACCCATGGCTGACCTACGGTTCGAATCGCCATCCCGCTCTACCACGTCCACGAGTATTGCGACCACGCCCCCTAGAACTCATATCTAGCACCTCGATTTAGTCTGTTTAAAAAGTTTTATGCATTAGAAATTCTTGTTTCACTGTTTATCCACGAGCAATTTTATGGAAAAAGTTCTAGAAGTGGTTCTTTCGAGCAATCAAAATTTCATTCCCAACTCAGGGGTAATTTCGTCTTTTTCCTATAGGGGTATTTCGGTAATAAATCAGGGTCAATTTGAAAATAATTTTTTCAAATTAAAGACATTTCAAAATTTTACCAAATCTCGGGAGTCATCTTGAAAATTTATTTTTCAAATCAGCGGTGTTGCAAAAATTTTCAGAAATCGGGGTTACTTCCGTAATTTTGGAAATCATGATCGCAAATTCTCCCAAATCAGGATAACTTAATACTTGCAAAACAGAAGTTTTGTAACGTAGAAACATTTTCGTAAAAGTCGAGGGTAATACAAAAATTCAGAAACCAAGGGCATTTTGGTAATTTTATCAACCAGGGGTAATTTTGTAAATTTCCAAAATTGGGGTATTATTTTGAATCACAGGATTTTTGAATACTTTTGCAGAGTAAAAAGTTTGATTGAAATCAGGACACTGCGGTAATTTTAGAAACTGAGGGTATTTTTGTAATTTTGCCACTAGGGCATTTTGAAATTTTGTAAATTGAGAAAACATCTTTCAAAATCAAATTTAGGGTTTACAATCCAAAGAGTAAATTTGAAGATTTTAAAACTAAGGGTTTTAAAACAGTAAGGCTAATCCCTTTCGGGTTTTAGGAACTGGTTTAGCCTATGAATAAGTCCTATTGGTTAAGGTGAACCGTAGCTACGCACCAGGTAGGATTCGAGTAAAGAGGAGGTGAGTCACTAGGACTGCTTAAATACCAAGCTCTTACTGAATACCACTCCTAGACATGCGTACCAGGGTTGCCACACCTTAACTCGGTGACCAACTTCACAGGTTTGTTTAGAAATCTTTAAGTCTTATGCATATGTTTGAGTAAACTAATCCTAGTGGTCCAATAGCCTTAACATTCTAGTCTACGAGCTCAAACAATCCCATAACAATTCATATCAACAAGTCACTTCAAAAGTCCAAGTACTTACCCGTGGACTTGGTAGGAGGTATAGGTGCCATGCCGAATAACTTTGAAAACTTTTATAAAAGCCCATTTTGAAAAGCTGTTTGTGGGCCCAAACCCTCAAAGTCGAGTTTTGAACCGGGCTCTGATACCAAACTGTAACACCCCAAACACGGCCCACAAGCCCTGACCGGATCTGGTATGTCACTATGGAAAAACGGTTTAAAATAATTTTTACTTTAGAGATAAAACACGAAAATATGCTAACTTTTAAAATTCCATGTCTATTTGATATTGTATGAAAACTTTGATGTTATTATAATGTCCAAAATTGAACCTTAGTGAATATATGTAAAACCCATTTGAATAAATAAGTTGATAAAATTTAATTCATCTTCACATAGCATTCAATTTAACCAAGCCCAAAATAAAAATACTTATAAAACAATTCCAAAAATAAATAAAAGGCCCTTATTACAACCTAATATTTAAAATGGTGTACTCAATATAAAAATGCTTAAAATATTCAAAACATCTTCCTCTGCATGGGCCACCTTGTGTCCTCTCCTAACCCGTCCAACTTTACGCATCACCGAAATGGTTAAGAAAATAATTGGGTGAGTCCACGGACTCGATGCATAATCATAACACATATTTCCACAATGTATGGGCTTGGCCCATAACCATACAATCCATGAACCATTCATGCAATCATGCATCACAAACCCAACCTAGATCCATCCATACGCCAACCTTAGCGGACTCCTGCTCAAGGTAGTATAATCCACCGATCACAACCGAGTGATCCCACAATTCTTACCTCGGCAGACCTGCTGCACAAGGCCGTGGCAGAGCCACCGATCACATAAGTGATCCCGACAGTAATCTATCTACGGTGATGGACACAGCCATCAACCGCCGAGATGGGCACCTACCCAACATCTCCCTTGATGGAGCACACAGCTAACCATCAAGCGCTAATGTAGCCCGAGGCTGACATTAGACCACGTACATCAATGTGTACACCCTTCCTTCCTCGATCAAACCCAACTCCCATGAATGTATGTAAGGGCCTCATGTCAAATCATCATATAAAATAAGTATACATTTCATATCATTACCACATCATACACATATACATCATAATAACTTAACATCACAAATTTACTCACCTGATATCCGATTATCAAAACATGGGTATTTACCACTTAAGCCATTATGATCGGCTACCTCACATCATACATATGTATAAATGTTAGCAAGCAAGTAAGCAAAGAAATAGTGCGATGATTACGCACCTAATCACTTGAAGTTCTAAACTCTCGATCCCAACACTATCGCTAAGCGAGACTACGGCAATCTGCCTAATCTGCTGCTCTGACGCTGGCCCACACCCCAGTGGCCAATCTGAACCGCCGAGACAGCCCTTTTCTTGAACTTCGGATAGGGCTTTCCTTGCCCTCCTTGACCGGTGTTCACCTCCATCAAAATGCTTAATCGGATCGAAAGGTTAATCTTCCAAGCCATAAATCCAAGTATTTAATCTTACTGAATCTTACCAACATTGCTTACCAATCCAACTTGAATCCCGATTGCTCCTACAACACCGTCGAAATCCTAAAAACAACACCACATTAATTCGCCTCACCTCTTAAACATCAAAAGGTGGCCTTTGGCGAACACCTACCACTTCCTTACCTTGATGAATCGAACCTTAAAAGATCCTTAGTGCTCCTTCCTTTGGCTACACAAGAAAGAAACAATATCAAGGCCCTAACAATAACATTCTACCATCACCAAAATACCAAAACCATCTTTTGGTTTCGCACCCACAAGAGAAAGAAGCAAAAATGATTACTAGGAAGAGCTTACTTACTACCACGCTTGCGAGATCGAGAGAGAGTACTTGACGGCCTCGAAATCGACAGCAAGATAACAAGAGGAAAGTAAAGTTTCGCTAAGTGAACTTTCGGCTTTGTTGAAAATAGGAAAGTAAAGAAATGTTGATGGCTTAAAGAGGTTCGGCTATTGATGGTTAAAGAAGAGAAAAGCAAGAGATGTTCAAAGGAGAAATGGTTTCAAAAGGACAAGTAGAGGTAGTGTTACGTTTTGGTATAGGTAGTGTTTGAGAAGAACAAAAGTGAAGGCTTAAGAGTAAGGGCTAAAATTCGGCAACAAGGAAGCTCACACCCTTTAAATAGAATTTGGCTACTCTTCCAAACCCTTCATGGCTGAAAATAACCTTTAGAGAACCCCCTAGCCATCCAACACCTTCTCCTCCCACCAATCCCTTGATTCCCTCATAGAAACACTCTACACCAACCCTTCAAACAATTCAAAATAAAATCCAACTCATCTCTCCTCCTAGCCACCCATTTAATTAATTTGAACAAGTTAAAATCCTCCTTTTAATGTGCCAAAACCGAAACCAACTCCTTCCCCCTCTCTCGACACAAAAACAAAGCAAAAAGTCGCTTTGCAAACAACAACTGCCCCCTTGCACCATGAGGCGTCACCTTCCCAAGGCCTAAAGTAGCGCCTCCTTGCCACTCTTCCAAAGCAATTCTTGAGTCAAAACCTCCCAAATATTTCTCTTAAGACCTCCAATAGCCAAGCTCCCCTACTTAGCACTAAAATCAAAAACTTCCTAAGGCATCACTTACCTTCTAGGGTTCTCCAAACCCCCTAAAACTCACCCAACTTCACCATAAGCCTACTATCACTAAAGTTATGCCCTAAATGCATAACCCCTAAAACTCGGGTGTTACATCTGATCACACCTAAGTAAAAAAAAGATCGTTGGCGACTCTATTTCTGGTTTTTTAAAGTCGATCCCCGTTTTTATAAAAACCTTAAAAATGGTTTCGACAGCTTGGCGACTCCACTGGGGATATAATAAGAGAGTCAAGACATAAAATCGATAATTTCATGTCCTTCTGTCCGAATTTAAAAATCTGATCTTAAAAAAATTATGATCCTTTTTATTGCATGAGGTTCTATTTTTATAAAATATTTTTGCATTACATTGCATGACCATTGTGGTCACACCTTTTAAGTGGGAGTGAGAAGCTACTCCTTCATGAGGTTTCACCTCTGTGCAGGATAGTGAATCGCTTTCAGGATACAGTCGTACCTATGTCTTCGTGAGATTTTCATCTCCATGTAGCCATAGGGAAATGTATTCCCTTGAACCGAACTTGGTCCATATGAGCCTATAATGGGTGAGGATCGAGGAATTTTCTAGTTCGGCTACCTCAACTTTAGAGTTAAACCGCATGTAGAAAACCTAAGGACTTACCCTAGGTAGAACAATACCAACCTTAGCAATCACCCAGATATACGTTTGATTATTTGCTTTATGTTTTACTTTATGTTACTAATTGATTATGTTTTATTTTGTTGCATGTCATTTCATATTTTAAGAGGTATCGATTCACGGTCAGATAATAAATTAGAAAGCTAGTTATGAAGAACGAATTCCTTGATAAAGTGGAGGACAATACAGCCATCCATAGGTGGTTAGAGCAAACGTTATTAGAGAAAGGGATAGTCTAGCTGAAGGGTACACATCAGAATTATGGGACTACACTCGTATTAGCAAGACGTAGAACAATCTCCAGGAATTAAGAGAGATATGGGATCAGTGGAGTAACGAAACCAAGCATTTATTTTACTGTAGCTATGGGGACTTGCCGTACCTGTTGGACATTAAGGTAGATGAACAGCTATTCCGAGCCATCTCCCAATATTGGAATCCTGCGTATAGTTGCTTTACTTTCAGAAGGGTTGATTTGGTACCCATGGTGGAAGAATATACAGTTCTATTGCATTGTCCCAAGATTCAAGTTGACAATGCTTACTAAGGGCCGATAGTGTTCCGACCTTTTTGAGAAAGTTGATGAGTATTAGAGGGATGAGTGAACAGTGGGTCACAGCCAAAATCAAGCAAAAAGGTGAGTGTAAATGCATCCCTTGGAAAGCTTTAAAGGATTTGATTCTAGTATATCCTGATATGAAAAAGAAGGTCGATGTTTTTGCTTTGAGTATATATGGATTAGTGGTCTTCCCTAGGGTATTGGGATATATGGATGAAGCAATCTCAGATATTTTTTATCGACTTGACAAACAAGTCACGCCTGTTCCTATAATCTTGGCTGAGACATTTCGATCGCTGAATGCATGTAGAAGAGATGGCGAAGGCAGTTTATAGGGTGTGAGCAGCAGTTGTTGGCTTGGTTCCATAGTCATTTCTGGAAGGTGGATAAGGTTTCCTATCAAGTATTCTCAAAAATTATTCCCCATTAAAAGAGATAGTGGCTACCCCAAGGAGAGATGACATACCAAAAGAAAATTGGATAGCGCTTCTATGAAATCTTCAAGAAGAAGATGTTGAGTGGAGAGCTTCTTGGATGCTTCCTAATGAGGTGCTGTATAGGTGTGGGAGTTTTGATTGGGTCCCTCTACTTGGTATTTGGGGAGCCATTGGATATGCGCCATTACTCGTACTAAGGCAATATAGATTAAGGCAGTTTGTACCAGTTACGCATGGATTGGCTCAAAGTGAGTTTTCGTATAAAGGAGATAGCTACAAGAAAAGGGTTAAGGAGATCTCTAATGCTTGGAACCAGACCCGTCGCATGAAGAGAGTGGGCGTAAGCCCAATGACGGACCTAAAATATAATGGATGGTGGAGTAGAAGAGTCAATGATAATATCCCTGTGCCAAGTTTAGAAGGTGCTCAACCAATCGAATAGTACTTACGAGTGGTGCCATCAGAATTGGAGATTATAAAACAAGATTTCAAAAGGAGGAATTCAGAGCTCGGAAGGAGAATAGGGAAGTTGGAAGAGGAAAAAATGTACCTAAAATTAGATGTCAATGTTTAGAAATCAGAGACTGAAAAAGTGAGAAAAAAAAAAAGAAAGATCGAGATAGTTTGAAGACGGAATATAAGAAGCTTCGTTTATCGATGAAAAAATGCAACAGGAGGTTCAAGAGGAAAAGGCCAAAGCTGACCATAGGGAGAGGAAGTTCCTAGAGATGCAGATGCAAAACGAGGCCTAGAAAAGAGGTTAGCAGAAAGCCAAAAGGAAAAGAGTGGGTTAAAATCTAGAGTGGCTGAATTGGGATGATCTTTTCACCACCATCGAAGTCGTAATTCTGCAAACGAGCTGAAGTCGAGTTTGAACAAAATTGAGGAAATGAAGGGCAAGATTAAAAGATTAGAATCGGCATTGCAGAATTGTAAACTCGGATCGAGCGTCTTGAAGCAAGAGAATGGCATTGCAAGGAAAAGCTCCACCATTCCCATGACCAAATTAGAAGTCGAGATTACCTCATGGGTGAAGCAATATTTCAAATTTGAGAGGTAGCTGATCATCTACAGAATTTGGCAGCACAGACTGATATTTTGAGCATGAAGTATGAGCTACAGTCGAATCGTGGTCAAGAGATAACCTTTTTATTTGAGAAAATAAAAACTTTGGGCCTTAGGGCGAAAGCATATTTGTAGTCCATTTTATGTAAAGGATTTTATTTTCTAATAAAGTTTTCTAAAATGAAGTTGAATCTGAATCGATGCCTCCTTGCATTCATGCATTTGCATTACATCACATCATATGCATTCAAGTACATAGAGAGAGCCTAATTAGTTAAAATTATCATAGAGAGAGAGAGAGGAAGGAGGAAAATATGAAACTAAACATCAATACGGTACGCGTGCCAAGACAAAGAAAATGGATCAAAGACTTGAACAATTCTAGAGAGACATATAAGACCAGGTGCAAGAGCAACTGGCAAAGCTCCAACAAGAAATAAGAGACCAAATGTTGGAAGCTCAAAGGAACATGATGGCATAAATGGCCCAGATGCTGAACGAGACAATGGACAAAGGAAAATGTCCCATAGTTAATGCTAAAGATAATCAGGACTTTCCTTGGGGTTTCACCCCACCGCATAGGCAAACACAACCAGAGGAATATCTCCGAAGGCTATCTGTCATGATCAGGCCTCAACAAGGGCAAAATGACGCTGGAGTGCCCATAAATTTCCAACTTGGCAGAGGATCCAACCCAGGAGATAACCCTGCTAACCTTGTTATCCCTGACTTAGACATAGCAGAAAAGGAGGGGATGAGAATTGAATCTTCAAGGAAGTTGGAAGACCATTTTAGAAAATGCTGATAATCATCATGGAATTGATGCTAAAGACCTGAGCTTGGTTCTAGATTTGGTGCTTCCTCATAAGTTCAAAATGCCAGAATTTGAGAAGTGCAATGGGACTAGCTGCCCTGAAGCCCATATCATTATGTTCTATAGATGGATGACTGGTTATATTAACAATAATCAACTATTGATTCATTGTTTCCAAGATAGTTTGGTGGGGGAAGCGTCTAGGTGGTACAATCAACTTAGCCGTGCTAGGATTAGCTCCTAGAGGGACTTAGCCCAAGCCTTTATGAAGCAGTACAATCATGTCATAGACATGACGCCTGACAGAATTACCGTACAAAACATGGAAAAGAAGTCAAATAAAAGCTTCAAATAATATGCACAAAGATGGAGGTAGGTTGCTATGCAAGTTTAGCCACCGCTCCTGGAAAAGAAAACTACAATACTTTTTATCAACATTTTGAAGGCACCATTTATCACTCACATGATAGGAAGTATTACTAAGAGCTTCGTAGATATAGTGATGGCAGGAGAAATGATTGAAAATGCCATAAGGGGTGGCAAGATTGATGCAGGAGAAACCACTAAGAGGTCTGCTCCTAGAAAAAAGGATAATGATGTGAATAATACGAGTACATAAAATAAAGGGTACTCAAAGGCAATCACTGTTATCTAGCTGAAAGTAGTTACTGCTGGGCAAAAACGGTCAATAAGAAAGGAATGAGGCACCAAATTTTTTTTGAAAAGCTCTAATTTACGCCAATCCCAATGATGTATAAAGAGCTATACCAAAGTTTATTCGACGAGCACATCATGTCCCTATTTTTTCTACAGCCGTTGCAGCCCCTATATCCTAAATGGTATGACTCAAATGCTCACTATGATTATCATGCGGGAATATGGGGGCATTCAATAGAAAACTGTACTGTCTTCAAAAAGGTAGTTGAGAGGCTCATCAAGATGGGGATTGTAAAATTTGATGGTACACCTAGTGCAGAGAACCCGTTACCTAACCATGGGGAGAAGGGGATAAACGCGATTGGCGAAAATGTCATGAGAAAGATCAAGGAGGATATTGCGGAGGTAAAAACCCCATTGAAAATGGTCTGGAGGGAAATGGTAAGAAGAGGACTGATATTATCCAATTCTAAGAAAGAATGTGAAGAAATAAGGGACTACTGTGAGTTCCACAAAGCAGAAGGACATGAGATCTAGGAATGCGTTGAGTTTAGGGTCTTGGTTCAAAGCCTTATGGACAATAAGGATTTAGAGTTTTATAAAGAAGGTTTAGAGGAAGGAAACATACATGCAAACGAAGGAGAATTGACGAAGAAAAAAGTCAATTATCCGAGGATCATTATCTCCCGACCAAGAAGTACAAAGGGCGAACACAAATGACGCCAAAAGTTGTAATCCAGAAGCCTGTTTCCTTTCCTTACAAGGATAACAAAATGGTACCTTGGAATTACGACTGTAACTTGACAATACCGAGAGTGGAAAGCTCAGTCGAAACTTCTAGGAAGTCCAAAATAAAGGGTCCTACATACGTGGTGGAAGACGTTACGACTCGGTAAATGTTAGAACTGAACTAGTAAAATCAAAGACTTTGGTAGTTGAGTAGGAGAAAGAGGCTGAAGCACTTATCAATGAACCTGTGAAGGAGGAAGAGGCTAAAGAATTTTTGAAATTCTTGAAGCACAGTGAATACAGCATGGTAGAGCAGCTGTGCAAACAACCGGCTCGCATATCAGTACTAGCCTTACTCTTAAGCTCAGAAGTACATCGCGAAACATTAATGAAAGTGTTGAATGAAACTTATGTTACTAAGGATATATCCGTCAATAAACTGGATCATCTGGTTAGTAATATAAGTGCCAAAAACTTTATTTACTTCAATGATGATGAGATTCCACCTAGGGGTATGGGATTGACAAAAGCTTTGCACATCACTACTTGTTGTAAGGGATACACTCTGCCAAGTGTGTTAATAGATAATAGATCGGCTTTGAATGTATTACCATTGTGTACAATGAGAAGATTACCTATAGACAGACCTCACATGAAGACATGCCAGAACATAGTGAGAGCATTTGATGGCACTAAAAGAAGAAGGATTGACATACCGCTGCTAATTGGGCCAAACACATATGAGGTGGACTTTCTGGTGATGGATATTAAGCCCTCTTATAATTGCTTGTTGGAAAGGCCCTGGATTCATTTGGTAGGGGCAGTGCCCTTATCCCTGCACTAAAAATTGAAACTGGTAACAGAAGGTCGACTAGTTATTATAAATACGGAGGAAGATATCATAGCGATGGTTACCAATGACGCACCATACTTAGAGGCGAATGAAGAGGCAACTGAATGCTCTTTTTGATCTTTAGAGTTCGTGAACGCGACATTCATTTTGGAAGGAAATAAGGTGCCAGTCCTTAGGATATCCAAAACCACAAGAATAGGTTTACAAATGATGGTGGGGAAGGGAGCCCTACCTAGAAAAGGACTGGGTAGACATCTCCAAGGAGAGATTTAAGTCCCGATGGTGGTCCACTTTGAGCAAGACATGAGTTTAGAGGAATCTCAGGATTTTGAAGGTGACAGAGATTGTGACTTATCTCCAGATTTGTTAAGAATGGTAAAGCAAGAGGAGAAACAAATTTTACCCCATGAAGAGGAGGTAGAGAACATAGCCTTAGAGGAAGGGAAGGTTGTGAAAATTGGAACGCGCATAGCCAATGAGACGAAACAAGACCTTGTTGAGTTACTACGAAAATTCAAGGACGTCTTTACATGGTCATACCAAGATATGCCTGGGCTAAGTACTGATATTGTAGTACATCGCCTTCCATAAGAGAAGAATGCAAGCCAGTTCAGCAAAAGTTACGAAGGATGAGGCCTGATGTGATGTTTAAAATAAAGGAGGAAGTCAAGAAAAAGTTTGATGCTGGTTTTCTACAAGTGGTCAAATACTCAGAGTGGGTTGCCAACATTGTTCCTGTCCCATAGAAAGATGGAAAGGTCCGGATGTGTGTAGACTATAGGGACTTAAATAAATCCAGCCTAAAATAAAATTTTTCTTGTCCGCATATTGACACGTTGGTGGATAATATGGCGGGATACTCATTGTTTTCTTTCATGGATGGCTTTTCGGGATACAATCAGATTAAGATGCACCCTGAGGATATGGAGAAAACTACTTCCATAACATTGTGGGTTACTTTTTGTTATAAGGTAATGCCATTCAGACTAAAGAATGTTGGAGCAACATATCAAAGGCCATTGTAACATTGTTCCACGACATGATGCATAAAGAGATTGAAGTATATGTTGATGATATGATCACTAAATCTTGAACTTAAAAGGAACACATTGAGGTTTTGAAGAAATTGTTTTTGAGGTTGAGAAAATTTCAATTGAAGCTCAACACGACAAAGTGTACTTTCAGAGTTCGATCAGGGAAATTACTGGGTTTTGTGGTCAGCGAGAGAGGAATCGAAGTTGACTCAAACAAGGTCAAAACAATACAAGAATTACCTCCACCATGCACTCAAAAGGAAGTTCAAGGCTTTCTTGGAAGATTAAACATTACTCGATTTATTTCATAATTAACTGAGAAATGTGATCCCATATTTCATCTTTTCAAGAAACACAACCAAGGTGTATGTGACGAGGAATGCCAGAGAGCTTTTAACAAAGTCAAACAATATCTGTCGAATGCACTAGTATTATCTCCGCCTAATCCAGATAAACCATTAATATTGTATTTGTCAGTGTTCGATAATTCCATGGTGTGTGTACTTGGTCAACATGATGAGTCGGAAGAAAAGAAAAGGCGATATACATCTCAGCAAAAATTTCACTGAATGTGAAATGAGATATTCGTCGATTGAAAAATTGTGTTGCGCCTTGATTTGGGCAACTCGGAGTTTGAGGCATTACATGTTATATCATACAACTTGGTTAATTTCGAAGCTTGATCCGTTAAAATATATGATGGAGTCAACTACTTTAAATGGAAGGATGGCAAGGTGGCAGATTTTACTTTCTGAATTTAATATAGTATATATAAACCAGAAGGCTATAAAAGGAAGCGCAATAGCAGAATTTTTGGCTAGCAGGGCTTTGGAGGATTATGAACCTTTAAGCTTTGATTTCCCCAATGAAGGGTTAATGTATGTGGCAACTACTGAAGAATGTCCATGGAAGCTAAATTTGATGGAGAGTCAAATGCTGTGGGAAATGGAATTGGGGCAATCTTGGTATCTCCTAGTGGTGATCATTATCCATTCACATGCAAATTGGATTTTGATTGCACAAATAACATGACGGAGTATGAAGCATGCATAATGGGAATTCGAGCAGCTGTAGAGCATAAAATCAAAGTGCTAGAAGTATATGGAGATTCTGGCTTAGTAATCTACCAGCTTAAAGGAGAATGGGAGACAAGAGATCCCAAACTAAGTGATTACTGAAAAGTAGTCCTGGGATTGATTGAGGAGTTCGATGACTTTACTTTTAATTATCTCTCACGATATGAAAACCAGATGGCGGATGCTTTGGCAACCCTGGCTTCTATGATTAAAGTAAACAGACCAGAGGATATGAGATCTATTCAGATGAATATCTTCAAAGTTCCAGCTCATTGTTATAACAGGGAAGAGGAGGAAAGAGATGACCACCCTTGGTATCATGATGTATTGTGATACATAAAAAATCGTGAATACCCGAAGCATGCTACTGAGAATGATAAAAGGACATTAAGAAGATTGGCCTCTGACTATGTTTTAGATGGATATATCTTGTACAAAAGAGAAAAGATCAAGTATTATTGAGATGCGTTGATGCTGTTAAAGCTAGAAAAATCCTAGAGGAATTTCATGAGGGCGTTTGTGGAACACACGCTAATGGATTCACAATGGCCAGACAGATAATGAGATTTGGATATTATTGGTCCACCATGGAAAAAGATTGTATCAACTATGCCAAGAGATGTCATAAATGCCAGATTTATGGATACAAAATTCATGTGTCTCCCTAACCTTTGCATGTTATGACTTCCCCATGGCCTTTTTCCATGTGGGGCATGGATGTTATTGGAACAATCTCACCAAAAGCTTTCAATAGGCATCGATTCATCTTTGTGGTAATTGACTACTTCACGAAATGAGTAGAGGCTGCTTCCTACGCTAGCGTTACTAAGTCGGCAGTTAGTCGGTTCTTGAAAAAGGAGATCATTTGTCGATATGGAATGTCTGAGAGGATCATATCAGACAACATACTGAACTTGAACAACAGCACGATATGATCAGTTAAATTTAATTGAAAAAAAGAGGCTAAGAGCTATTCGTCATGGTCAGATGTACGAAAAACGAATGATGCGAGCCTACGATAAAAAAGTTTGCCCAAGAAAGTTTCATGAGGGGGACCTTGTACTAAAAAAGATTCTTCCCATACAAAATGATTTCAGAGGAAAATGGATGCCAAATTGGGAAGGACCATATGTGGTGAAGAAAGCTTTCTCTGGAGGTGCAATAATTCTGACTAAAATGGATGGGAAAAGCTTACCCAATCCTGTGACCTCGGATTCAGTCAAAAAGTATTTTGCTTGAAAAGGAGAAGAGGCCAAAGTGAAAACCCACAAAGGGCGCTTTAAGACTTCTAAAAAAAAGGAGAGGCTAGGGTAAAAACCCGCAAAGGGCACTTTGAGACAAAAGGGGTTTTGAGTTGAAAACCCGAAAAGGACGGCTCAAATTCTGAATAGACACGCAGTCATCTTGCTATACTTGAATCAACAAGAAATGAAGTATGTTGCACATCGGAGCATCAACAAAGTACTTTGGGTCTTCTAAACACATGTTAAGCTCAAAGCAGTCTTCATGGAATTTATATATAGAAGCCCAATCGGTGATATCTAGGGCACTTGATCTTTGTCCTATTCATTTAACTATCTTTGGATTCTTTTTCTTCTCAAAGATATGTTCCCAGTTAATTTTCTTTGTATTTTTGATAATTCATTTAACTCTCTTTGAAATCAATTTATTTGTTACCCATTATTCATAATCATGTTGCCTTGAAATAATGATTGATGAACTAATAATTTAACAAAAGAAGTTATACATATTACTTTGGTAATTTCTAGATAAAACAAGAAACCGATACATGACAATTGTTCAGAATTTCCATGTAATCGATACTTGAGAAAGAAAGTTTAGATGGAGACTATTTCTCTGAATTCTTTGTCCAATTGAGTGGTGGTGACGAAGATAAACAATGTCATCGGGAGAATGGTATGACAGACTAATTTAACGAAAAAAGATTCAAAACCCTAAATTATGGTGGAATGAATTGAAGTTGAAACAATACCTGTATACTAAAATTGCAGTAAGGATAGACAGAAAAAGTTACAATTTCTAGGGGGATGGTTTGAAGGTGATATATACTCCGTGTCTCCAAGGTTCAAGAAGAATGGGCCCTAAAAATTTCCATGGGGAAAATTATTTGAGCAAGAAAATGATAATTCAAGGGAACAAAATGAAACCTTGATGGATAAATGAGTGATAACACTTTGAATAGGAATCATACTCATATCAATTTTGCATTCACATATTAGTATGTCTGAATAGGAGCATTTGACTCATTTCGATCACGGCATTCTAATCATTCGGTATAAGCATAAATCTATTCTAAAGGTCATAGAATGTTGTAGTAGGGTAAATGGTCGTTCTCAGCTTGGTCTCCCTGAAGTTACAGTGGAGCTAACTAAAGAAAGTAGATATGGCATTCCTGAAGTTGCAGGAAGCAGATCGAAGGCATTAGATCTTGTCTCCCTGAGTTTGCAGTGGAACAGATCGAAAACCGTAGATCTGGCATTCTTGAAGTTGCAGGAAGCAGATCGAAGACATCAGATCTTGTCTCCTTGAGTTTGCAGCGGAGCAGATTGAAGACAATAGATCTTACCTTCCTGAAGTTAGGAAGAAGATCAAAGACCTTAGCTTGATCTCTTTGAAGTTGTAGTGGAGCAAACTGAAGAAAGTAGATATGGCATTCCTGCAGTTACAGTGAAGCAGATCGAAGACATCAGTCATTGTCTCCCTGAAGTTGCATTGGAGCAGATTGAAGACGACCGATCTTACATTCTTGAAGTTGCAGGAGAAAGATCGAGGACATTGGTCTGGTCTCTCTGAGTTTGCAGTGGAGCAGATTAAAAAAGTAGATCTAGCATTTCTGAAGTTGCAATGAAGCAGATCGAAGACATCACGTCATTGTCTCCTTGAAGTTGCAGTGGAGCAGATTGAAGACGAGCGATCTTACCTTCCTGAAGTTGCAGGAGAAAGATTGAGGACATTAGTCTGGTCTCCCTGAGTTTGCAGTGGAGCAGATTAAAATAGCAGATCTGGCGTTCTTGAAGTTGCAGTGAAGCAGATCAAATATACTAGTCTGACCTCCCTGAAGTTGCAATAGAGCAGATTAAAAAAATAGTGGATACTGCCTTCCTGAAATTGCAGTGAAGCAGATTGAAGCCATTAGACTTACTGAAATCAAGATGAAATTCCAAGACCATTGAAGTTGCAGTGGAGTGGGAAGCCATTTGAAGAAGTTAAGGTTCAGCAAAGATCGGGCAAAATTGGACCTTCTATTATCTTTGCTCTATTCTCGTTTCACAACAATGAGCAAAGAAGGGCAGCTGTAATCAGCCCATTTTGCTCGGGCCCGTGTAAATAAAAAAAACCGAATAAAAAAATAGAAAAATAGAAAATATATAAAATAAATAAATCAAAGTCCAAATAATTACAGTCCATTTACAAAAAGATGACCCAGTGGCCCAAAACCATTAACCCCATTACACCATTAGCCCAATACTAACCCACTACCCGAATGGACCCAAACTAATGCCCAAACCCAAATACACCCTCAAGACCCAAACCTAAAACAGCCTACCCAGACCCAAAACAGAGACGACCAAAAAAGGCCCAACACTAAACAGTTTTAGAAGCCTAGGGTTTCTGAAACCCTAGGCGCCACAAGTGCCCATCCCTTCACTCATAATCAACCCCGCCCCTCATAATCAGGATGATGGTGCTCCAATGCCGATTCTTAGCCAAGGACACGCAAAAGGGAAAGAAACAACAGAAAAAAAATGGCAGAATCGGTGTATTTCCTTTTTTTTCATTTTTTTTCATTTTTTTGGGTTATAAAGACCCCAATAATCTGTAATATACATACACAAAAAATACATGAATATACAGATACAGAGATTAATAAAAAAAATCTATCAACAGAGGTGATTATTTTTTTTGCTATCTTTCGCATTTTTTCTTATTCTTCGATTCATGCATATATATATATTTTTACAAATACTAAAGTAGAATAAAAAAACGAGTTTTACCTTTTGATTCGTACCGGAGAAATAAAGTTTTGGCCTCCGGCCGCCGTCCTCGGAGGCACGTGAGGCGCGTCGGTGCGTGGCCCATGATTCCGATGATCGAACTCCAACAGAGGAGAGGAGGGATTGAGAGAGTTTTTTTAGAATTTTTTTTTAAAACTGAGACCAAATGAATTTTTTCTCTGAAAATTGATTTATATAGGCCAAAGAAACGACGCCATTTTGGTGTGGTCAGTTAATGACCAAAACGGCATCGTTTTAAGGCTAGATCCGCGCGTTGACCCGAAAACTTGAGGAGGATCCGCGTGTTTTTATGAGACTTGTATCTCATTTTAATTTAGTCCTTTAGGTTACTTAAAGAGCCAAAATCAGAATGACGTCGTTTTGGAACAAAAGGCATAATTGCCCAATAAATCCCTGTGGTTTAATGCGCATTTCGATTTGGTCCTTTTACATTTTATTTTTTTATTTGTTTAATCCCCATTTCTTTATTTATTTTTAAAACCTTTTTATTTTTAAATTATTCTAATACTATATTGAATTATTTTATCATATTAAAAATTTATATTATTTTTATTATTTGTATATTGATTTATTAATAGTATAAATTTATATATATTAAATTACTATTATGTATTATTTTATTTAGTTTAATATTTTTTATGACTAGTGTATTATATATCTGTTTTATTTTAAATTATTTTACTAATCATTTTTATTATGTATTATCATTTATATATGTATTAAGTTACTAAATTATGTATTAGTTATAAGCACTTTTATATTTTTCATATGCTTTAAATTTTTTTTGAAATCGCATATACTTTTATTTTTTTATATTCATTCAACGTTTAAATATTTTATTCATTTTTATCTTGTTTATGGAATTTAACATTTATTTCTTGAATTTTTTATATTTCATGAAGATTTTAATTTCCGCTACTTATTTTATATCTCATGTTTATTTACTTATGTTCTTTTAATAACTTATTATTGCTTAGAAAGTTCTTTTATTTGTTTATATATTCATGTTATATTATTCTTTAATTATATTAGTAGTAATTGTTAATATAATTTGTAATCACTATGAATTGCTATTAAGTATGTATGTTATAATGTATCAATGTAATATCTTACTCAAACAATTGTTTTATAAAACATCTTTTGAATTGATGCATTTTATTCAAATAGTTTTTAAAAAATACGGTGATATCTAATATTTGGGAACTTCGAGAAAAAATTGTGCCCTAACTCACTGGTGTTTTGATTTTTATCGTTGAACTTAAAATATTAAGTATCCATTTTTCTTTTAAAATTGAAATTTATAAATTTTCAAATCTAAACTTATTCTCGGAAATTCAAAACGTTATATCCTAACTTATTAGATATGATGTTTTGTGTCTCGAGATAAGAATTTTCTATATAAAGGTGAGCCTAGTTTCGAAGCCATGAGATGTTATATCCTAACTTACTTGGTATAACATTTTATTTCTTTGAGATAGGTAAGTCTTGGTTTTCTTTCTAATAAAAGGATCATATTTTAAAATTTTCAAATTTTCAACATTAGGACATGATTTTATCAATTAGGTACCAATTTTGGACGTTATGAGGGTGCTAATCCTTCCTCATACATAACCGACTCTCAAACTCGTTTTCCTGAATTTCATAGGCCAAAATTAATGTTTTAAACAAAACATGTTTTATAAGGTGATCTGATCACACCTAAGTAAAAAAGGATCGGTGGCGACTCCATTTACGTTTTTTTAAAGTCGATCCCCATTTTTATAAAAACCTTAATACTGGTTTCGATAGCTGTCTTTCTACTTTTTCCCCATCTACTTCCAAATTTCCGTGACTCGTTAATTTGACTTTTGCGCGTTATTGGTAAGTTTCAGCTTTTGCTAATCTAAACGTTATTTTGAATACTTTCTAAGAGGGGTTTCCTTTTGGTGTTTAAGAGTTAATCAAGGGACTGTATATCGTTCCCAATCCATGAGTTAAGTGCGTGGAATTATCGTTTCGATCGAAGGTATGGTTATCGATAGTTAAGGGATGAACGTCTTGTTACAATCTCATTTAAGTTTTGATAATGTTACTAAAATTGGGTGTTGGAATGTCGGTTTTTAGGTTCTCGAGTGCTCAGGGATCGTTTTAACATCAATCGGTACCAAGTGTGCACCCAAAAATATAGAAAATAGGGTTTCATTGAAAGCCAAAAACCTCACTGTCGGTGCCACATGGGCGTGTGGTTGCCTGTGTGGTAGGCCGTGTGCTAGAACACGGGCGTGTGATCGACGAGGCCATGCCATGCGCATAAGACACGGTCATGTGATGGCCAGGCAAGCCGTGTGTGACCACGAGCCAGACAAAGTTAGATCGTGTGGGCCCACACGGGCAGGCCACATGGGCATGTGGGCTCATTTAACTGAAAAGTATCTTAAGGTTGCACGGGTCGCCCAAGTCTACTGTGAACCTACTGTAGGGTCGGTAAGCACTGCTTGGACCCCTATATGCGCAAATTGAATGCATTATATATGCACTAAGCTTGATGCTTATGTGCATGTATACTGAATTGTATGTGTAAATGTTAATCATATAATAGCATGTCATTTATTGTATGTTTGCATTGCATTGGGTTGGGATGATGATATGTGGAGGAAGTGTACTGAAAGGCTCTTAAGCCTAATATCTAGCAGCTCAGCTACAAATTTACTGATTTTGTGCTGAATTCGGTACTACTTAGAGTGTAGGCATGGGTGGGTGCTTTTAACCCCACATAGAGTGTAGGGATGGACGAAGATGGTGTGTAGAGGCTGGTTAGATAGGATTCTGTTACTAATAAATGCATTTACATCTTTATTCTTGTGACGGGCTTAGGCCTAATACATATCGATTCTTGGCGAATCAAATGGGCTAAAGCCCGAATCGCCATCGGCCGAGATGGGCTTAGGCCCATCGCATTTGACTTTTGTTATGACTCCTTTGTATGCATGTTTTCTGTAGGGATTACACACTGAGTTTACGTAAACTCACCCATTCAGTTTAATGTGATCAGGTGATAAACCGTAAAAGTAACATATTTTAATCCCACATTGTATGCTTTTGGATGAATTTATCCTCGATTTATGTAAACGGTGCTCTTAATCCTTTCTTTTCATGTCTTATGCTCGTGAAAGCATTCAGATAAAAAGAACGAAACGCGGGCTTAAAAGGACCAAATTGGGCCAACCCAAGAAATCAACACTACCGACTTCAAGCTACACTAGTGCCTTTGCCATTCACTTCACACGGCCATGCCACGATTTACACTACCATGCCCTAATTAATGTGCTCGAAGCATGGCTGACCTCCACGCACAGCAGTGCCAAAGCAGTCTAGTTTTAAAATTTATAAAGAATGATCGAACACAGAGACTAACTATGACAACGATAGAGGTAAGTGCACCTATCGAATAGTAGTATAGTTAAGGCAAGAATATCTTATCGAACCCAAGGGAACCTAAAAGTACTACTACTCACTTTCTTTCTATTATTTAGCCTAAAATATGGAGTGATTGGATTATTAAACTAATGAAATACTTAAACTAAATGCAAAGACAAAAGAATGAATTGGAGAAAGACTTTAAGAAAACTCAGTTGATAAAGACGATACCCTCAGGAAGAATCCACCTATGACTTCACTTATTATTTATTCCCCAAACCATATGATTTCTTTACTTAGCTTGATCCGTGAGACTCCCTAACCTATATTAAACCCTCTCTCAAGGTGAATAATGCCTAACCTTAGGTTAATTAGTGGAACTCTCGTTCTCTTATAATAACCCCTAAGGAAGTAGTAAATTGATTAATGGATTCCCATATTAGGTTTCACCCTAATCTGATAAAATCTCGTAACCCTATCTCTAGGCACCCGATCAACTCCGCTTAATTATGCTAGATCTACTCTCAGGCAGGGTCTATTCCTCCTCCACCTAAGCACATCGAACATAAGAATAAACAAAACATCTCAAGAGTAAAGAATAAACAAAACATAAGAACTCCCTAAAACCCTAAACAAGAAGGTATTAAAGAGAGATCCTCATAAGAAATCTTGAATGGAGTTTCTTGACTTCTTGAGATGGATCAATTGGCTATCTTTAAGTGACTCCCTAAAAAATGAATGCTTCGGTAAAAAGCCTCTGCCCAAAAAGCTCTCCTTTAATGCCTGCCTTGGCTTATTTATAGAGCTTTGGGATGCTATACTTGGCTCCTAAGTATCTCCTTCAAGTAGAATTACTATTAGGGTGTTTGAGTAGACTTAAAAGTATGTTTCTTTGGCTTCAAGCATCCAACTTTGAGTGAAATTGCTTATTCCCACGGAAGGGGCATGGCCATGGCACACGCCCGTGTAAATCGTGGTTGGGTCGTGTCTCGATTCTATCATTTTGGGCACGGCCGTGGCAAGTCGGGGTTCAGGCCGTGCTTCAGGTCTGTCGATTTGGGAACGGCCATGTAGATCACCAGGCACGTCCATGTGTAGTAAGTGGATGATGCACAGCTTTTGTGTGATGGAGTTAAGGCCGTGCTCTAGGTATTTGGCGAGGCACGGTCATGTGGAATTTGGGCAAGCCATGTTGATTGCTTGCTAAGGCCCAATTACTCCATTTTAAGCCTATTTTGTGTTCTTTTTATCCTCGGGTACTTTCCTGAGTATAAACATGAAAAGAAAGGATTAAAAGCACCTTTTTACAGAAATCAAGGGCTAATTCATCCAAAAGCATACTAAATATGGGGTTAAAATATGTTACTTTTACGATTTATCAAATACCCCCACACTTAAGCTTTTGCTTGTCCTCAAGCAAAATTCTCAATTTACAATTAAAATGAACTTTCCATAATTCACAATTCCTATCGACAATGTCTCATCATAATTCATGGATAATTTATACATGGATAATTCAACTCCAAGAACCCTAAAGATTCAATTACAATAAGTCATACCTTTATAGCACGAAAACATAGGTGTCTCCCCTTATCTAAGTGATTACCTTTAATTCAAAATCAACAAGGACTGACATCCTCACTAAAGATTCACTCAAATCACTCAAAAGTGTTTAAGGTTCAAGAATAAGCACTCTAAGTCGAACCTGAAAAGTTAATCCCATAGGCTTGCCTGAAAATCAAATCTCCACCACTGTATATGAGATGATACACAAATCAAAAGGTCTTTAATCAGGGTTGTAACGGGGCTAGGGTTAAAAGGTGTGGATAAAGGCTGAATTAGATGTTATAATCGAGATTGAATTGACAAATTACCTAATTTAAATACAATGAACTAAATATGAATATTTACATCGAATGAAAACTAATAATACCTACTATTGATAATTACTCTATAATAAGAGTATTTTCATCACTTAAAATTTTATAATACTTTAATACGAGCTTTTTCTTCAACAATTGGAGTTTTAAATGCTCTAAGCTCTTTTATTTACTACTAATATTGAATATACTTGGATTTTTTTTAGAACAAACTAAAACAAACATAATAGAAGGAACTTTGATAATTGAAATAACCTAATTCAGCAATTGATCAAATCAATTCTCGATAAAGGGTAGTCAAAGGAATGTTGATAACAAATACAAAGGGATTTTGGGTTAATATTAGTGGGTGAGTCAATAAAAAGGTTGTTAAGATTCAATGGGGTTCACTAGGGGTTAATTTGTATGGATAGGCTTTTTAGCGGAGTGAATCGGGTTAAAACCTAGGTGCCTTTATCATCTCAGTGTATCAAATCATTAATGTGGTCTCGACATGTATAAACGAGGCAAGTTCTAGAATAACAGTTCAAAGTTGACACACTCATAATCAATAAAGTGAGCACGAAAAAGGGTATATGCTTTATAAGGCTCAAAATCTCACAAAAAATTATGGGTGTTTTGACATCAATCCTTATAAATTTTGAACTTCAAGGTGATACTCAAATTAGGTTCAACAACCTATCAATTTGAATTTTAAAAAGTAGACTTATCATGCTCGATTCTCTAGTATCCTTCAAATTTAATCATCAATGCACAATTAACTATGACTTACTCTAAAACAAATCAATAAAAATCATAAATCATTAGAAATTTCATCTTAATTAATAATATGAGAAAATACTTAAGATCAAGACTAATTTCGTGGTTTTGAGAATTATGCAAAAGTTAGGCACTATTACCCCCACACTCAAGGTGTACATTGCCTCAATGTACAAAGATAGATAATGAAATTTATGTGCCAAATCAAAAAGAAGTGGGGAAAGTAATACTCCCAAAATCTGGATGATCCTAGTGTCTTTGGTGGCGGTGATGGTGTTTTCTATGGGCTGGTGGAGTGGCTATCGAGAAGCAATTTGCTAGATGAAGAAATTGGGTAGCCTATGAAGATATAGCCAAGAGATCTAGAGAAATAATAATAATATACTAATAATTATTTTAAAGATTAAGGAAATGAAAAGAAGGAGACAAAGAAGAAAACTGAAATTGAAAGAAAAGACTAATGGACTAAGGAGTCCTTATTGTTGGATGGTTTGCGAAGTGGGTGTGACCTCAAAGGCTGTGGTGTGTGATTCCCTAGCAGCCTTTAGAACCTAAAACCAAGAAACTAATATGAAATAAATTAAATTAAGCAGAAAAGAAGTATAGATAAGGAAAATAAAGGAGACGAGAAAAGAAAAATAGAACCGAAAAGGTTTCCGAGACCCTTGGCGTGTCAATTAAGTGAAGCTGCCGACATGAACTCATGTTGAGGTCTCCTCTAAGGAGATGATGCTTACGTTTCTTCGGCATGATCTTTGTGTTGCTCAAGTGTCTTGGATCTTTTCTATGAATAGGAAGAAAAATTTGAAAGAAAAGAGAAAGAAGGAATAAGAAAAAGATGAGACAAAGAGGGCCGGCTATGGGGATTTAAATAGGATTTTAAATGCAGCACGTTCCAAGCGCCCATGTCCGAGGGTGTGTCGATTCACACGTGTCGAGCACGGTCGTGTTGTGAGGTGTGTTGTCCTTCGCGCCTATTTTGTTGGGTTGCATGCAACCTAAAAAGCCAGTATAGAACACGGTTAGAATGCAGGCGTGGTCTACCCATGCTAAATAAGTCGATATCTTAGCATGGTCGTGAGGCACGATCGTGCTATTTTTGTCGCCACCGTGCTTTGAGTGGTTGGATCCGTGACGTTGGGGGTGGTTGGGTGACTTGCACTCTCGCTTTTGTCGATGTGGTAGTTACGGTGGTCCACACGGCCACGCATACCCACTGATGTGTAAGGCCAGTGTGGCACAGGAACTATATCTTTGCTTTAATTGTAAAGAGAGAAGAGAGGAAAGAAAAGAAAAGAAAAGAAAAATAATTTTGAGAAATAAAAATTGTTAGCGCTCGTGTTGCCTCCGAAAAGTGCTTGTTTATAGCCTTAAGCTAGACTGTCTTAGGCTTTGAAAATTTAGGGAGGTTTAAAGGTTTGAATACTTTCCCTCTTACTAACAATTTTATTTTCGTGACAAAGTTTAGGTCGAGAAGTGTTTACCTTGAAATTGCTGAAGATTGGATTGCTTACCTCGACTATTTCGTGTGGGAAAACATTGCGTACCTAAAGGAGTATTTCTTCCTGTTTCTTCAGTTTTGTTGAACTGATGTAAGGATCGGCTTTATCTAACAGCACTTGATCTTCTATTTTAAAGTGATTTGATGTCCCTATGAGCTCTTATGGTGGTTCCTCAGGTTTTATTTCGTGCGGTCCGGTTTTTCTTTGGTGTGTATCTTCTGCTCTTCTAAATTATTGATCGTATGATTTTGTGTTGGCTGAGTTTTGATGCTTTGTGATGTTTCCTATGATGAAGGTTGAATAATTTGATTATCTATTGAAACGACTTTCTTACCTTCATCTTCTATGGTTCTAGCTAAGTCGAGAGCTTGAAGATTGACTGATTCATCTCCTACACGAAGTATGAGTTCTCCTGTGGCAACATCAATTTTAGTTTTGGCAGTTGCAAGAAAAGGTCTTCCTAAAATTAAAGGGATTGAATTTTCCTCATCCATGTCTAAAACAACAAAATCTACTGGGAAGACAAATTTATCGATTTTTACTAAAACGTCTTCAATAATACCCCTAGGAATTCTAACAGTTTTATCAGCTAGTTGGATACTCATCCTAGTTTGTTTGGGCTTCCCTAGACCTAGTCGTTTAAATAGTGTATAAGGCATGACATTTATACTTGCCCCTAAATCAGCTAACGCATTATCAATAGTTAAACTACCAATTAAACATGGAATCGTAAAACTCCTTGGATCTTTTAATTTCTGCGGTAGTCGGTTTTGTAGCATTGCTGAGCATGTTGCGTTAAGTTCCACATGTTGCTCTTCATCTATTTTGTGTTTGTTTGTTAAGAGCTGTCTTAAAAATCTCCTTGAGTCGGGCATCTGAAAAAGAGCTTCAAGAAGAGGTAATTTAATGTGTAATTTCTTTCAAAGTTTTAAAAACTTACTGAATTGTTCCTCTGAATCATCTCTTTTCAATGCTTCGAGATAAGGTATTCGAGGATGGTACTCTTTAATTACCGGTTTTTCTTGTGCTACCTCAATTTTACCTGTTTCTTCCTTGGTTTCTTGTACTAAGGTGGGCTTGTCTACCTTTGTATCCTCTTGAGATATGATGGCTTGTATCTGTTCTTTTGGGTTTATTTCTGTGTTGCTTGGTAGACGTCCTTGTTGACGTTCTGAAACAAGCTTTGTGAGTTGTCCCACTGACCTAGTGATTTCCCCGACTTGTTCCTTGATTTCTTTGATCGATATTCCTTGGTTATCAAGTGTTGTATTAGTTCTTTGGAGACGGGCATCTGTGTCTGCCATGAACTTTTTCAGCATCTCTTCAAGACTCGGCTTCTTTTCCGGTGGATAAGGTTGATTTTGGTAATTTGGAAGAGGTTGCTGTCTTTGATTTCCTTGCCCTCCCCATGAAAAATTTGGGTGGTTTCTCCAACCTGGATTGTAAGTGTTACTATAAGGATTATTATTAGATCAAAAATTGTTACCTATATAGTTTGTCTGCTCGTTTTCTGCTTCTGGTTGGTAAGGTGGGTACTCAGAATTCGCCACATTCCCACTTGCTTCACATTGCATGACTAGATGTACCTGTGGACAACATAAATTATCAAGCTTTTTATTCATTAACTCCATTTGTGTTGACAACATTGTCACTGCGTCTATGTTAAAAACTCCAGCTGATTTTGTCGGTTTAGCCCTTGTAATTTGTCATTGATAGGTGTTCAATGACATCTCCTCAATAAAATCATAAGCCGCTTCAGGAGTTTTGTTGTTCAAAGTTCCACCGGCTAATGAATCAATCATTTGCCTAGTTGGAGAATTCACACCATTATAGAAAGTTTGGACTTGAAGCCACAAAGGTAATCCGTGGTGTGGGCATCTCCTTAGGAGATCCTTATATCTTTCCCATGCATCATATAATGTTTCTGCGTCATTCTGCACAAAAGAAGATATATCATTCCTAAATTTAGCCGTTTTGGCTGGTGGAAAATATTTTAAAAGAAATTTTTCGGTCATTTGATCCCATGTGGTGATTGACCCTCGTGGTAACGAAGTTCAACCACTACTTTGCTTTGTTCCTTAATGAAAAGGAAATAACATCAAGACGTATGGCATCGCCGAAATGCCATTTATTTTGAAGGTATCACGAATTCTAAAAATTAGATATATGAGTGTTTGGATCCTCATCCGCAAACCATCAAATTGAACAAATTGTTGAATCATTTGTATTGTGTTAGGCTTTAATTCAAAATTATTAGCAGCTATAGCGGGCCTAACAATACTAGATTCGCTCTGTCAAATTAGGTTTAGAATAATCATACATAGTATGCGGAGCATTCATTCTTGCACATCGGCGGTGGATTATTTTCGCCATCCCTTCATGAGGATTGGATCTTTGCTATTCTTCTCTTTGATAGTCTAGAGCTCGCCTAGTTTCTCTGCGATTTTTGCAGTGGTAGCTTCAATGTCACTTTCAGTATTCTAATGGTCCTTTCGGTTTCTTCTAGTCATAAACTAGAGGTACCGATATGAAAAGAAAGAAATAAATTTAGAAAAACAAAAACAAAAATATATGTATAAAGAGAAAGTTTAAAATAAAAATAATGGCTAAAGTAATAGAAATAGAGCATTCTTAATATTTTAGATGTCCCAAACATGCGCTAAAAACTTGATCATTTGCAAAATAGTCTAGTTTTAAAATTTATAAAGAATGATCGAACCTGTAAACTAACTATGACAACGATAGAGGCAAGTGCACCTATCGAACAGTAGTATAGTTAAGGCAAGAATATCTTATCGAACCCAAGGGAACCTAAAAGTACTACTACTCACTTTCTTTCTATTATTTAGCCTAAAATATGGAGTGATTGGATTATTAAACTAACGAAATACTTAAACTAAATGCAAAGACAAAAGAATGAATTGGAGAAAGACTTTAAGAAAGCTCAGTTGATAAAGACGATACCCTCAGGAAGAATCCACCTATGACTTCACTTATTATTTATTCCCCAAACCATATGATTTCTTTACTTAGCTTGATCTGTGAGACTCCCTAACCTATATTAAACCTTCTCTCGAGGCGAATAACGTCTAACCTTAGGTTAATTAGTGGAACTCTCGTTCTCTTATAATAACCCCTAAGGAAGCAGTAAATCGATCAATGGATTCCCATATTAGGTTTCACCCTAATCCGGCAAAATCTCGTAACCCTATCTCTAGGCGCCCGATAAACTCCGCTTAATTATGCTAGATCTACTCTCAGACAGGGTCTATTCCTCCTCCACCTACGCACATTAGATTAAATTAAGCAACAAAATTAAGAACAAACCAAGTACTTATCATATAATTTTAGAAATCAAATAACAAAATCCATTATAGGTTTCATCCCTTGAGAATCGAGGGTTTAGTTCATAACTAAATACGAAAACATCTCAAGAGTAAAGAATAAACAAAACATAAAAACTCCCTAAAACCCCCTAAAGGTATTAAAGAGGAGATCCTCCGTCTTGAATGGAGTCCCGACTTCTTGAGATGGATCAACTGGCTATCTTCAAGTGACTCCCTAAAAAATGAATGCTTCGATAAAAAGCCTCTGCCTAAAAAGCTCTCCTTTAATGTCTTCCTTGGGTTGTTTATATAGGCTTTGGGATGCCATACTTGGCTCCTAAGTATCTCCTTTAAGTAGAATTACTATTAGGGTGTTTGAGTAGACATAAAAGTATGTTTCTTTGGCTTCAAGCATCCAATTTCGAGTGAAATTGCTCATTCTCGCGGTAGGGGCACGGCCATGGCACACGCCCATGTAAATCGTGGTTGGGTCGTGTCTCGATTCTGTCATTTTGGGCACGGTCGTGGCAAGTTGGGGTTCAGGCCTATCGATTTGGGCACGGCCATGTAGATCACCAGACAAGTCCGTGTGGTAAGTGGATGATGCACAGCCGTGTGTGATGGAGTTAAGGCCGTGCTCTAGGTTTTTGGCGAGGTACAGTCATGTGGAATTTGGACCAGGCCGTGTTGATTGCTTGCTAAGGCCCAAGTACTCTGTTTTAAGCCCGTTTTGTGTTCTTTTTATCCTCGGGTACTTTCCTGAGTATAAACATGAAAAGAAAGGATTAAAAGCACTTTTTTACAGAAATCAAGGGCTAATTTATCCAAAAGCATACTAAATATGGGGTTAAAATATGTTACTTTTACGGTTTATCACCTATGATGAATTTTGTTATTTGATTTCTAAATTATATGATAAGTACTTAGTTTGTTCTTAATTATATTGCTTCAAATAATAGAAAGAAAGTGAGTAGTAGTACTTTTTAGGTTCATCCATGATAGATTTATCGTTCGATAAGATATTCTTGCCTTTAACTATACTTTAATATAGGTTAGGAGTCTCACGGATCAAGCTAAGTAAAGAAATCATATGGTTTGATAGGTGTTTTCACTTGCCTCTATCGTCTGTCATAGTTTTTCAGTTTCATAAACCAATCACTCCATATTTCGTTCGATCATTAGTACTTTTATAAATTTTAAAATATTCTAGACTATTTTGCATACGATCAAGTTTTTGGTATCGTGTTTGACACGATCAAGTTTTTGGCACCGCTGTCGGAACACTAAAATATTAAGAAAACTCTATTTCTATTACTTTAGCCAAAAAATTTTATATTTGCAATTTATTATTATATTATTCTTTATTATTATTTCTTTTTACTTTGCTAATTTTTTCCTCTATTTTGATTTTGGCAGAAAATTTTAGTCTATGGAAAAGATGGCACTGAATAATTATCAGTGGCAAGGCATGGAGGCAATTCCTTCCAAAGCAACCAGTGTTTTCAACCTCGACGTGGTCACCAGGTTATCTAGTCAGTTAGAGATGATGAATAAAAAGTTTGATGATTGGTATAGTCCCTCGCAGGTACATCCAGAAATACAATATGATTTGAATCTAGGAGGCATGGTGAATCCTGAGTACCCACCCTACGGATATGGCATGGAAAATGAGCAAGCTCACTATACAGGTAACTATTCTAGATATCAAAATAATTTTTATAGTGACACTTATAATGCAGGTTGGAAGTACCATCCCAATTTCTCGTGGAATTATCAAAATAGCCAAAGATCGGAACTTCCTCCAGATTTTCAACAACCACCTTACCAACAAGAAGGGGAGCCGAATCTTGAAGAGATGCTGACAATTTCATGGCATCCACAGATTCTCGTCTCCAAAAGACTGAAGCAGCACTTGATGAACAATAAAAATCGATCAAAGGGATCGAGAATCAAGTTGGAGAACTTACTAGGTCAGTGGGACATCTCGCAAAGCTAATACGACCGCTAGGATGTCTACCAAGTAACACCGAGGTTAACACAAAGGAGCAAATTCAAGCCATCTCAGCTCAAGACAGTAAAGGGTTAGATGAACCAAACTCAATACAAGAAAACAAGGTAGACGAAGGTAAGATAGAGGTAACACAAGAAAAGCAAAAATCGGTAATCAAGGAGTACCAACCTCGCATACCTTATCCCAAAGCAATGAAAAGAGACGATTCAAAGGAACAGTTCGGTAAGTTTCTTAAACTCCTAAAGAAATTACATATTAACTTTCCTCTCCTTGAAGCTCTTTTTAGATACCGCACTCGAGGAAATTTTAAGATACTCTTGACCAACAAACATAAATTAGACGAAGAGCACCACGTGGAGCTAAACGCAATGTGCTCAAGAATTCTACAAAATAAACTGCCATGGAAATTAAAAGATCCAGGGAGTTTTACAATTCCATGTTTAATTGGTAGTTTATCTATTGATAATGTGTTAGCGGATTTAGGGGCAAGCATCAATGTTATGCCTTACAAAATGTTTAAACAACTAGGTCTAGGAAACCAAGACAAACTAGGATGAGCATTCAATTAACTGATAAAACTATAAGAATTCCTAGGGGTATAATAGAAAATGTTCTAATCAAAATTGATAAATTCGTATTCCCAGCAAACTTTGTCGTTTTAGACATGGATGACGATAACACGATCCCTTAATTTTAGGAAGACCCTTTTTAGCAATTGCCAGAGCTAAAATTGATATCTATGCAGAGAACTCATACTTCGTGTAGGCGATTTAGATAGTCACTCTTCAAGCTCTTGACTCGGCGAACATCAAGTGATAAAGGTGAGAAAGTAAATTCATTGATAACCAACTTGTTCAACCTTCATTCTAGGAAACACCACAAAGCTACAAACTGAGCGGATCATAGACCTCGTACTAATAGAGAAGAATTACATGAGGAACCGTAACCACACGAAGTGAAACCAAGAAAACCCTAGACAGTGATAGGAACAACAAATCACATCAAAATAGAGGATCGGTATTGTTGAATAAGGAAGACCTCGAATCACCAATTCGTAACTCAAGGCAAACGAAGAAATCACTTTTGAGGTACTTAATGTCTTCCTATACGGCACAGTCGAGGTAAGCAATCCTAAATTCAACACTTTTGAGGTAAACATTACTCGACTTAAAATTTATATCCATAACCGAGTTGATCAAATGAGAAAGGATTTCCACCTCCTTAAACCACCATGACCATACGAATGAGAGGTAAAATCTAGCTAAGACTATAAACGAGCGCTTCTTGGGAGGCAACCTAAGTACTAACCCCATTTTTATATTTTTTTTATTTTTTATTCTTTTCTTTTTCTTTTTAGCACCTAACCATAAACTAACCAAAGAGCAGATTTCTAGGCCACATGGCCCTACACACGGGCGTGCCCGTGGCCATGTGGAAGATAGGGCCTGAACCATGGGCGTGCCGTTAGCCGTGCACAAACAGAGAATAAACTTCTTTCTCTAACACGGGCTACGATACTAGTCCACGCCCATGCCGACGCCCCGTGCGAGGTTATTGACTCGTCAAGCATGGGATAAATACGGTCGTGCCACCCAACCGTGCCAACATTCTGACTTATCGAACACCGGAGGAACAGGCCCGTATTGAATGACCGTGTGAAGAAAGGCATGGGTGTGCCACGACACCCATGGCCATGCCCGAACACCCTGAATGTGATCAAAATTCAAAATCCCAAAACATGGGCTACATATCTATTTAAACCTCATTCCCCATTTTTCTAGTTGTCTTTCATTTTCCATTATTTATTTTTGTTTCTATTTTATTTCATCATTATTTTTTTTACTTTACTTTATTTTATTTTATTTTATTTTATTTTATTTTCTTCTTCTTATTCTTTATGATATTTAGATTTAGCTTAGGATACAATAAAACCAAGCCGCTACTTCGAGGATTCAATTTCAAACGGTTCAAGACGCTTCCCCACGTTCACCTCCAATCTTATCCGATTTCTTTTCATAGACTTCATCCAAAAATTCAGGAAGTGTTACTTCTCCCCTTCTCTTTTGATTTTATTATTACATAATTGTTTATCTATCTTTGTACATTGAGGGCAATGTACATCTTAAGTGTGGGGGGTAAAAGTACCTGACTTTTTGCATTATTCTCAAAATCCTAAATTTAGTCTTGTTTGAAAGTAATTTTCTCATATTACTAATTAGGATGAAATTTCTTATGATGTATGATTTTTATTGATATGTTTTAGAGTAAGTCAGAGTTAATTGTGCATTGATGATTAAATCTGAAGGATACTAGAGAATCGAGCATGATAAGTCTACTTTCTAAAAATTAAAAATTAATAGGTCATTGAACTGAATTTGAGTATTACTTTGAAGTTTGAAATTTACAGGGATTGAGGTCAAAAACACCCATAATTTTTGTGAGATTTTGAGCCTTATAGAGCATATATTCTTTTTCGTGCTCACTTTATTGATTATGAGTGTGTCAACTTTGATTGTTATTCTAAAACTTGCCTCGTTTATACATGTCAAGACCACACTTTTGATTTGATATCTGAGATGATAAAGGCACCTAGGATTTAACCCACTTACTCCATAAAAAGCCTACCTTCACAAATTAACCCTAGTGAACCTCGTTGAATCCTAACAACCTTTTTATTGACTCACCCACTAATATTAACCCAAAACCCCTTTGTATTTGTTATCACCCTTTCTTTTGACTACCCTTTAATCGAGGTTTGATTTGATTAAGTTACCAAATTATATTAGTTCAGTAGTTACATTTATCATTTATGATGTAATATCTTAGTTTGTTCTTAAAAAAAAGCTTAGAGCATTTAAAACTCCAATTGTTGAAAAAAAGCTCGTATTAAAGTATTATTAAATTTCAAGTGATGAAAATACTCTTTATTATAGAGTAATTATCAATAGTAAGTATTATTAGTTTTCATTCGATGTAAATATTCATATTTAGTTCATTGTTTCTAGTTAGGTAAATTGTCAAGTCAATCTCGATTCTAACCTTCTAATTCAGCCTTTATCCACACCTTTTAACCCAAGCCCCGTTACAACCCTAATTAAAGACCTTTTGATTTGTGTATCATCTCATATACGTGGTGGAGATTTAATTTTCAGGCAAGCCTATGGGATTAACTTTTTAGGTTCGACTTATGAGTGCTTATTCTTGAACCTTAAACACTTCGAGTGATTTGAGTGAATCTTTTGTGAGGATGTCAATCCTTGTCGATTTTCAATTAAAGGTAATTACTTAGATAAGGGAAGACACCTATGTTTTCGTACTACAAAGGTATGACTTATCGTAATTGAATCTTTAGGACTCTTTGAGTTGAATTATCCATGTATAAATTATCTATGAATTATGATGAGACATTGTCAATAGGAATTATGAATTGTGGGAAGTTTGTTTTAATTATAAGTTGAGAATTTTGCTTGAGGACAAGCAAAAGCTTAAGTGTGCGGGTATTTGATAAACCGTAAAAGTAACATATTTTAATCCCACATTTAGTATACTTTTGGATGAATTTATCCTTGATTTATGTAAAAAGGTGCTCTTAATCCTTTCTTTTCGTGTCTTATGCTTAGGAAAGCACCTAAGGATAAAAAGAACGTAAAACGGGCTTAAAACGGACCAAATTGGGCCAACCCAAGAAATCGACACGGCTTGGACTTCAAGCTACATGGCCTTTTGCCATTCACTTCACACACCCATGCCACGATTTACACGACCATGCCACAATTGATGGGAGACTAGAAGCACGGCATGTACCTCGGCGTGCACGCCCCAATCGACATGCCTAAATCAATGAGAGACACGGCTAGAAGGCGACTTACACGCGTGTGCCATGGGTGTGCCCTCTACCGTGGGAAAAAAGCAATTTCACTCGGATTAGGATGCTTGGAGCCCAAGAAACGCAATCCTAAGTCTACTTAAACATCCTAGGAGGAATTCTACTTGAATTAGGATACTTAGGAGCCAAGTAAAGCATCTCAAAGCCTATATAAACACCCAAGGTAGCAACTAAAAAGGGGAGTTCAAAGAGGTCAAAGAGAGAGAGTTTTTGCGAGTTTTCTACGAGCTTTACTCATTTAGGGAATTACTCAAGATAGCCAGTTGATCCATCTCAAGAGCGGAATTCTACTCAAGACGGAGGATCTCTCCTTCAATTCCTTTAGGGGTTTTAGGATTTCTTATGTTTTGTTTTATCTTTTCTCTTGAGATGTTTTCTTATTTAGTTATGAACTAAACCCTTCGATACTTGAAGGGATGAAACCTATGATGGATTTTGTTATTGTTTTCCGAATTTATATGATAAATACTTAGTTTGTTCTTAATTATGTTGCTTAATTTAATCTGATGTGCTTAGGTGGAGGAGGAATAGACCTGCTTTGAGAGTAGATCTAGTATAATTAAGCGGAGTTGATCGGGCACCTAGAGATAGGGTTACGAGATTTTGCAGATTAGGTGAAACCTAATATGGGAATCCATTGATCGATTTACTATTTCCTTAGGGGTTATTACAAGAGAACGAGAGTTCCACTAATTAACCTAAGGTTAGACGTTATTCACTTCGAGAGAAGGTTTAATATAGGTTAGGGATTCTCACGAATCAAGCTAAGTAAAGAAATCATATGGTTTAAGGATAAATAATTAGTGAAGTTATAGGTGGATTCTTCCTGAGGGTATCGTCTTTATCAACTGAGTTTTCCAAAGTCTTTTCCCAATTTATTCATTTATCTTTGCATTTTAGTTTAAACAATTTCATTAGTTTTAGATAAATCAACCAATCACTCCATATTTCAGGCTAAATAATAGAAAGAAAGTGAGTAGTAGTACTTTTAGGTTCCTTGGGTTCGATAAGATATTCTTACCTTAACTATACTACTGTTCGATAGGTGCACTTGCCTCTATCGTTGTCATAGTTACTCTAAAGGTTCAATCATTCTTTATAAATTGTAAAACTTGACTGTTTTGCAGCGATCATCAGGTAATCCCCAAGCTTAGACGAATAGTACGGCGGGGACTCAGCGGTGACCATGGTTAATAAAACTTTCTGTTTGACTTCTGGTTATATTTTTACTATTATTATTGGGTAATTTTGATGTAATTTAGGACTTTCCTTGGACTTTTTCTTTATTGAGGTTTTCATGGATTTAATAACTGCATAAACTCAACGAACAAACGGTTTTCTCTAAAACAAAGGGGTTTTCCTAAAATGGATGTATTTACTAAATTAACTCGATTTTTCATAAAATAAGTGATTTTTTATGAAGCTTCTACAACGAATTATGTTTTAAAACAATCTATTAAGTAAGTAAGCAATTTTGGAAACAACAAGAGATAAATATAAGCTAATAAATGGTAAAGGTTTTAACATGAGAAATTCGTTTTCAAATTCTATTCCATGTGACATTGCCAGATTCGGCCATAATGTCTAGGCCGGGTTTGGGGTGTTACTGATTGTGTGATAGAGTCTTAAAAATTTATAATATAAATGATCTAGCCTAAAAACTAACTGTGACAACGACTTGAAACAAGTGCACCTATCGACCAGTAGTATAGTTTAATGGCAAGACCGGATTGTCGAACCCAAAGGAACCAAAAGTACTAATACTAACTTTCTTTTTATTATTTAATCTAAGAATTAAAGGAATTGTTGTTTAACCTAAAATTAACTAACTACTAAGCTAAAGATGCTAAGATAAAGAGAATGAATTGGGGAAACCCAATTGATTGAGATAATACCCGAGGAAGAATCCACGTAGACTTCACTTGTTATTTAACTTTGAACCAGATAATTTATTCACTTGACTTGGCCCGTAGGATTCCCTAATTTATATTAATACCTCTCTCAAGGCTACTAACGTCTAACCCTAGGTTGATTAATTGAAATCTCTTTCTAATTAAAACCCCTAGAATTGAATTAATTCGATCTATGGACTCCCATATTATGTTTGACCCTAATCCAGCAGATTTTCGTCATCTTATCTCTAGGGTTGTGATTAACTCCACTTAACTATGCTAGGTCTACTCTTAGACAGGGTTTATTCCTCCTCTGCCTAAAAGCATAAATGCTTGAATCAATATCCTGAAATATCAAAACAAGAATTAAGAACACATAGTTAAGAACAAATCAAATATTTATCATACAGCTCAGAAAACAATAACAAGATCTTTCTTAGGTTTCATCCCCCTCAGGTATTTGAGGGGTTTAATTCATAATCATAAAAGAATACATCTTAGAAGAAAATATAAAATAAAACATAAAAAAAACCCTAAAACCCCCTGAAGGAATTGAAGGAGAGATCCTCAGTCTTAAGTATGATTCCGGCTTCTTGAAATGAATCAACTGGCTTTCTTTGAAGTGAATCCCACAATTCGGCCCCTCTGGCTTGGCTCCTTGGCCTAGCTGAATGCCCCCTTTTAGGTTGGCCTCTAGGGTGTTTATATAGGCTTTTGGAATGTCTTTCTTTGCCTCTAAATACCCTACCGTGTAATTTGAGTTATAGGCCGTGGTCGGTCCTACTAAAGAGGCACGGCCGTGTGACTCGGGTTCCAGGCCGTGTGGATTTTGTACTTTGGCCCATTTTCTCTGTTTTCAGCCCGTTTCTCGTTCTTTTCATCCTCCGGTGCTCTCCTAAGTATAAAACATGAAAACAAAGGATTAGGAGCACATATTTCCATAATTAAAGGGATAAATCATCCAAAAGTATGCTAAATGTGGGATTAAAATATGTGTATATTATGGTTTATCAAATACCTCCACACTTAAGCTTTTGCTTGTCCTCAAGCAAAATTCTCAACTCACAATTAAAACTAACTTCCTCAATTCATAATATTCATCGATAATGTTTCATCATAATTCATAGATAATTTATACATGGATAATTTAACTCAAAGAGTCCAAAAGATTCAAACAATCAAAGTCACAAGTTTGTAGCATGAAAAATATAGGTGTTTCCCCTTATCTAAATAATTACCTTTAATTCAAATTTGACAAGAGTTGACATCCTCACTAAAGATTCACTCAAATCACTCGAAGTGTTTAAGGTTCAAAATTAAGCTCTCATAAGTCGAACATGAAAAGTTAATCCCATAGGCTTGCCTAAAAATCAAATCTCCACCACTATAAAATGAGATGATACACAAATTGAAAGGTCTTTAAAAGGGTTGTAACGGGGCTTAGGTTAAAGGTGTAGATAAAGGCTGAATTAGAGGGTTAGAATCGAGATTGAATTGACAATTTACCTAACTAGAAAAATGAACTAATCATGAATAATTACATCAATTGAAAACTTGAAATACTAACAATACGAGCTTCTTCTTCACGATGTTGACTTTAAATGTATAAGCTCAATCACGGAACTAATAATGAATATACTTTGAATTTTTTTTTAAATCAATCAAGTTAAGTATATAATATAAGATGAATTCAACTATTGAAATAAAATAATTAGGTAACTGATCAAATCAAATCTCAATAGAAGGGTAGTCAAAAGGAATGGTGATAACAAATACAAGATGGGTTTTGGGTTAATATTAGTGGGTGAATCAATAAAAAGGGTTGTTAGGATCAAAGGGGTTCACTAGGGGTTAATTGTGAGGGTAGGCTTTTAGTGGAGTAAGTGGGTTAAATCCTAAGTGCCTTTATCATCTCAGTATATCAAATCAAAGATGTGGTCTCGACATGTATAATCAAAGCAAGTTCTAGAATAACAAATCAATGTTGACACACTCATAATCAATAAAGTGAGCACGAAAAGAATGTATGTTCTAGAAGGTTCAAAATCTCACAAAAATTTATGGGTTCTTGATGACAACCTTGTAAATTTTAAATTTCAAGGTAATAATTAGATTCAAGTAGACAACCTAACAAAATTTTAATTGTTTGAAAATAGACACATCATGCTTGATTCTCTAGTATCTTAAAGTTTAAATCATCATTGTATAATTATCAATAACTTAATCCGAAACATATCAATAAAAATCATAAATCAACAGGAATTTCATTCTAATTAGTGATATAAGAAAATTACTTAAGAACAAGACATAATTCAGGGATTTGAGAATAATGCAAAAAGTTAGGAACTTTTCTAAATAAATTTTCACCCCCCCACACTTAAGATGTACATTGCCCTCAATGTACAAAGATAGATAGTAATCATATATTAAGAAAATTAAAAGAGGGAGAGAAGTGAAAATTCCTGAATTTTTGGATAGATTCCTTGAGTTGGAAGTGTGGAAACTTGATTCGGAGGTGAAAGATAAGTTGGAGGGGGCGCCTCTAATTCCTACGCTAGATGAAAAAATTGGGAATCTCGTGAAGAGTTAGCCAAGAAATAATAAGAATAATTATAAATATACTAATTATATATTTAAAGAAAAGAAAAATAAAAAAAGAGTGTAAAAATTCAAATAAGACTAAAAGAAAAGATTAATGGACTGAAAGGTCCTTATTGTTAAATGGTTCGCGAGGTGGGAGTGATTTCTAAGGCCCTGGTGTGTGATTCCCAAGTAGCCTGAAGAACCTAAAAACAAGAAACTAAAATAAAATAAACCAAATTTAGTATAAGAAAAATAAAGATAAGGAAAATAAAGGAGAAGAGAAAGGAAAAGGAAAGAATAAATGGATTCAACGGTCCTTTTTCCCGTCGAGTTAATGAAGCGGTCAGCATGAACTTATGTAGATCGGTCTCGCACAGGGAGTCTAGGATAAGATCCTTCCATTTCTTCGACATGGATGAAGTGTAGATCAAGAGTTTGGAAAATGAAGAAGGAGGAAATGAAAAGGGAGGAGAGTGTAAAGTTTGTGGAAGAAGGGAATAGAGATTAGGTGAGAAGGGGAGCAGGTGGTTTAAATAAAATTTTCAGCTCTGGTACATCCCTACGCACGTGTTTCATGGGCGTGTCGTGTCACACGGTCGTATCACACGGTCGTCCGGTGGTTCATTCATTTCTTCCATGCCTGTTATTTAGGTCACCATGCTTGTGTTGATAAAATAGTGTCGGCCACGGCTGTGTCGCACGACCGTAGTGTTTAGTCGGAGCCCGTGGCTTGAAGATATTTTTCGTCCAGTTTTGTACTATCTCTGTTATACCAGTATGAAAATATGTAGTATCCATACGGCCACGGCCACGACCATTTCCATGTGCAAGGCCGTATGGTGCGAAAATTTGCACTTCATTAACTTGGTTAGTTTGTAGTTAGGTGCTAAAAGAAAGAGAATAAAAATAAATAAGGTTAGTGCTCGGGTTGCCTCCCGAGAAGTGCTCATTTAAAGTATTAAGCTAGACTTACCTCTCATTTGCACATTCATGGTGGTTTGAGGAGTGAAAAGTCATTTCTCATGCTATCATTATATAGTTTGAGTCGAGTAGCATTTACCTTAAAAGTGCCGAATGTAGAATTGCTTACCTCGAGTGTGCCGTATGGGAAGACATTATTGTACCTTAAAAGGGATCTCTTCATTTGTATTAAGGTTTGAAGTGGCGGTTCGAGGGTCTGTTTTCTCTAACAGTACCTGATCTCCTATTTTGAAGTGATTTGACGTTCCTATAAGCTCGCCTAGAGGTTCCTTCGGTTTCACATCGTGTGGTTTTGATTCCTCCTTGAAATGTGCCTTCCACTCATCTAGTTCATCAATCAAGCCTTCGTTCCTCATAAATTTCTTCTTTATCGATGACGAGGTCTAAGATCCGCTCGCTTATGTGATTTTGTGGTGCTTCTCAGAAAGAAAGTTGAACCAAATGATTATCGATAGAATTTATGTTCTCACCTTTATCACTCGATGTCCTCGCTGAGTCGAGAGCTTGAAGACTGATTGATTTGTCACCTATACAAAGTGTGAGTTCACCTGTACTACCATCAATTTTAGATCTGGAAGTTGCTAAAAAGGGCCTTCCTAAAATTAAAGGAACCGTATTATCCACATCCATATCTAAAAAAATAAAGTCTACGGGGAATATGAATTTGTCAATTTTAACGAGTACATCTTCAATTATACCCCTAGGAATTTGAATAGTCTTATCAGCTAATTGAATACTCATCCTAGTTTGTTTGGGTTTCCCTAGACCTAGTTGTTTAAACATTTTATAAGGCATAACATTTATGCTTACCCCTTGATCGCTGAAATCAGAGCTTTAAAATTTATAAATAGAATGATCAAACCTAGAAACTAACTCGACAATGAATTAAAGGTAAGTGTACCTATCGAATAGTAGTATAGCTTAGGCAAGACCGGATTATCGAACCCAAAGGAACTAAAAGTACTAATACTCACTTTCTTTTTATTATTTAGCCTAAAATATGGAGTGATTGGTTGATCTAGTTAATGACTACTAAGCTAAAGACGCAAAGACGAAAAGAACGAATTGGGAAATAACTTGAAGAAACTCAATTGATTACGACAATACCCTCAGGAAGAATCTACCTAGACTTCACTTGTTACTTATTACTGAATCATATGATTTCTTTACTTAGCTTGATCCGTAGGACTCCCTAACCTATATTAAACCCTCTCTCGAGGCGAATAACATCTAACCCTAGGTTAATTAGTGGAACTCTCGTTCACTTGTAATAACCCCCTAGAATAGCAAAAAATCGATCAATGGATTCCCATATTAGGTTTCACCCTAATCCGAAAAAATCTCGTAACCCTATCTCTAGGCGTTCGATCAACTCCGCTTAATTATGCTAGATCTACTCTTAAGCAGGGTCTATTCCTCCTCCACCTAAGCACATCAGATTTGGATTAAGTAACATAATTAAGAACAAACTAAGTATTTATCATATAATTCAGAAAATAATAACAAAATTCATCTAGGTTTCATCCCCTTCAGGTATCTGAAGTGTTTAGTTCATAATGAATAAAAACATCTCAAGAGAAAAGATAAAACAAAACATAAGAAATCCCTAAACCCGCTAGAGGAATTGAAGGAGAAATCCGCCGTCTTGAGTAGATTTTCAGCTCTTCAAGATGGATCTTCTGCCTATCTTCGAGTGATTCCCACAAATGTAATCCTTCTGGCTCAGCTCCTTGGCCTAGCTCACCGCCCCCCCTTTCAGGATACACTTAGGGTGTTTATATAGGCTCTTGGAATGCTTTACTTGGCCTCTAAGTGTTCTAATTTAAGTCTGCTTCTTACTCGATATTTGAATAAGCTTTGGAAAGTGTTTTTTGGCTATAAGTATCCAAATCAGAGTGAAATTGCTCTCTCCCTTAACAGGGGCATGGCCATAGAACACGCCCATGTAAATCGTGGTTGGGCCGTGTCTTGATTCTTTCGATTGGGGCACGACTGTAAAGCATGGCATTGCCGTGTCTTAGTTAATTGTCGAAGCACGGTAGTGTGGCTTGAAGTCCAGGCCGTGTCGATTTCTTTTTTGGCCCAAATTGGCCCGTTTTAAGCCCGTTTCTTGTTCTTTTCGTCCTCGGGTGCTTTCCTAAGTATAAATATGAAAAAAAATATTAAAAGCACCTTTTTACATAAATCAGGGCTAAATCATCCTAAAAGCATACTAAATATGGGGTTAAAATATGTTACTTTTACGGTTTATCAAATACTCCCACACTTAAGCTTTTGCTTGTCCTCAAGCAAAATTATCAACTTATAGTTAAAACGAACTTTCCATAATTCACAATTCCTATCAGTAATGCCTCATCATAATTCACAGACAATTTATACATGGATAATTTAACTCAAAGAGTCTTAAAGATTCAAACAATATAAGTCATGAATTTTGTAGTACGAAAACATAGGTGTCTCCCCTTATCTAAATGATTACCTTTAATTTGAAACCAACAAGGATTGACATCCTCACTAAGGATTCACTCAAAGCACTCGAAGTGTTTAAGTTTCAAGAAAAAGCACTCATAAGTCGAACCTAAAAGTTAATCCCATAGGCTTGCCTGAAAATCAAATCTCCACCATTGTAAGATGAGATGATACACAAATCAAAAGGCCTTTGACAGGGTTGTAACGGGGCTTGGGTTAAAGGTGTGGATAAAGGCTGAATTAGAAGGTTTTAGAATCGAGATTGACTTGACTAATTACCTAACTAACAATAACGAACCTGAAAATAAATGATTACGTCAAATGAAACTAATAATAATACTTTTTTAATACGAGCTTTTTCAACAATTTGGAATTTAAATACATATGCTCCTTTAATCATATACTAATACTTGAATATACTTTGGGGTTTTTTTAAGAATAAACTAGAAACATAATAGAGAGAACTTTAATAATTGAAATAAACTAATTCGGCAATTGATCAAATCAATTCTCGATAGAAGGGTAGTCAAAAGAATGGTGATAACAAATACAAAGGGTTTTGGGTTAATATTAAGCGGGTAATTCAATAAAAAGGGATTAGGATCAAAGGGGTTCACTAAAGGTTAATTATGTAGGTAAGCTTTTTAGTGGAGTGAATGGGTTAAAACCTAGGTGCCTTTATCATCTCAGTATATCAAATCATTGATGTGGTCTCAACATGTATAATCGAGACAAGTTCTAGAATAACAGTTCAAAGTTGACACATTCATAATCAATAAAGTGAGCATGAAAAAGAATATATGCTCTATAAGGCTCAAATCTCACAAAAATTATGGGTATTTGACATCAATCCTGTAGAATTCAAATTTCAAGGTAATATTCAAATTTAGTTCAACAACCTAGAAAATTTTTGAAAAATAGACTTATCATGCTTAATTCTCTAGTATTCTTTAAGTATAAATCATCAATGCACAATTATCAATGACTTACTCAAAAACATGTCAATAACAATCATAAATCATTAGAAATTTCACCCTAATTAATAATATGAGAAGATTTCTTATGGACAAGACTAAAATTCGAGATTTGAGAATAATGAAAAAAGTTAGGTACTTTTACCCCCCACACTTAAGTTGTACATTATCCTCAATGTACAAAGATAGATAAACAATTATGTAATAAAAAGAAAAGTGGAGAAGTAACACTTCCTGAATTTTGGATGATTCCGGGAGTTGGCATCTTTGGTGGTAGAAAATAGGTGGAGGAGGTGGTGGTGGCATTTTCTATGGGCCTGGTGGGGTGTCTACCGATGATCTTTGTGCTAGATAAAGAAATTGGGTAGCCTACAAAGATATAGCCAAGAAATCTAAAGAAACATTAATAATATACTAATACTATAATTAAAGACAAAGGTAATAAAGAGAAGGAGACTAAGAAGAAAACTGAAATTGAAAGAAAAGACTAATGGACTAAGTAGTCCTTATTGTTGGATGGTTCGTGAGGTGGATGTGACCTCTAAGGCTGTGGTGCATGATTCCCAAGCAGCCTTTAGAACCTAAAACTAAAAGAAATTAAAATATATTAAGCAGAAGAGAATTATAGATAAGTAGGATAAAGGGGAAAATAAACATAAAGAAGAATTTAAATGGTCTAAAAGACCCTTGGCTCGATTTTTGAATGAAGCGGCCGGCATGAACTTATGTGTTGGGGTCTCTTTTAAGGAGACAATGCTTGCCTTCTTATGCTTCTTCGGCATGATTCTAGTGTAGCTCAAGAGTCTGGACACTTTTTATAAGGAAAGAAAGAAAAAGAAAGAAGAAAAATGAGGGGAGAAGGAGGATGGTTGTGGGGTTTAAATAGGGTCTCAAATCTGGCACGTTCCCACGCCCGTGGACCGAGGGTGTGTTGAATGACACGACCGCATCGCACGGTCGTGTGTCTAGGTGTGTTTGCACACCCACGCCCATTTCTTTGACACCACACCCGTGCCTAAAAAGGTAGTGTGTTGGCACTGGTTGGAAAGCATGGGTGTGTTTGTCCCGTGTCTGATAAGTCAGTGGTTTCACACGGTTGTGGAGCACGGCCGTGCCAATTTACTGGTGCCCGTGAGGGAGTGGTTGGATCCGTGACGTCGTGGGGTGGTTGGGGCTGATTCACACGGCCTCTGTTGTGTCAGTACGGTGGTTCTAGTGGTCCACATGGTCACGGACACGACCGTGTATAAGGCCGTGTGGCCTTGAAGTTCTGCACTTTTGATTAGTTTAAGAGGAAATAAAGAAGGAAGGGAAAGAAATTGAAAATAAATTTGAAAGTAAATAGTGTTAGTACTCGGGTTGCCTCCCGAGAAGCGCTCGTTTATAGTCTTAAGCTGGACTTTCCTCGAATTAGAAAAATTAGGGAGGTTTAAAGGTTTGAATATCTTCCCTCTTGCTTAAAATTTTATTTTCTTGATGAGGTTCAAGTCGAGAAACGTTTACCTTAAAAGTGCCGAATGTTGGATTGCTTACCTCGACTGTTCCATGGGGAAGATATTGTGTACCTTAAGAAGTATTTCTCCCTTTATCTTCAGGTCTGTTGTGGTGATGTGCGGATCTGCTTTGTCTAACAGTACCTGGTCTCCTATTTTGTAGTGGTTTGATGTTCCTACGAGCTCTTCTTGTGATTCCTCTAGTTTTACTTAGTGCGGTTTTTCTTTGATGTGTGTCTTCTGCTCTTCAAACTTGTCAATCCTAAGGTCTTGTCCCTTGTAGGATTCTTCTTTGTTGTTTTGGGACTTATGAGTCGGCTCAGGGTTGTCGTTATGTGGTGTTTCCTGTGATGAAAGTTGAACAATTTGATTATCATCTGTATTTACTTTCTCACCTTCATCGATTATTATTCTGGCCGAGTCAAGAGCTTGAAGACTGATTGATTTGTCTCCTACACAAAGTATGAGTTCTCCTGTGGCAACATCAATTTTAGTCTTGGCAGTTGCTAGAAAAGGTCTTCCTAAAATTAAGGGGATGGTATTATCCTCATCCATATCTAAAACAACAAAATCTACTGGGAAAACAAATTTATCTATTTTGACAAGAACATCTTCAATAATGCCCCTAGGAATTCTAATAGTTTTATCAGCTAATTGTATACTCATCCTAGTTTGTTTGGGCTTCCCTAGACCTAGTCGTTTAAACAATGAATAAGGCATGACATTTATGCTTGCTCCTAAATCGCCTAACGATTATTAATAGTTAGACTACCAATTAAACATGGAATTGTAAAACTCCATGGATCTTTTAGCTTTCGTGGTAGTCTATTTTGTAACATTACTGAGCATGCTGCGTTTAATTCCACGTGGTGCTCTTCATCTAATTTGCGTTTGTTAGTCATGAGATGTCTTAAGAATTTCCTCGCGTCTGGCATCTGAAAAAGAGCTTCAAGAAGAGGTAAGTTAATATGTATTTTCTTTAAGAGTTTAAGAAACTTACCTAACTCGCTCCTCTAATCGCCTCTTTTATCGCTTCGGATAAGGTATGCAAGGTTGGTACTCCTTGATTACCGGTTTTGGCTTTTCTTGTGTTACCTCTATCTTACCTTCGCTACCTTGTTTTCTTGTATTGATTTTGGTTCATCTAACTCCTTACTGCCTTGAGCTGAGATGGCTTGAATTTGCTCCTTTGGGTTAATCTCGGTGTTACTTGGTAGACGTCCTAGCGGTCATTCGAACATTAGCTTTATGAGTTGTTCGATCGCATTCGTGGCTTCTTTGACTAACTTCACAAGTTCCCCATTCGATTCTCGTTGTTTTAATTGTTTTCTCGCTTCTTAGAAGCACTTTTCGTGTCCGACGAATTTTGTCAAGATCTCTTCGAGGGTTGGCTTCTTTTCTTGCGGATATGACTGATTTTGGAAATTTGAGGGAGGTTGTTGTCTTTGATTTCCTTGAATTCCTTGGCCTCCCCATGAAAAATTTGGGTGGTTCCTCCAACCTGGATTGTAGGTTTTACTATAAGGATTGTTATTAGATCTGAAATTATTACCTATATAGTTTGTCTGTTCGCTCTCTGAGTCCGGTTGGTAGGGTGGATACTCAGATTCACCACGGTTCCACTTGTGTTGCATTGCATGACTGGGTGTACCTGCGAAGAACATAAACTGTCAAGCTTTTTATTCATCATCTCTACCTGATTTGATAGCATGGTTATTGCATCAATGCTGTAGACTTCGGCTGATTTTGTCGATTTTGTCCTTGTAACCTGCCACTGATAATTATTCAACGACATCTCTTCAATGAATTTGTAGGCTGCTTCAGGAGTTTTATTATTCAAGGTTCCACCGGCGGCTGAATCAATTAGTTGTCTCGTTGAGGGATTTACACCATTGTAGAAGGTTTGGACTTGAAGCCATAATGGTAATCCGTGGTGTAGAGATCTCCTCAAGAGATCTTTGTATCTCTCCCATGCATCGTATAATGTCTCTAAATCCATCTGCACAAAAGAAGAAATATCATTCCATAATTTAGCCGTTTTGGCCAGTGGAAAATATTTTAATAAAAATTTTTTGATCATTTGTTCCCATGTAGTGATTGACCCTCGTGGTAACGAGTTCAACCACTGCTTGGCTTTATTCCTTAATGAAAAGGGAAATAACCGAAGACGAATGGCATCATCAAAAATGCCATTTATTTTGAAAGTATCACAGAACTCTAAAAAATTTGCTATGTGAGTGTTCGGGTCTTCGTCCTGCAAACCATCAAATTGAACAAATTGTTGAATCATTTGTATTGTATTAGGCTTTAATTCAAAATTATTAGCAGCTATAGCAGGCCTAACAATACTAGATTCTCGCTCTCACAAATTGGGTTTAGCATAATCATACATAGTGCGCGGAGCATCCGCCACATCTCGTGGTGGATTATTCTCGTCCATCCCTTTAGTAGGATTGGATCTGTCTTCTCGCTCTTCTTCTGTGTAATTTAGAACTCACCTAATTTCTCTGCGATTTCTCTGAGCGGTAGCTTCAATTTCACTATCGTATACTAGAGGTCCTGTCGGGTTCCGTCTAGTCATAAACTAGAGGTACCTGCTAGGAAAAAGAAAGAACAATAAAATTTAGAAAAAAGTAATGGAATTAAAATAAATTGTGAAATAAAATAATGGCTAAAGTAATAAAAATAGAGTTTTCTTAATATTTTAGTTCCCCGGCAACGGCACCAAAAACTTGATCGCTGAAATCAAAGCTTTAAAATTTATAAATAGAATGATCAAACCTGGAAACTAACTCTGACAATGACTTAAAGGCAAGTGTACCTATCGAACAGTAGTATAGCTTAGGCAAGACCGGATTATCGAACCCAAAGGAACTAAAAGTACTAATACTCACTTTCTTTTTATTATTTAGCCTAAAATATGGAGTGATTGGTTGATTTAATCTAGTTTAACGACTACTAAGCTAAAGACGCAAAGACAAAAAGAACGAATTGGGAAATAACTTGAAGAAACTCAATTGATTACGATGATACCCTCAGGAAGAATCCACCTAGACTTCACTTGTTACTTATTACTGAATCATATGATTTCTTTACTTAGCTTGATCCGTAGGACTCCCTAACCTATATTAAACCCTCTCTCGAGGCGAATAACGTCTAACCCTAGGTTAATTAGTGGAACTCTCGTTCGCTTATAATAACCCCTAGAATAGCAAGAATCGATCAATGGATTCTCATATTAGGTTTCACCCTAATCCGCAAAATCTCATAACCCTATCTCTAGGCGCTCGATCAACTCCGCTTAATTATGCTAGATCTACTCTTAAGCAGGTTTATTCCTCCTCCACCTAAGCACATCGATTTGGATTAAGCAACATAATTAAGAACAAACTAAGTATTTATCATATAATTCGAAAATAATAACAAAATTCATCTAGGTTTCATCCCTTCGTGTATCTCAAGGGTTTAGTTCATAATGAATAAAAAAACATCTCAAGAGAAAAGATAAAACAAAACATAAGAAATCCCTAAAACCCCCTAGAGGAATTGAAGGAGAAATCTGCCGTCTTGAGTAGATTTCCGACTCTTCAAGATGGATCTTCTGGCTATCTTCGAGTGATTCCCACAAATGTGATCCTTCTGGCTCGGCTCCTTGGCCTAGCTCACCACCCCCTTTCAAGATACACTTAGGGTGTTTATATAGGCTCTTGGAATGCTTTACTTGGCCTCTAAGTGTCCTAATTTAAGTCTGCTTCTTACTCGATATTTGAATAAGCTTTGGAAAGTTTTTTTTGGCTCTAAGTATCCAAATTTGAGTGAAATTGCTCCCTCCCTTAACAAGGGCACGGCCATGGAACACGCCCGTGTAAATCGTGGTTGGGCCGTGTCTCGATTCTATCGATTGGGGCAGGGTCGTGTAAATCGTGGCATGGCCGTGTCTTAGTTAATTGTCGAAGCACAGACGTGTGGCTTGAAGTCCAGGCCGTGTCGATTTCTTCTTTGGCCCAAATTGGCCCGTTTTAAGCCTGTTTCTTGTTCTTTTCGTCCTTGGGTGCTTTCCTGAGTATAAATATGAAAAGAAAGGATTAAAAGCAACTTTTTTACATAAATCAGGGCTAAATCATCCTAAAAGCATACTAAATATGCGGTTAAAATATGTTACTTTTATGATTTATCACCCCTAAATCAGCTAACGCATTATTAATAGTTAAACTACCAATTAAACATGGAATTGTCAAACTCTCTGGATCTTTTAAAATATGTTACTTACATAAAATATGTTTTGCAACACCGAGCTTCGGTCAAAAGGGCTTTCAACTCATCGAAACTTCTCTGACATTTTTCTAACCATTCAAACTTAACATCTTTCTGTAGCAGCTTTGTCAAAGGTGTAGCTATCATGGAAAAACCTTTGATGAATCATCTGTAATATCCCGCGAGTCCCAAAAAACTTCTAATTTCGGAGACATTCTTTGGTGGTTTCCAATCTAGTATAGCCGATATTTTGTTTGGATCAACCCGAATACCAAGTCAAACAACATGACCCAAAAGTCGACTTCCTTCATCCGTAATTCACAATTATCAACTTTACATACAACCGCGATCTCGTAAAGTCTCAGAACACTAATCTCAAGTGCTCAAGATGTTCGGTTTCATCTTTAGAGTAGATCAAGATATCATCAATAAACACTACTACAAACCGATCCAAAACTATCTCGAAAACCCGATTCATTAGATCCATAAATACAATGGTGCATTAGTAAGTCCAAAAGGCATAACCAAAAACTCAAAGTGGTGCGTACTCGTCCTCGAATGCGCCTTTGGCACATCGTAATCTCGACTCAAGAATCGATAGTAACCCGATCTCAAATCTATCTTCGAAAACACTGAAGTTCCTTTCAACTGATCAAATAAATCATCAATCCGAGGTAGCGGGTATTTATTCTTTATGGTCACCTTATTCAGCTGCCGATAATCGATACACATTCGCATAGTTTCATCTTTCTTTTTCACAAACAGAACTGGCGCACCCCAAGGAGAAAAACATGGTCGTGCAAAACCCTTATCTGTTAACTCTTGCAACTGTGCTTTCAACTCTTTCAACTCAGTAGGTGCCATCTGATACGGAGCTATCGAAATCGGAGTTGTCCCCGGTACTAATTCAATGCTGAACTCAATCTCTCGAATTGGCAGTAAACCCTGTAATTCATCAAGGAACACCTCAAGGTATTCACACACAATTGGTACGGACTCAATCTGCTTTTCGGACACTTTATTATCCAAAGACATAAGCCGTAAGCTTCACATCCTTTTCTCACATATTTACGGGCTAGCATTGCGGATATTACTGTAGGCAACCCATTTAAATCACAAGATTCAACTCGGATGGTCTCACCGTTCAGACATCTCAAATCAATGATCTTTCTTTTGCAATTCACCACTGCATCGTGCAAAGTTAACCAATCCATTCCCAGAATTATATCAAACTCGTCGAAGGGTAACAACATTAAATCACCGAAAAGTAAGAATCCCGAATCATCAATGGGCAACTTTTACACACTTTATCACGAGTACACATCTACCCAAGGGGTTGGACTCACGAATCACAAACTCAGTAGACTCAACAGGCAGAGTCGTACTATGCACTAGAGTTTCACATACATACGAATGAGTCGAACCAGGATCAATCAATGCAATTACAGTAGTATCATAAAGTGTGAAAGTACCGGTAATAACATCAGGGGAAGAAGCATCCTCTCTGGCATGTATAGCATAAGCTCTAGCTGGTGCTCGAGCCTCTGATCTAACTGTCGTGTCCCTTGTTCCTCTCTGACTGCCACCTACATTCCCTGAATGTCTGGGTGGTCTACCTCTTGCAGACGCGTTGCTCGATTTAGTGTTCTCGAGTCAGATTTTGCTCACTAACATCGCACTCGAATGAAATGATCCGACGATCCACATTTAAAACAAGACCGATCACGGAATCTAAAACTCCCAGAATGCCATTTTCCATAATGCTTGCACTCAATTCGATCCTGTTGAACATTACCAACACTAGCCATCGAAGTGGCTCGAGAACTCACTGGAGGTCGATCTCGTCTAGACAGGTCAGGAGTATCCTTATGTCGGTTAAAGTTATCTCTGAACTTCTTAGATGCAGAATGGAAAGTTTTACTCAACGATCTTTTACGAGTGTCTCTAGCTTTAGTCTCTGCCTTTCTTTTCTCTTTTTCGAGCTCTTCATCTTTGCAAGCTCGCTCGACCAGCACCACAAACTCTTTAATCTCAAGAAAGCCCACAAGTAACTTTATGTCTTCATTCAGACCATCTTCAAATCTTTTGCACATAATGGCTTCAGAAGAAACACACTCTCTAGCATATCTGCTGAGTCTAACAAATTTTCGCTCATATTCTGTCACGGTCATTTGCCCCAGTTTTAGTTCAAGAAATTCTTTAAGTTTTTGATTAATGAATCCTTGGCTGATATATTTCTTTCTAACTCAACTGAAGAAGTCCCAAGTCACTTTTTCTTCGGAACTACTAATACTAGTGTTTTCCACCGCTGGTAGGCGAGTCCCAAGTAGAGATATAGCACACTTTAGGCATTCCTCCAAGTACGTGATAACTCATCAAGTACCGAATGGTATTATCAAGCCACATCTCACCGCTCGGCGTCATCATCATCATTAGCTTTAAATTCTTCTACCCATATTTTCGATTTTATCAACAGAGGCCTACTAGATCTCATCGGATCTATCATCGAAGTGTCAAGGTATCGGATTTGGATTATTCGGGGGTGGAGGTTGTTGTACAGCCAGATTATTCTAAACAAACTGGGTAAACCATTCATTCATCATCTGGTAGAAGGCTTGTTTAGCCTCCCCCTCGTGGCTACCCGAGACAGGTCTAGAATCTATCGGTGCTGATCCATGTTTACGATCAGGCGCTACACTCTCTACATCATCTGCTACAGCTCTGTTAGGATCGAAATCCATTTACTATATAAAATACGGTTTGAAATGTCAGAAGTCACCACACTATCAAATATACAATAAAGGCATGTATAGCTAAACTCACACGCGTTACGATAGTCCTAGAACCGACTAAACCGTAGCTCTGATACCAATTAAATGTAACACCCTTAACCCGAGTCTGTTACCGAATTAGGGTCACTCGGTATTACCAAAGATAAGTGTAGATTCAAACATTCACCCGAGTCAAAATCATATATATATAGATCGTACCTATAAATTTTTGCCCGTAACCATATCGTATCTAGTCATATTATCAAGCAAATAAACATGCCACAAGTTATACAATTTATACATACTTTACAAAGCACATAATTCAAATCATATGCATATCAACTTATTAATATTCGAATGCCTAACATAGATACTCAAATACTAATATTATCCATATATAAATAAGTTATAACATTTTCATGTGATCAACCTAATTGTACCATTTTATAACCGAATGTATACCTAAGCATAGCAAATCTTCGCTAATAATTAACCGAATTAAAGTAGCCACATTTCTATTTATTAGTCTATCACTTATACACATAAATAAGATCCAACCTTAAACTATTAAGTTGACCATCAATTATCGAAATATATATACATCATGACATATACCTATTATACCATTTCATATATCCAAACCTATGCTTTCACATTTTACCCAAACATGCCATATACATGATAACATTTCTATAATTTGTAACTACTTATTCTTATCATTAACAATGAATCCAACAAGTTAACTTACATACACAAACTTTGATTATAAAATCACTATTATTACCTAACCGAATCAACTATATTAAGCAACAACAACCCAATTCAAGTTTTTTTCCAACTAAATACATAACATTCGTATCACCCATTCACATTCCAAATAATGCCTAAACCACATCCTAACACAAACGATAATTCATAGCATGAGCAAACCATTTCTTCAAAACACATGAACAAAGTTTAACCAAAATAGATAGCCATTTTCGCATGGCTAAGTATATATACACGATTAAACATCATTAGTTATACTACTTAGTCTAGCCTATACATGCCTTTTCAAATCAAAAATTAAGTTAATCAATACCAAAAGTGAGTCGATAGTGTGGTTGACTTCTTCAAAGATCCTTCGAATCCGTAGCTTGAACCAAAAATCTATAAAATAGAAGTAGACAAGAACACACAGCAAGGTTGCTAGCTTAGTAAGTCTTAAGCAAAAACATTATCATATACAATGGTAAAACATTTAAACATCCAACTCATGACCTTCAATAAACATTTCTTATCTTATATATATATATACATTATGGCCGAATATGCATATATATACAACACCAACTTGTACATTTCTTTATACCTTTACGGTTACCTTTAACTACTTATGCTTTCATTTAGCCAATTTTCTTATCACTTTGATCTTCCTTTTTCTCAATAACATCACATACATACATCTATATACACATATATGCATATTCATAGATCACTTAAGTAGGAATAACACATACCTTACAACCGAATTACAAATTCACTCCCAAATGCTTAGGCATACTTAATTCATTAGCTAAAACCTACTAAACATTACCTGAATCTCACACACAGGCACTAAGCCTGCTGAACTCGGGGTCCAAAATCATAACACCGGCATTAAGCTTGCTAGGCAATAAGCCCGAAATATATCACCGGCACGATGCCTGCTAGGCATAAAGCCCGAAACATATCACCGGCATGAGGCCTGCTAGACATAAAGCCCAAAACATATCACCGGCACGAGGCCTGCTAGGCTTTAAGCCCGAGTATCTATGTAGTCAATCATTCCACACACATTTCATAATTTTATCACATATCCAATTCAACTAAGATTATTCACATTACACAAATAGAATCATTGCGTCATTGTACAACCCACAATTCATATCGAGATACTCATTCATATCACATTATTAAATTATGCATTTAATCTAATTTACTTATATACATTCGACTATGACATAAACATGTACTCAAATTTATCGAACATCATCATTTAACATGTTCATAAATAATTCTTTGATATATTTCAGCTTAAGGACTTACCTCGACTGTAGACGGACCGCGTAAACCGACTATTCGATAACCTTTGTCTTTCCCCGATCCAAATCTGTTTTTCTTTTTTTGATCTAAACACATTAAAATTCAGCTCATTCAAGTACATTTCATCTCAATTTAGTCCCTAAACACATAAATAGGCAAATTACCATTTTTCCCCTAATGTTTCACATTTTTACCATTTAGTCCTAATTGCATAAAACACAAAATACACAAAATTTCACTAATCCACTCAAGGGCCGAATATTCATAGGGACCTTACAAGTCCATTTATTTCACTTATTTTTCAAATAAGCCCCTCTAAAATTTTATTTTTGTAATTTAGCCCAAAATACTCAAATTCACTAAAATTTCCAATACAAAACATATTAATCTTTAACATATCTTTAACTTTAAATCCTCAAACATCAAAAATTACATGAGCATATTAATGGCCGAACATCAAACATGCTTAGATTTAGAAATTCTAAGATGGGTCAGCCACAGTTCTAAGCAATGATCTCAAAAACGTAAAAATCAATAAAAACCGAGATAAAATTCTTACCTAATTTAGACCAAATAGTTTCCAAAAATCAAAGCTTCTTCAACCCCTTTTCTATTGTTAACTTTCGGCCGTGAGAGAAAATAAAGATGATAGTGGCTTGTTTTAATATATTATAACATATATATTATTATTAAACAAATTACTATACTAACCTTTAATAATAAAATACATAACATAAATTATAAGGTCATTTAAGACCATGACCATCCACTATCATCAAAAATGAGCTAATTTACCTTTTAATGCCTCAAATTAAGAAGCCACTATTAATTTGGCACATTTTACTATGGTTTGAAACTTTTACACTTTACGCGATTAAGTCCTTTTATTTAATTAAGCACATAAATGATTTAATTTTTCTACGAAACTTTCACACACCTTAATTCACATATAATGAACACAAAATATAATATTTAAATATCTCTCAGACTTGAATTCGTGGTCCCAAAACCACTATTCGATTAGGGTCAAGTTTGGTCTGTTATAGTAGGTCTAACAATACTTGACTCAATTCCTATTAAATTAGGTTTAGCATAATCATACATAGTTCGAGGAGCATGATTTTTGACCACCTCTTGAGGTAGCGGATTATTCTTAGCCATCCCTTCAGTAGTTTAATTTCATTCTCTTGCTCTTCTTGTATGTAGTTTAAGCTTCGCCTTATTTCTCTATGATTTCTACGAACCATACCTTTGATATCACTATCGTAAATCAATGGTCCTGCCGGGTTCCTTCTAGTCATAAACTAGAGGTACCTGCCAGGAAAAGAAAAAGAAAAAGAAAGTTAGAAAAGTAAAAATAAAATTTAATTGCAAAAATAAAATAAAATATGGCTAAAGTAATAAAAATTGAGCTTTCTTAATATTTCAGTTCCCCGACAACGGTGCCAAAAACTTGATCGTGTGTTAGAGTCTTAAAAATTTATAATATGAATGATCTAGCCTAAATAACTGTGACAATGACTTGAGGCAAGCGCACCTATCGAACAGTAGTATAGTTTAATGGCAAGACTAGATTGTCGAACCCAAAGGAACCAAAAGTACTAATACTAACTTTCTTTTTATTATTTAACCTAAGAATTAAAGGAATTGTTGTTTAACCTAAAATTAACTAACTACTAAGCTAAAGATGCTAAGACAAAGAGAATGAATTGGGGAAATACTTGGGGGGAAAACCAATTAATTGAGATAATACCCGAGGAAGAATCCACCTAGACTTCACTTGTTATTTAACTCTAAACCAGATGATTTATTCACTTGACTTGATCCATAGGATTCCCTAATTTATATTAATACCTCTCTCGAGGATACTAGTGTCTAACCCTAGGTTGATTAATTGAAATCTCTTTCTAATTAAAACCCCTAGAATTGCATTAACTCGATCTATGGACTCCCATATTAGGTTTAACCTCAATCCGGTAGATTTTCGTCATCCTATCTCTAGGGTTGCGATCAACTCCGCTTAACTATGCTAGATCTACTCTTAGATAGGGTATATTCTTCCTCTTCCTAAGAATATAAATGTTTGAATCAATATCCCGAAATATCAAAATAAGAATCAAGAACACATAGTTAAGAAAAAATCAAATGTTTATCATACAGCTCAGAAAAAAATAACAAGACCTGTCTTAGGTTTCATCCCCCTCAGGTATTTGAGGGGTTTAGTTCATAATCATAAAAGAATACATCTCAGAAGAAAATATAAAACAAAACATAAAGAAAACCCTAAAACCCCCTGAATGAATTGAAGGAGAGATCCTCAGTCTTGAGTATGATTCCGGCTTCTTGAGATGAATCAACTGATTTTCTTCGAGGGAATCCCACAATTAGGCCCCTCTGGCTTGGCTCTTTGGCCTAGCTGAATGCCCCCTTTTAGGTTGGCCTCTAGGGTGTTTATATAGGCTTTTGGAATGTCTTTCTTTGCCTCTAAGTACCCTAATCCGAATAAAACTCTTCTTTGCTGCGGTAGGGACACACCCATGTGGCACGGCCATGTAATTCAAGTTATAGGCCGTGGTCGATCCTGCTAAAGAGGCACGACCATGTGACTCGAGGTCAAGGCCGTGTGGATTTCAAACTTTGGCCCATTTTCTCTGTTTTCGACCCGTTTCTCGTTCTTTTCATCCTCCGGTGCTCTCCTGAGCATAAAACATGAAAACAAAGGATTAGGAGCACCTATTTAAATAATTAAAGAGATAAATCATCCAAAAGTATGCTAAATGTGAGATTAAAATATGTATACTATGGTTTATCAGTTACACATTTAGGTTAAGTGATTTTGGTAGGTTTTAGGTATGTTTATATGTGTTTTAAATATGTAAATGTGGTTGGAAATGGTATGGTTTGGTACCTAAGAAATAGTTGATGAATTGGCTTGTTTAGGAAGTGATTTTGGTTGAACATAGCCTAAGACACGATTTGTCACATGATCGTGTACCACACACGGCCACCCCACACGACCACGTGTTTTATTGATTTTTAGGTGCAAGAATTTTCACATGACATCAGTCTGTTACACGGCCTGGCGACGTGACTGTGTGACCCTATTTTGAAGTGTACACATTCTAAGGACATGGGCGTGTGGAATAGCTACATGGCCATATTTGAGGCCACACGAGCTGGTCCCTTTCACACGGTCGTGTGATCCTTGTTTTCAATTTTTACCTTATTTTTATGTTTTGATTCGATTTAATCCCTGATTATTTCTAAACCATTTTTTAATGCTTTCTATGCTTGCATTAAGCCCTATTTATGTTTAAACGACATGTTTATTAAATGAAATTGTTGTTGATTGATTTACAAAAAAAAAAAATAATGAAATGAAATATTCTGCTTGTGTTCCGTTATTTACTGTAACTTCCTGTAACCTAATCCGGTGACAGAAATGGGTAAGGGGTGTTAACCATATCATTTTTAGTTTACCACTATTTTAAAAAACACATACTAATTATTTCATACCTTATAACCAATCAAAACATCATCAAATCAAGACGAAACCATTTCATAATATCACATTAATCATTATGACTCATCATAATATCATAACTAATCACACATCTAGTTAATTATCATCATACCAACCATATTCAAACCATCAAAACTTAGTGGCATATTTCATACTTTTAGTCATTATTAATAATAACTTAAGCTTGATTACTTAACAAGCTTATGTAAAGAAAACAAATTATATTAGCACAAACTAATATCATCACTCGTCTACCACCCTTTTCCTTTCTTTTATCTTTCGAAATCTCAGCCTCGTCTTTAGCTACGTTCGATATTCAAGCAAAACAATATTAGATTCCACATTAACACATACAAATCATTGAAATCAAACATGTTATGCATAGTCTGAACTTCACTCTTTAGAACATTATTGTTTGAAATTCATGTAACTCAAAATTCTCCCTTTTGAATTGAATTTTAACTTTAAAACTATAATTTAGGGACATCAAGCTATCCGAAAACATAACTTTTATTCAAAGTTCTCATTGTTCTCTCTCTAGTTCCTAAGTATTTATCAATGATAACTTAGACAAACCTTAACAATCTCTAATTCTAATAAATGGACTTTGCTTATATACCTTAAAATAAAATTCCAATTAGAAATGTAAGAAAAAGTCTTCTTACCTTGGAAGATGGCTCATAGTTATAGAGGATAATAACTTGAGAGTTCTTTTCTTTCTTTTTCCCTATTTTCGTTTGATGAAGATGAAAATGGCCACTAACATGTTTCATCTTTTCTTTTATTATTATTATTATTATTATTATTATTATTATTATTATTATTATTAAGCTTAACTAAACTTAATCTAATTGCTATCGTGTTAATTAAAAAGTGTTTAGTGGAATTTAATGACAAAGATCATCTCTATCCCTTATCTTAATCTTAGTGATCATTTTTTTGCTAACAAGTCCTTGGTGTAATAATACACTAAGGATTTTCTTAATCTCTCACCTAGTTCCTTAAATTCTAGTTATGTTGCAATTTATTCATTATGCATTAATTACTAAATCGTCTAACTAATTACTAAATAATTCTATCCTCTAATTTCGTATTCGTCTAGTAAACTCCTCATTTAAAATCTTTGGACCAACTTGGTTTAAGAAATTCAGCCCCGAAATTGAATTTACCAACACCAATGAAAATTTGAGTTATTACATTGTTGAAATATTTGAAGTGCTGCAATTTGCCAATGGAAGTTCCCACTTCCATCACCACCGCAACAAACAACAACTTACCTTATTTGAAAGATTAACAATTTATTGAAACAAATCTTTAGGTTGTGATAATATCGTAGAATGATTCAAACCCATCAATGAAGATCAATTCACTTGGAGGAACATATCCTGAGGATAGGATCAGACTGATGTACCAAATCCCTTGGATCAAGGATATTGGGTTGAGACAGAAACTTGAAGACTTATCTACCAATAGTCTATATTACTTTGGTTGTTAATATTATATTGTATTTAGCTATTTTAGTTGTTGTTTAGAAGAGAGTTGTAATTGATCTTTTAGTATGCTAGAAAGTCTAAAAAATCTTTATATATTTAAGGGACTTGTATAGGTTTATGTACTAAACATTGAGAGCACTTAGTGTTGAAAAAATCCGATTAAGACAATGGTTTTAATAGTTACAATGAAAGTTTTAAAATTTTCAAAATTGGGCCACTTTGTGATATTTATAGTAATAAACCTTTACCAAAAAGTACTTGTGCTTTGTGTGAGACAGATTCGAATCGATACTGACTTTTAACGAACAACATTATACGTTATCCTTGTACCCCAAATTGCATCGAATGTAGGCTAAAGCAACATGAACCAGACATAGAAAAAGAAACGATGTAATTACTTTTAGTAGAAAAGTAATTTCTCTCAATAGAAACCGACAAGCATCGTAATTCCCAAAAAATAGAATTTATTCTTAGGTACTAAATTCCCACCATTTTCTGGCAAAATAATAGTGTGTCAAACTTATGATTTTAGGTCAATCAGTGACATCTATTTATAGAGAGAGATACAAGAATCTTGGTTGAATAAGTCATTGTAAAATAATATTATTTAATAGAAAATACTTCTCTAGTCTAATTAGGAGAGAGGTAGGCAGCACCCTTTAGTAAATATCACTAGGGTTGTCGACCCTTCATGTACATGAGGGGTAGTATTTGATATTTCATGTATTGAATCCAATTATATATGCTTTCTTGACTTTTGATCTAACACTTTATAATTTAATTCAACGCAATACTTGTTTTCTCTTTCCAAAATAAATATTATTTATTTAAATAATTTAACTAACTAAATCAATTTCCTAATTAAATAATTTTTCTAACCTAATTCTAATTTCATTAAAGTTATAACGACTTGACCATAAAAGAATCTATAATTAATTAATTTAATTCCATTTTTGAATAATTAAATAATAATTTGAAAAACCTTAAATTAATTTCAAGTCATTTCTATACTTAGAGAGAAAACACATTCATTTCTGGATGCGACCCATTTCTCTTCATCATTTCCATTCTATTCATTTGGTTCCACATACAATCCATTTCTAATTTCAACGAGCTAGCGGAATGGCCGATTGGACATAAATAATTAGGGGTCAAATAATTTATAATTAAGTTCCAACTTTTTGCCTGTTAATTATAAACTAACTTAATCATGAAATCATTCCACTATAGTATCATAATTGAGCTCTCCCTAATTACATCCCATTATGAAAGCTACTTAATAAGTGCTCGTCTAATGACCTTGTCATAAGTGTGTTACCCGCATAGGATATCCTTAATCTCTTTGGATAAATTTGTTCTCCCAATATGATCCTATTTTATCATATGATAACCATTACATCTTCCTTCACGAAAAGTCAATTACTATAAAATAATATCAAGTCATTTATCACAAAGAAAAACGGCTTGTGGTCATGCTTACTTTTCATCTATCATATAATGCAAATGAAAAGATATGATTTATCCTTGGGCTATGAATTCCACCATTGTGAATAATGCTCCATACTGTAGAAGTCATATATCCAACGCACCAGCTTTCAGTTCCTTATCTATTTGAACTCAGACTTTTACTTACATCTAAGTTACAAGTCACGCATACATAGTCCATCATCCACTCGGAATTAAGGCATGTCACACTATAAACATCACAAGTAAATAAATCTATAAATGAATCTAAGATTTATTTTAACTTGGGTCTTGTCTAATGTATTCTCAATATAGTCTGTCACATCTATGTTTCTATCTTTTAGAGTCGTTAGCATCGATGCTCCAGATAAAGCATCTCCCAATTGGACTTTATAGACGATATATAAGTTAAACGTTAGATAATTAGTGAGTCAATATATGTTTCCATTTTGCTTTGCATGCAAAAACTATTGAGGACAATATACAAAGAATATTAATGTAATAAACGAATATTTTACTAAACCAATTTGTTCGAAAAATACAAGTATACATGGACGAAAATACTACACTAAAAGCACTAGATCTAACACTTATCAGTTCCTCAAGGAACATTATTTGTGAGAGTGCCTTTGTTAAAGTAAAGCATTTGTGATTGGTTTTACAAGCTAAGTTCTTAGGAGGAGAATTTAGTGGTGAGAGGTCTAGTCTTTGAGTACAAGAGTGACAATTTTTTGTCGGGGTGTGTTAGAACTAGGATGGTTGTATTTGTTTCAAAGATAGTAGATTCTTCTCACCGAGCTAGGCTTCATAGATATAGGAAAATCGAACTGCATAGCAATTTTGTTGTCCTCTACTTTTATTATGATTGTCTCAGTTTGATCAAAAGTACCTAATTTCCCTGTCACTTTTACTCATACTCTGTTCTTATAGTTTAACAACTAGTTCAGATTAACAAATTAGAAACAAGTAATAATAATAGTGAAATCAATACTTCTAACTGATTTAAACCAAAAATATATATCATTCAATCGGAATATGTATGTATGTATGATGCAGAGCTATATTATTTAACCCAAACTTGATCCCCTAGCTTCTACCAAGTTTAAAGCTCTTAGAACTCTTACAAAATAATTTCTAAAATGTAAAGGAGGAATCAACATATCATAGCTTAAAGCATATTCTCACACACCTTAAGGATCAAATATCATTTTTAATATATGATATAAATCATTTAAGAACATTTGTGAAATCATATTATCAAAGCGATTAAAGATATTTAAGGATTAATATCATATATTCATAAGAAAAAAATATGGATACCTTCACAAATCAACTTCAAATATAAATCATTCTTGATATAACATATCATATACATCAGTTTTGATCATAAAATATTCATTATCATTGGCTGTTGTCATTGTTATAATCAACATCTAGAGTCATATTAATAATCTTGTTTTCATATTCCTTACTAATAATTAGTTTGTTTTGTTTTTAAATCAAAACAACTTGATTTCTTTAAGATATTTTCTCACTTGTTAAATAATGAATATATAATAGTATGAACTTTGCATAAAAGTAAATTAAAAATGCTTGGGTATATAAAATATGCAATACAAAAGGCATAGAATCAATATAAGAAAGCAATCTTCTCTTTGAATGACATTGTCTCAATGCAAACTAGCTCTAGCAAGGAACCAAAACCATATATTAAACTTATTAATATTGCTAAACTATAATTCATATACGAGAGTCACTAAGTCAAAAGTTTCAATCAATTGAAATAAAACTAAAGCAAAAACAAAAGCAAAAGTTTATTTGTGAAAGTTGAACATCGATAATGACAACGATTCACAAAGAAAGAGAGAAAAGAACACACAAAATTTTACATGAAAACCCTTTCGGGAAAAAACTAGAGACAGAGAAGGAGAAAATTCACTATGTCAAAATTCGAATGATACAAGAAGAACATAGACTACGTCTATTTATATCTTTGTAAAACCATATTCTAATCTAAGTCAAATAAAAGTAATGCAGTAAGGTTAAAACACCTTATTCTAATCAACATCAAATAAATTAAATAAACTTTTATACGAATTTCACTTGTGCACCCCTGGTTGCGACCCCAATCCAATATTTTGCTTATTGGAGATCTACAATGGACTGTTGCCTTCGCCCTTATAAATTTCCTATCTTGCCACTTATATTTTATTTTAACAGAAATTTAAGTCACACAATTTCTTAACACTATGCCAAATATTATCAGCATCTAATATATAATAAAATCAACCAATAAAAATAAAACATATCAATCGTAATTCATTTATAATGAAAAACATTTCAAAAGACATAATCATTTCTATCCCAAAAGCATACCCATGATAAAATAAAACGTATCAACTTACAAATGCTTTATTATTATGCATGAAAATTCCTAAACATATATGCCATCCTATTGATAAAGAGAAGTTGGCGTAACAATAGTGTGAAAAATTATTTTAAAGGAAGATAAAATGAAAGGATAATTCTATTTTTATTTGGATGCCATAAATTTATACACACTCTAAATATAGAGTTTTAATCACAGTAGGTTACAAATTCATATATAAGAAGATTAAAACACCTTATTTCTAAATAATGATTTTTATCTATAATCTCCCCCTATCCTTAAATTGAAGGGAAAAAACAAGACTTGTTTGTTAAAATAACAATAGTGATAATTGTGCTAAGGCTGAATCCAGAACCAAACAGAAAAGATTAGAAGAAAAACAAGATATGAAGATATTACTTAATGTGAAAACGACCCAATAAAAAAGTTTAAAACACTAACCACAATATTGTAATATTTATCATTTTTACCACTAATAAATAGAAGTATGCAATATCCAAATATTTTCTAAAAAGAATCGGATATACAAACATCTATAATCAATTAATCAAAAGTTCCAAAAATATTAAAAACCTCCCCAGGTTAGCAGGGGTTAGTTTCAGCTACGGAAAGTTCGAAAGACAAATTCATGTCAATTCGCTTTCAAATGAATTTTTTATTTTTTTTTAAGGTTTGAATTTTGTTATTCTAATCAAATCAAGTTGGGGGAAATGGATTCGAATTCGTACATCCAAATCTTAGAATTACAATACATTTGGGATGAAACTTGGGCCATTTTCACATATTGGTGTCATGCACCTTGTAAAGCCAAGTGGTAATCTTTTATTACTTGGTATTAGTTGTAATCATCCTCCACGAACATTGAATGATTCAACGCCATAATGTTTGGAATACAAGCTCAGAAATAGTAGAGAGAACTACTTAAAATGTGGGAAAGGTTATGGTCCAACGACAAATAAGTCAAAATTTCCAGCCATTTCTAACAATTTCTGTGTCATTAAGTCAAAGCACTTCTTCCTGCACCCAAGTGTCAACAAAGGCGAAAATCCGTATCCCTCTAATTCCTGAAATAATTCCATTTATTATGTTAGGAACTGACAGCAGATAAACAGGCCCAAAGGCAAGGCAAAAATTTATAAAATACCTCATTTTAAAAAATAAATAATAATAATAGAAAATGATGATACAAATTGCCTATATTAGGATAAGTTTCCTGCCTGGATTGGTTCAATTAGACAGTAGCAGCCAATGGTACAGATCGGTAGCATGCTCTCTTTGCAGCACGGACAATATCTTCAACCTGCAGAATTCATAAACCAAGAAACATATACAATGACAACTGTACAAATATAACATAAATGCAGCCATCATACTAGCTGGTTTGACTAATGATTGTACTAGAAAGAAGAGGGACTGGATTAAAGATAAGGGAGGAATAGAATCACCTGTGGCACAGCCATTCTCTCAAGATTTGCTGCATATGGCATGGGAACATCAGCTCCAGCGATTCTCTCAACTGGTGCATCAAGATATGAAAAACTCTCCTCCACAACAGATGCGCTGTGAAATAAGTAGGCTTCATAAACATATAAGATACCAAAATATGTGGTGAGGAGAAACTAAACGATTCAAGAGGAAAGAACTCAAACCAGATTTCAGCACCGACACCGTGCTGGGGAAACCCTTCTTCAACTGTTATTAGTCTGTTGGTTTTCCTGACTGATGCATTAATTGTGGATCTATCTAGCGGCCTAATAGAACGCAAATTTATAACCTGTATTTAACAAAATCAGTACTTGCTCTTCTTAGCTGAAAGATCATATCAACTTGTAAGACTTGTATTTCTTTGTGTTATAATTTACCTCAGCATAAATTCCATCCTTTTCAAGCATCTCAGCTGCCTGAACAACAAACAGTCTATTAGTTGATAACTCCACAGCCAACATATTACCATAAAGTTACATTTTCAGGAAATTACAACCAAGGCAAACAGAAAGAAACAATACTGGACATCCCATTAAGAAGTGCACTGAGCTGTAATCCTAAAATTTGCACTCATATTCAACTCATTCAATCAGAGGCAACCTAATAGACACACCATATTTCAGGCAGTTCTCGAGCCCAGGGATTAAAAGATAGTCTAACGAAACATGGGACCCAGCAATGGCAAGATAAATAAAGAATCCACCACAGTCACTAGTAGCAATGAATAAATCTTAATAACATGTTGAATATTATAAATAAATCTGGTCCAATAATCTTTTAAGCTCAGAAGTTATTACCAAATAAAGTTTTAAGCCAATCAACCAAAAGCCTATTTAATGCAGTCCAATATTATAAGAAAATTCTAGAAAGAGCTTCTTAAATGAGCTCCCCATGAGCTCAATAGAATTTTGTAAGAGATTCAGCATTAGCCAGTTATAAGTAACTTTATAAGAGATTCGATTATTTGCATTAAAAGGAATTTAGTTATTTACTGAAAACATTACAATCTCGTAACAGAACACCCCAATATTATAGCCAAGTTTCATCCAATTTGGCAATATATGAACAAATTTGTCTCTTCCTTCCTAAATATGTAGCAACTGGAATTGCTTGGTTGAACATAACAGCTAGGGCTGAGTTCAGTTCGGGCAAACTTTTTGGATTTTTTAATTGCCCATGATAATTCGGTTCTGTTCGATTCTTGGTTCTTTCATACTTTTTTTTTTTTTTGGATTTTTAACTTCATTTTGACATAATAGCTTTGCTTTAGGGCTTTCGAATATTATTCAACAGAGCTTCAAATTCTTTTTCATATATATTTCTTAAAAAATTAAATTTTTCAAGTAAATAATAAAACCTATAACTTTTATATTGTATTTTTTCAAATTAGTTTTTTATATAGTATTTTAAAGTTATTTTTACTATTTTAAATATAAGATATTTATCGTTACATCATAAAAACATTAATAATAATTTAAATGAAAATAGAATTCGGTCACTTCAGGTTACAGCCAGTTTTTAGCTTATGAACCAAATCCATCCAAACATCACTAGTTCAGATTGCATTTTGGTTTCTTGTTTGTTTTTTACTCAATCCTAATAACAACCACCATCTCCTGGATCATCTTCTAACTTTTCACCACTAAGGTTTTGTTTAGCATTGCTCATAGAGGTGGAAAAGCACTTTTTGACAGCATAAGCAAACAATCAGCTTTAACATCAAATTAATTTTTCAACCCAAAGCTAAAAAGCCAAATTTAAGTGCTTTTGATTTTTATAAAAGCTATTTTGGAGGTGAAAATCTAAAATTACCATCTCATTTCCCTTTTGAAATTTATTTTAAATATATAATATTATTGTATGCTATTTTAATATCTAAATGTTACAAAATAATTTATATTAATTGCTTAAAGAATATTTAAAATTTATATTTCATATGTCATAATATTAGTGAATTTGAATATAATCTAAATTAAATTATCTTTTACTTTCCAACATCATGCCTAAATGGACATTTTAACTTTTCACATCACTTTTTGACAACCATGCTAAACACTTAAAATTAAAAACCAATTTTTCCATAACACTCTTTAAAAGCACTTGTTCCAAACAAAGTTTCTCAAAAGTATTTTTCAACCGCAATAGCAATGTTAAACTAGCCCTAAGTGGAGTATCAACTACACATTAACCCCAAGGCCAAAAGGAAAAAAGATTGGTTTGTTCTCAATGTTTCCGTGTTCAATTTCTTTGGTTAGTAACCACTGACACTAATGCCAAAAGGAAAAAAGATTGGTTTGTTCTCAATGTTTCCGTGTTCTATTTCTTTGGTTAGTAACCAGTGACACTAATTTTATTTTCAATGCCAACAGCAAGAACCTTTTCCCTCTTATTGCTGTGTCCATGCCGAATCTGGTATAATAAGCTCATTATTTTTATTTTTCTGGCATATCCAGCAGTACTTGACACATATCTGCTATTTCAAACAAGTGTCCATGTCGGAAACATATCCTACATGAATACATGAGAATAGCAGCTGTATCCATGCTTCATATCTTTAGATTATTCTTTTATATATCGTATAGAATCTTGTGCAATTGCAAACAATCTACCTCAAATAGAAATTAGGCACAGCTTATCCAAATAGACACTACATAGAAGACATACCTTAAGTGCATAGCCCACCATTTTTGAAAAAGCTGTAATAGTCACATCTTTTCCTTCTCTCTCAATCTGTCAAAGTAGATGGTCAAAAGATAAATTTAAATGCTATCAAAATGCAACATCATGGATACGAGTTACAGCAGAATCACTGACTGCAGAAGCATCAATAATAGTTATAACAATATCCGTGACCGTGAGAGTAAAATTTAAGGAGAATCATATCAGCATTACCTTAGCTTTCCCAATTGGAAGGCAAAAACTGGAATCAAGAACTTCATCAGAAACAGGGAATGACTCACCATATCTGAAACAGTATGATTATATGAGAGCAATGTCAGACATTAAAACTCTTAACTGAACACTAGACCAGTAGAGTGGCAGCGCTCAATACATAATTCAATCACATTTTATCAATTCACTTACAACAACTCGTTTTCAAGGAAAACAACTGGATCAGGATCTCTAATAGCAGCTTTGAGCAGTCCACGAGCATCTTCAGAATTATATGGTGACAATACTTTCAACCCAGGACAAGAAGCATACCATGCTGCATAACACTGGATATTAACCAAAAAGATAAGTAATTAAAACAACCTTCTTAATATATTTAAAGTCAGCTACACCTCTATAAAATGGGAATAATCAAATGGTAAATGCGATATGTGATACAAAATAAATCAATTTTCAACCTCCGTAGGCTCTCTCAGGAACAGAGGAGAGTTGTGTAGGTGACCAAACCAAATAACAGGTCACAGTGCCAGTAACATACGAGGAAACCATACCTGAGAGTGTTGGGCACCAACACCAGCAGCGGCACCATTAGGTCCTCTAAAAACAATGGGTACAGATATCTGGCCAGCAGACATATAGTTGGACTTTGCAGCAGAGTTAATAATGTGGTCAATTGCCTGCAATAAAAGACAAAAATGTATCAAAGAAAATTTTGCTAATGTAGTACTAAATCCGAAAAATTCTGGCACACAATGACTAAATCTAGACCTAGGCAAAACATCATTCCTATATCCAAGTACATATGATGTTAAAACAATATAGAGACATCCAAACCATTTGCTCTCTTAACATCTCAAGCCAGGATATCTTACACAGCAAGAAGGCAACCAAAAGAACTCCAAAGATCCAGCATTTAAAAAAAATGCATCTCATTGGAAGAGTTTTCAGGATATCTTCTGAAGCACCATTTCTCGGCTTGTCTTAACACTAATTCTTTGGTGATTAGCATATAACAAAGCGAATTACAAAATTGAAACAAAAATTTGAATCACTTATAGCCAAACAAACTTGCATTCCTACAACATGATTTGGCTTCTTCAACCAGAACCATAAAAGCAGGACCAATTACTGGTAACAACATGACCAGCTATGAAACACATTTTAAATGCTATCTCTTTCCTTTACAGTTTCCATTTGTAATCTACAACCACAAGTACCAATACTTTATTGCTATGTGTTGTCAAATATAGAAAGAGAAGATCAAAATAACAAATACATAAATTCTATTGCCCTTCATTAATCAGCCACTATATCTAATCACAGATGTACCTTCAAAGAAAACATGCATACTTCATTCAAACAAGATCCAAAGAATTTCAACACTACATTACAGTAGTAGTTATAACTTCACTGTCTTTAAAATAGAAAGCACATGATAATATACTACCACTACTTTCTTTTTTATGACATGCATGCCACATCATTTAGAATTCGTTTTCAAAACTTATGAATACTCTAGCACGCAAACTAAAAAAAGCATACAGAAGCATAGATTCAAAACAGAACCATTTAACCTGCATGGAGAAGTTAAATGTCATAAACTCCACAACTGGCTTCAGACCATAGTAAGCAGCACCAACCCCAATCCCAGTAAAACCAGCCTGTGAAACAATAAATAGACAACTTAGGTGAGAAAATAATATAATGAAAACTAAAAAGCATCAAATAACACATATAATAGGCATGTGAGATTAATCATTCAATAAAATAATAAAAAAATTCACAAACTGAATAAAAGAGAAACAGTATAGCCTTATAGGCATGGATAAACATAATAACCTCAGTAATTGGAGTATCAAGAACCCGTTCAGGTCCATACTTCTCCAAAAGTCCCTTGGTTATCTACAAAAAAAGGGAAATAAAAATCAATCTTTGCTCTTCAGATACTTGTAGCAATGTTTCTATGGCCTGTATTATATGTAGCAAGAAATGCTAACCTTGTATGCACCTTGATATTCTCCAACCTGCATTTTATGAGTTCAAGAAACAAAAATCATAAGAATGGCATATAGATAAAAGGAACAGCCAAAATATTATCAAAAAATTGTTCTGTTAATGTTTTCTCACCTCTTCACCCATCAAAAAGACTTTTGAATCAGCCGACATCTCCTCATCAAGAGCAGAGTTTAATGCCTCTCTCACTGTAATCTGTACATAATTATCATTAAACAAACAAACAAATAAACATTACTCCTTGAAGGTTAGACCTTTTGAATATTAATAATCACAAAAGCCATTTAACATTAACTGCAAGATGATGCAAACTACATACAAAGAAACACAAATATAAAGATAACCATATCTGTGAGCATATGGTTGTGTGCTTGAGCGGAAAAATATGAGCTGCAGGTCTTTCTTCTGAATGTTGCTTACGTAAGTAAGCTACAGAGCTGCTGCTAAAATTGTACATAGATACTCTTCTGAACGATTGAACGCTTGCAGTATGCAACTTGAAATATCTAATAGCATTAAACCCACAAAAAGTACAGAACTACACCAAGAATAAAACAGGTGAAAAATATTACCTGTTTTGCAGCAGATGAGTAACTTCTCAATACAGACACTGCAGGCAGAATCTTCTTAAATGATTGTCCCAACATCTAAATAAACAAAAAAGATTTTTTTTTTTTTTAAAAACCTATAAGATTAACTGAAACGTCAACAAAGGTATATGAAAGAGCAGGAGAGTTTCCAGAACTCACCCTTTGCCTTGCTATTGCTAACATCTTTCCTCCTCCACTTTGCTTTTCTCTGAACAACAATACAACAAGCTATTTGCTAATTGCTCCTTGCAATGCTAATCCCAGTTTCATATAAATCAAAGATGCATTAAATAAATGCTAGTGCAATTAAAGCATTGATTAGTGTAAAATGCTTATTTCACTCACTAACTATGAGGATTATCTATTCAAACAAGTAAATCTGAGAACTAATCACTAAAATATGATTCAGAAAAATAAACGAAATTATATTTATATAAATCAGAAAATATATAGACATAAGATGTGGAAAGTGGGAACCAAACGGTAATGGATGGAAAATCAAATCGGATCAAGAAGGTAAGAAAAACGTACCTGCTTTTGAAGTAATGTAAAAAAAAAAAAAAGTGTGTGGAATTAGGGTTTTCTGAAAGGAAATTAATCGGCAGGGAGATGACCAATACTGAAATTGGAGAGACGCGGGTGGGGGCGGTGAGCTAACGCATCTGCTGTGCTGAAACTTAAAACAGAAATAGAAAAATATAAAAATAAGGAATGTTTCTATAAACATACTTAAAAAGAGCGACAGCAGCGACCAAAGTGATATCAAGGGTCAGGAATCAACTGGGAAAACAACCAACAATCGGGCGGCTCAGTTGTGATAGGGGAAGATATATATTTAATAATTTAATACTACTTCTATGACGGGGAATTTTAAAGCTTAATTCGTTATCACATATTATACTATATGAAAAAGCCTTAAAAAATTATAAAATTAAAAATTAAAAATGTTATAAAATAAAAAGGGATGGAGAGAATGAACAAAGAAAATATGAAAGTAATATAAAATATATTTTATTGATTAAATGAATAATTATAATATTTATCACACTCACTCTTAATATGCATAAAAATATAAAAGAAGTAGACATTTAATTTTAATAATTATCAATATTTAAATTACATTAAAATTTAATATTAATCATGATAAGCATTCACTTAATAAGATATTCATAATAAAAATATATAAAAAGTTTAAGTATGAGATTGTTGATCGTAATTATTTTATAATTCAATTAATTAGAAGTTATAATTGGTAGATTTTTTTATTTGATAAATTTAAATAATTTTCTTAAAATTATTTTTAATTATTTCAAATGTTTTTATTATCTCAATACAAATTATTTATCTCTAGATCAATATCTCAATTTACAAATAAAAATTTAAAAGTGAAGTGGATATCTAAATATTAATATGTGCATCCATTGTCTTAAAATATTTTTTAATACTTAATATTTATGATCACAATTACAAATCACGCCCACAAATATTCGAATACATCATCATTTTCTTAAGTCCACTTAAGTGTTTAACCATTTTAAAAACTTGATATAAAATAAAAAGAGTATATGCACGCAAATGATGAAGGAAGTTTACTCTAGACATAAAATAGAGTCAAGTCAAATAAATACTAGTAAAATATTAAAATTGATAAATTTTAAAATATTAAAATTTGATATATAATTTTTTCATTTTTATTAAAATATTTTTAATAAAATTTGATTGTATTACTATATATTTTCTATAACAGCTTTGTATATTTTAAATGTGATTAGTGAATTGTATAAAAAAATTATTAGTAAAAGTATACTTTATTCTAAGATACAATAGTTTTACTTTTTAAAAATCTTTTTACAATCTTATTTTTATAATATTTTACAATATTTTACAATTTCTAATAAATTTTATAAGTTCTTGATAGTTTTTGTATAATTATTATTATATTTACATTTTAAAATTCTAACATATTTTTAAAATTTTTACACAATTTATATATTTTATAATTTTATTTATATTTTTCTGTATTTTTATAATTTTTCAATAATTTTAAGTTTTTTAAAATAATGATGTTATTATGATGTCAAAGTATGTCGTATTTATAATTATAATTGTAATATTTTAATCATGTTCTTAATATTCAAATAATTGAATCATGAATGTCTCGATAACGTTAAAAGTCATATAAGTTTAAGAATTAGGGTGAATAAAAAAAATATTAAGAATAAAAGTGAGAAAAATAATATACATTAAGGCTAAAATGTACATTAAGGCAATTTTTAATTAGTTACTCTCAAAGAAAATTTAATTAGTTGTCAAAATAGGTGCATGTTTGATGTACTTTGGCTGGGGTTAAATATGAGAAGCCGATAAAAAACGGCTCTAGATTAGGGGGGTCGTCCACTTTACATTTCTTTTTTCTAATCTGTTTCTTTATCGATGAAAATAAAATAATAATTTTTTAATATAAAAATTAAGATTACTTTTGTTTTATTGAAAACTACTTTTGAAAAATGATTTTGGATAATTGATTAGTTTTTTGTAAAATTTATATTTTTTGTATTTGGATGATTGTCATAAAATACTTTATATTATTTGACAAACTTTCCTAAAATAATTTTTAAAAGTTATTATTAGTGAAATGAACACGACATAAATATATTTGTTACAAAATATTATAGTACACTTTTCTTGTAACAATTGAAATTTATTTTATAATAAGATTATATTTTGTAATAATTAATTCATATATAAATTTAATAATAAATAAAATTAAAACTTAATTTAAATTACATATATCTCATAAGAGTGCATATTGACACATTAGAGTTGGAAGGATAAATAAAGTTAAGTATTATTTAAACAAATACTCATATTTGTATAATTAAACTATTTATATTTTATTCTAGGTTAAAATATGTCATAAGTCCATGTACTCTTCATAAATTTAAAATTTAGTCCTATACTTTTATTTTAAAATTTAATCATTCTATTTTTGATTTCAAAGTTTAGTGTAATTGTTAACACTATTAATTATTTTGTTATTTTTAAAGTCCGTTACAACGCTTTTTTTTAGTTACTTGGCTATCAAGTGAGTATTTTAATTTAAAATGTCAAATCAATAAAATTGACAAAATAATAATAATGTTAACAACTAGACTTGAACTTTGAAATCTGAAAATAAAGGGACTAAATTACTTAAAATAAAAGTATTATGACTAAATTCTAAATTTATGAATGGAATTATGACATATTTTAACATTTATACTAAAATTTATTATCATATTTATAATTGTAATATATATATTTATTATTAAAATATTAATATAAATAAGTTTCAGTAATATATCAAGAATATTATTTAAAATTTTAAAAATATTATTAAAATAAAATGTAATATTAAACAATTTATTAAAATAATTCATTATATTATTAAATATGTAATTAAATAATATTGAAAATTATAATATTTGATATTAATATTTTAAATATTTTCAAAATTAAAATTAAAATTTATTTTAATATAATAATATTAGATTTGATTCAAATTAATTTTATATAAAAATAAAGTTATTAATAAAAGAGTTTTTTTTTGAAAATAATTTACGCTTTTCAAATGAGTAAGTCATTTTACAAGAAAAATATCTTATTTTCCGTTAACATGTAAATTATTTTCTATTAATCAAATTATTTTCTATTAAATAAATACAAAAATATAAAAATATTTTTCATAAATTATTTTCATAAAATAAACACATCCTAAAATCAACCTTTTCTTTTCAATTAACAAATAGAATTTTTTTCTCAAAAGGAACAATAGAGAAAATAAAATAAAATAAAAACTTCCTAAAGGGAAAGTAAAGCAATGATTATAAGAGTCATATAAAAGGTTGTGTGCACTAGATGAGATTGGTTGATTGGATAAATTAATTAGATTAAGATTCAGTTATAGTATTAGTTTGAGGAGTAACAAAATTAATTAACTTGTGAAATCATATAAATTGGTTGAATCGGATTTATAATTTTTAAATATTTTTGAGTTTTCAAGGTTTACTATATCATTTGATATTTGTATTTGACACTTTTTTTTCTAATGTGATGCTTATATTCGACAAAAATGATATATTTTAGTACTAGTAGGAAATAATGTTACCCTTTCAATGTTTAATTTGGATTTAAAATTGATTTGATGAAAATTAATTGTTAATATTATTAGGTTTAAATTTTCATAATTTTTAATAAAATAAATTTAGTATTAATTGTAAATTTATTTAATTTTGTGAAATATAGTCCGACCATGAATGTGATTGAATAATAAAAATCACATATAAAAAATGAAGTTAATCGATCCGGAATGGTAATAAACATAGTTCAATCTTTGATTAGTTGTTCAGGGTGAATGTTTAAGCTTGCCATAAGAAGATTAACATTTTTTTCCACTCTAATATTTTTGCTACTTATTACAAATATCTCTCAATTTGTTAAAAGAAAATGCAAGTTTCAATCTCCAACTATCACATACATAAACCTCAGCTTGAAAATTCTCTTCATTTAAATGTTGTATTTTTATTTTATTTTTATTGTTTAAAAGAAGTTGTCAGCTCTAGCTTACGGCAATGAACACAACCATGACTAAATCATCCAAGTAGTAAATGAATCCATGGAATTTGAGAAACATATGGAAATTGTTTATATCTATAGCTAATTGGATTTTCTTAAATCAGAGTAAACTTAGTGCAAATAACTCATTTTCAAAACTCTCAATTAAGACTCAATTAAGACTCACATTCACTTAAGCTTCAAGAAAAATCAACAACACTTGATAAAGGGTAAATTCTACAAATGGTCATGTCACGCCTCGGTTGTATGATATCTTTTGTACAATTGAATATAAAAGAGTTATTAGTCTAATGATTAAGTGTTAGTGAAATTTCCATTGAAACTTGAGTTTGAATCCCTTCTCTCGTATAACTTTTATTTTTAGCTTTTTTATTCCAAAACCCTAACTATGTTGTCCCATGCATTGTAAACCTAAGTATATATTGTATTTTATTTTCTATTTAGCCTTTCTTTTTCTATTTTCTTCTTCTCCTTGACGCCCTCTCTTCATTCCTCCCATTCTCTCAAATTTCCTTCCATCTTCTTCATTGTTGTGTTGCCCCTTTTCTCCTTCTTCCTTTATTTGTGGTTGCCGATTCACCACTGTTTGTCTCCTCCTCCTCTCTTTTCTTTTTTATCTTTTTTTATCAACATTCTTCTTGCTTTGGTCGAATATTTGCTACCTATTTTTCTTCCATTGCCGCACCACTCCTCTCCCTTTTTGCTCTCACTTTTGTTTCTCCATTGTCACATTGCAACTTGTTTGTATACTAATCTTCCCCTCATCATCATTCGTTATTATTGTTGTAACACCCCAAACCCGGCCTAGAAGTTATGACCGGATATTGAGGAGTTACATTAACTTGTTTAAAAGCCTTTGTTTCGATCAAACCAAAAGTGCGTTTTGAAAACATGAAATTTTGGCAAAAACTCTCAAAGATGATTAGAAAAGCCAAGATTCAAAACTCTTATTTAAAACCCAGAATTCACGTTCAAAATTGCATGTTTTGAAAGTACCAACATTAGCAAATCATTTCCAGTATTAAAAAAATCATTAGTTAAAAATCATATATTTTATTTACCTCAAAATACTTAAATGATTACCAAATCTTGTAGCGCAAAATTATCAAAGTTTCAGCTCTTTGAAAATTGTGGTCTCGATAAGTGAAAACGAACAATTCGTCAATTGGGCATATTCTGAATAATTCATTATAAATTTTCATAAAACCTCTTTCAAATTTTCAACGAAAAATCCTTAGGTTGTTTTAGTTTTGAAAACCAAAATCAAACTTGTTAGCTCTTATGATTTGCAGTTTTATGCTGGGAAATATTAAATGCTAATAAATAAAATGAAAACCAAAACCAAAAACAAATTACAGACCCATAAATCCAAAATAGATAATTATGAAAATCACTATATTTTAATTTACTTGAGAAAACAATTCAAGCTCTCTCTCGCCTTCCGGTCCTAATTCAAAAGTTCACCTAAAACAAATTAAACAAACGAGTGAGCTAGAAGCTCAGTGTGTGACTTAACCCACGTATAGAGTTTTCTTACTACAACTCGCACAATTGCAAACATAAAAATAGAGTTTTATTTTTAGTAATCACATATGCAAAAACCATATCAGAAGGTCATATATCCAGAAACATTTGTCAAATCGAAATGTCATATTTTCATAATCATATATTAGAATAGAATTCTTATTTCAAAATCAAAATCTCAAACACATTCTATTGTACAGATCAGATGTATTTCATAATCAAATATAGATGTAATCATATCCTATCCCCATCCGCTACACACCATCTCCGTCCAGCCAACCACAGCAATTAGGACTACAACAATCCATCCATCCAATCACACTAGGTTGTGGTGGTATGCCACTCTTAATAACGCAGCTGAGCTGCTAGACAAATATTACGGTTTAACCACAAAATTACAGTAAAACTATCAGAAAACACTTCCTCCTTCATATCCAAAAATCCACCCAAATACACATGCGCAATCTAATTGTATAATCTGTGTAACACCCCTAACCCATATTTTTCTCCAAAATAGGGTTACGGAGCAATTTCTAAATTTACAGATTAGAAACAGGCATTTAATATCATTTTTCAATCATATTAGAAATTAATCATATACGACCATATTGTCCCTTATTTAAGCTTCCAAGGCTCAAAACATACATTAGAAACAGGTTGTGACTAAATTGATACTCAGAGAATTTTTTTCGCAAAATATTAAAATTTTCCAAGAGTGCAGGGGACACACACCCGTGTGGTTAGGCCGTGTGGGTATTCGAAGTAGGGCACATGGTCGTGTCCCAGCTCATGTCCATACCCGTGTAACTCTCTGACTTAAGAAACACGGCAAAGTTACACGCCCGTGTGCCAGGCCGTGTGAATATGAAAATTTACATTAAATAGGTGCAGGGGTCACACGGCCAAGCCACACTCCCGTGTGCCAGGCCGTGTGAGAAATTCTAAGCATTCTGTTTTGAAAATTTGAAGAAACAGGGGACAAACGACCAAAACACATGGCCATGTGATAGGCCGTGTGTCACACACGACTAAGACACACGCTCGTGTCTCTGCCCATGTGGACGAAATAAGGCCATTTCTAAGCCATATTTCTTACCCATTTGGTCTTCCACCTACATTAACATTTTAATACATTCAATAACCAATCCAAGACATTTAAACTAAACCAAAACCAAGTCATAATCATGTCATATACCTCATTTCTCAACATTCAAATTTACCATATTAATCAAAACATCTATTTGCTTAATTATACCAACTATACTATCTCATCTTATACATCAATATGCTATAACTTATCCATCACTCAACCACATCAAACACAACAAACATGAAGAAGTCACACACACACACACACACACACACACACACACACATATATATATATATAACAAAAGTATGTCCAACTCAAGGCATTCCAATGTCTATTTATAACCAAAACACATATTTGTCATCAATGGCCCATTTGCACCAATACATGCCATTATATCAAAATCTAGTTCTTTACATATACCGAAATGAGCCGAAGTATAGTGTGATGATGCTCCGACCAGCTTCCAACCACTTCGAGCTTCCGAATTACTATAAAATAAGAAAAATATTACAGGGTAAGCATATTATGCTTAATAAGTTCGTATAACGGGAAATTAACTTACCATTCATTTACATTTAAAGTAAGCATGCAAAATTCATCCAAAAAAATTTGGCAATTTGCCTAAACACATATAATCCCAAGAAACATGTTAGTCATGTAATTCATGTGAATATCAAGAAACATGGATAAGCTTATCTTGTAACAAATTTTCATGTACATATATTTTCCACATCATATATTCATATAACAAATACATTTCCATAATAATTTATCTAAAATTCAGATTATCCCATGTTGGAAACTTTTCGCATTGAATTTATTAGAAATATCGATGGATATACAGGTAGTACACTTGAAGTGTACAAATTGTAATTCATCAATTCATATTCGGGAGTGCTCCTTAGAGCACATAAGTCCTCTCTCGAGCCATATAACAAGAAGCTTATGTGAGTTGTATAACGGGAAGCTCATAAGAGCCATAATTAGGAAGCTCATGCGAGCCAATAACAGGTAGCTCCGAAGAGCCATTAAACATGAAGCTTCAGATAAAAATGTATTGGGAAGTTCAAGCAAGCCATATCGGGAAGCTCCGAAAAGCCATTAATCAGAAAGCTACAAAGAGCCTTTAATCGGGAAGCTTACGAAGAGCCATATATCGGAACGCTCATAAGAGCTGTGGTGTGTCTACAACACATGCAGAATCAGAACCAATCAGGATGCTCCGAAGAGCTATTAACGGGAAGCTCGCAAGAACCATATAACGAAAAGCTCCAAAGCGCTAATAACGTGATGCTCATGAGAGCTTATAACGGGACACTCTTTCGAGTTGTGGTGTGTCCGCAACATATGCAGGACCACAACCAATTCGAGAATATTGTATCCATCGAATTTCATTTATTCAAACGAGACTTAACATTTATCAGGTTTTGTCGGATATGTAATCAATTTTATATGCGTGGCAATTACACAATTCATATATATATATATATATACAAAATTGAATTTCAAACATATAAATGTACACAATTTAATAACACGAACTTACCTTGACAAGAGTTCGTTGATTTTTTGTCTACTAGTTCGACACTTTCTCTTTTCCTCGATCTAATTTTGTATTTTGTCTATCTGGATCTATATGAGTGAATTTAACTCAATCTAATACAATTCATATTCAATTCAATCCAATTCGTATATTAGGAAAAATTATCATTTTGCCCTATCCTTTTATTTAATTATGATTTCATCCCTAAGCTCGAAAAATAAAATTCATGCAATTTAATCCTTATTCCAAGCCTAGCCAATTTTTACATGTAACATTAACAGCCCATGTATTTCACAAAATTCAAAATTTTCAATGAATTTTACATATTTTCAATTTAGTCCGTAAATCACAATTTCATCAAAATTCACTTTACAAAAGTTGTTTATCTATCAACAACCTTTCATTTTCTACAAGAAAGATTCATAATTCAACTATATTCATCCATGGTAAAACCTTAGTACTTGGATAACTTTGCAAATTAATCTCCGAGATAGCTAAATTAAGCTATTACGATATCAAAATATGAAAATTATTAAAAAAAAAGACAAGAAAATATACCTAATTAAGCCAAAATAGCTTTCTTGAGTTCTCTTATCTTAGCTAGGGTTTCCATGTATTTTTATTTGGAAAAGATGATAATATGATGATATTTTCATTATTTTATCATTTATCATCTTTTATTATTTCACTTTCTAATTTAGTCTTTTCTTTAATTAATTTTCCATGTATGAATTATCAAATCCCCCCTTAATGTTCTATTTTCCATATAAGGACCTCCAATTTTGAATTCCATAGCTATTTGATACCTATAGCTACTAGAACTCAACTTTTGCATTTTATGCAATTTGGCCATTTATCAAATTAGACATGTAATCGGTAAAATTTTCTAAACGAAACTTTTATACGACATTCCTATCATAATGCAGACCATGCAATTATATTAAAATAATTTTCCTTATGGACTTGGATTTGTGGTCCCGAAACCACTATTTCGATTTCACTGAAAACAGGCTATTACAACTCTCCCCCTTAAAGAATTTTCGTCCTTGAAAATCTTACCAGTAAAGAGGTTCGAATACTGCTTTTTCATTGTTTCCTCATGTTCCCAGATAGCTTCTTCTATACCATGTTGTTGCCAGAGGACTTTTACTAAAGCTACATTTTTATTTCTCAGTTATTTCGTCTCACGTGCTAGAATTTTGATCGGTTATTCACTATAGGTCATATCAGGCTGAATTTTGACATCTGTCGAAGAGATAACATGTGAAGGGTCTGACAAATACCATCATAACATAGACACGTTAAAAACATTGTAAATCTTTTCTAGTTCTGGTGGTAGTGTCAATTGGTACACAACATGTCCTATTCTTTTAATAACCTCATACGGCCCTATAAACCGCGGACTCAATTTACCTTTACGGCCAAATCGAAGAACTTTCTTCCAAGGAGATACTTTCAGGAATATCTTATCGCTAACTTGAAACTCTAATTCTTTTCTTTTAAGATCTGCATAAGATTTTTGACGATCAGAAGCTGCTTTCAAACTATCTCTGATCACTTTCACTTTTTATTCGGTTTCGCTAATCAAATCAACTCTGTGTATCTTTTTCTCATTGAGCTCAGTCTAATACAACGGAGTTCTACATTTATGACCATATAGAGCCTCATACGGTGCTATTTTAATGTTGGACTGATAGTTATTATTATATGCAAATTCAACTAAAGGCAAATACTTTTCCCAATTGCCTTGGAATTCTAAAACACAACACTGAAGCATATCTTCTAAAATTTGTATCACACATTTGAATTGACCATCTGTCTAAGGATAGAATGTAGTACTGAAATGCAATTGAGTACCCAAAGCTTCTTGTAATTTATTCCAAAATCGGGAGGTGAACCTTGGATATCTATCAGAAATGATAGAAACTGGCACACCGTGTAATCTGACAATCTTAGAAACATATAACTCAGCCAATCTATCCATGGAGAAATCTGTACGTACCGAAATAAAATGTATAGACTTTGTCAAATAGTCGACGATTACCTAAATTGCATCTTTTTTTTTCGGAGATAGAGGTAATCTTGACACAAAATCCATGGCAATTCTTTCCCATTTCTATTCCGGTATCGTGATTGGTTGTAACAGTATTGAAGGTACTTGATGTTCACCTTTAACTTGCTGACATATCAAACATCTAGATACAAATTCGGAAATGTCACGTTTCATTCCTGGCCACCAGTACATCTTATTCAAATCATTGTACATTTTATTACTCCCCGGATGAATAAACATAGTACCATTATGAGCTTCATGCAGTATCTTCTATACAAGCTCTAAATTTTTTGGTACACATATTCTGCCTTTGAACAACAAACAATCATCAGAGCCAACTTGAAATTCTGAATCAAAAGTCGATCCACACTGTACCCGTTTAGCTTGTATATCATTATCACTTTTCTGAGCTTCACAAATCTGCTACAGAAACATCGGTTTAGATTTTAACTAAGCTATAATTAAGCCATCATTAGATAGTGACAATCGGGTATTCATTGCTCACAAAGTAAATAGAGACTTTCTGCTCAAAGTATCTACAACCATATTTTCTTTTCTCGGATCATAATTAATAACCAGATCATAATCTTTCAATAATTTAAGCTACCTGCATTGTCTCAGATTTAAATCTTTCTGCGACATCAAATACTTTAAGCTTTTATGATCAGTGCATATGTAACACTTTTCATCGAACAAATAATGTCACTAGATTTTTAGCGCAAAAATAGTAGCTGTCAATTCTAAATCATGTATCGAGTAATTCTTTTCATGTGGTTTTAACTATCTAGAAGCATAAGTTATTACTTTACCTTCTTGCATCAAAACACAGCCTAAACCTATAATGCCCCAAAAGTTAGGGGTTCGTAATTTTGCTTAAATTCATGTTGTGCTTAAAAGGCTAGCTATTTGAGTGTGTTTGGGGGTCCTAAGGAGGCCTAGGTTCGAGTCTGAGCTTTAAAAAAAATTTTAGATTTTGGCCATTAAGGGAGAGGGTTATTTGCAGAAGGACTTAAGTATACCTGTGTGCGTTTAAGTGTCACAAGTGAGCTGGTGTTGTGGTGGCAAGTGGCGTGTTGGGCATGCATGAAGGAGGTGGTTCGAATCCCATGACCAACAAAAGGAGGTATTTAATTTATGAATTAATGAAGCAAGAGGTAGAGTTTGGATCAAACTCTACATAGGAGGTTGAAGACTTGGTCAACAAGTTTGAATGAGAGGCTAGGAGTGATCCAAGGAGGAAATAGTGGAGTGAATCAAGGAAGTGATGAGTGAGGGAGAGTTGGCTGAATTTGGGAGTGTGGCTAAGTGGAGATTTCGGCTAGAGGGGTGTCATTTGGGGACATTTCGGCAATCTGGAGTGAGAGTAAAAATTGAAATCTCTTTTTGCTTTGAAGTGCTCTTTTAGTTCTTTTCGGGTTTTCTTTCTGTAGTGACATCTCAGGTTTGTTTCGTTTGCTTCTTTTCTTTTTCTTGACCCCTGTCGAATTCATTTCTTCTCCTATTCTTCTATTTTTCATCAATTTTTGGCCATTCGTTGAACTGTTAAGCCTCTCTTCTTCTACTTTCTTTTCTTCTTTCCCATCATTATTTCGCGATCTCGCTTCTTTACTGCCGAACCTCTCTTCTTTATTCTATTCTTCTTTGGCTAAAGGTAACATTTTTTCCTCTTATTTTCCCCTCTCTTTGCATAACTAAAGCTGAAATGCTTCACTTTGACTTCTTTTTGCCTAGGCCGAATCTAGTAGGGCCTAAGCATATACTCTTCTTCGTTCTTTCAGACTCAGAATCTCTGCAATTGGTTGGTAAGTGTGTCTATAACTGAATGTAGGGTTGCTATTTTTCTCTCATGCTCGATTTGGATTCTTTGGGCCGAAAGGCTACTTCTCGGGTTGCCTTAAAGTAGCTTTTCTAACATGCTCTTTTCATCAATCAATGATAGGGACTTATTTTCTTTAGCCTCGAAATAGAGCCGATTACCATTGCATTGTAGGAGATCGTGTCACGTTGTAAGTAAAGCTAGTTAGGTAAATTATTTTTATATTTTGGGTTACCAAAGGTTGGGACTAATTAAGGGTTCAATTGTTATCATAGGTGCCTCGGAAAGTGTCTCAAGCCATAATTCATAATAGGTGTGTAGTCTCACACCCCTTTTTGTTCTATTAATGCGATGATCTCTGAATCGGCTAAAAGTCGAAATGCTGAAAAGCTGAACATCGATATCTGAGATCACTCGAGCATGCAAGCTCTCATAGAGATAAACCGAGCCACAAGAGTTGGCGATAGACTGTTGGGAATGTCACGAACTCTCTCGTGGGACTAAGGTTGTAATGGGCCTTGTTGAGTCGAAGTGGGCCCAATGGGCTAATGGGCCTACAAGGCAAAATCTATGGTAAGTGCCAGATGATAGATGCAGCTGCAAAGTCCGCAGAATCGTGATCGAAAATGGGTTGAATGGGCCACACGAGCGTGTGGGCCCGTTTGGGTCGAAATTGGGCTTTAGGCCCAATTGCACCGTTTTGACCAGAAAATAGAACCTGTGTCACTCAACGCGACAGTAGGCCTCCAAAAAGACCATTAGATGACTAAATTACCAAAATACTCTTAATGGATAAATTACTAAAATACCCTCAATGGGTGAAATTACTGAATTACCTTCGATGGGTAAAATTATTAGAATACCCTTAAGGGGTGAATTACTATTTTAACCCCAACCAACCAAATAACCATTATAACCTTATTGGTAGAATCATTGATGTATGAGTATTAATTGTATGACTAATTTTGATTGTGATGCACTGCATACATGAATTAATTATGACATGACATACTGTATTGGGTTGGGTTATGGATTTTGGAGGAAGCACTGTACTAGTGGCTCTATCACGTTATACTGATTTAGTGGCTTTTTCGACGATATCGATTCGGTGGCTCACCACGATATCGTTATTAGCAGCAATCATTGCGCTCTTGGTGTGTAGGGTTGGGTGGGTCGACTTGGTCCCCACATGGTGTGTAGGGTTGGTACGGGTGGTGTGATGGTTGGACTGGGTTGGGTTACATGTTAGTTTTGCATATCGTAGGGCTTAGGCCTGCATCTATGATCAGATTAGGGATTACACACCGAGTTCTTGTAGCACCCTTTATTTGATGCGAGGGACTTGAGAGGAGGCCATCGTCCGATAAGCTTTAAAGTTAAACTTAGTGACTTTATTTTATTTTACTTTAGTTTATTGGGTTAATAAGTATGTAATAAGGCCTTTGAGATTTTTTTTAAAATTTTATATGGTGTTTCTTTTAATCACAACCTGCTAGTCAATTAAACATGGGTTTTAAAAAATAACTACTACTTCCAAAATATCACGTTTTTGCAACTGTTTGAATCAAACTTCCATAATAAACAATGTGTTAAAATAATAAAGTTTTGTGAGAGAATGGCTTTGAGTAAACCTTGTTTTGATAATTTACAACGAAACACACAGTTTTCAAACAACACTTTAATGGGACACACTGGATCCGATCATAACGTCTAGGCCGGGTTTGGGGTGTTACATTTAATGGTATCAGAGCTAGGTTGCAAAACTCGACTGTGGATTGAGTTTTAAAAATTTTACCTAATCTGTTTAAATTTTGGTTTGGAAAGTAATAGTGTTATTGAAAGTGTGGTACACCGAGTCTCGACACCAAATTCGTAAGTTTCCTACACTATACTCTGTTATATGCTGAAATGACTATACTGAGAAACTACTAGGAATAGTAGTAGCATACTGAAACTCCTTAGTTATAGAAACTAAGACTATAGGAAACTAAAACTGTAGTAAATTCGATCTGTGAGAACAACCCTAATTACTGCTTTTCATAAAATGTCTATTAGTAATTATGAGAACTATAAGCTGATTCATTTAATCAGATAAATATGCTACTTTGATATGAGCATGAGAGGTCACGAAAGGGGTACACGTGGCCGTGGTAGAGGCCTATGTGCTAAGGCTTGGTCCTCAAAGATTAGGACATATGCACGATAGGAAGCGCCAAACCTCACCAAAGGATGTAAACGAGGTCTCATGACCGAGCCAGTAACGATGATGCCCTATCCCAAGCGATGTTACGAGTTCTTGAAAGGGATGCTGGAGCGAGTACTGGGTTAGTGGGCCTAGGGTCAATTTTTGAATGACTCCTGTCGAACGAGGCGAAAATCTTCAAGGGCATATCTTGTGTAGCCCCGAATGTAGCATAATATTGGTTGGAGGCTGTAGAGCGAATAATGGATGATATCGATTGTACAGTGGAGCAAAAATTGAAAGGAGAAGTGTCTTTACTGCGAGATGAGGCATATCAATGGTGGCTTACCGTGAGGGAAGGCACGCAGGTCGATCGTGTGACATGGGACTTCTTTAAAGCAGCCTTCCAAGGGAAATATGTTGGGGCGAATTATATGGATGCCCGGAGGAATGAATTCTTAAGTTTAATCTAGGGAAATAAGTCTGTAGCAGAGTATGAAGTAGAGTTTCTACGGTTGAGCCGGTATGCGCGGGGTATAGTTGCGACTGAGTATGAGCGCTGTGTACGGTTCGAGGATGGTCTTCGAGATGAGTTGTGAGTGTTGATAGCTTCACAGAGGGAAAGAGCCTTTGCTGCCCTGATTGAGAAGACAAAGATTACCGAGAATGTGAAATGCTCAGAGCGTCAAAACCGTGAGCAGGATAGAGGTAGAAGTAAGAGGAATTTTGGGCCCTCAAGTTCTTCTGGTGGGCCTAAGAAGAGGCTTAGGTTCGATGGGCTAGTCCAAGTTAGGGATCCTGCTGTTGCTGTCAGACCGCAGCCTTACGCTGTGTGTGGGTTATTCCACTAGGGTGAGTACTTGAAAAGAATTTGAGCATTTTTTAGATGTGGGTCTCGGGATCACAGGATTAAAGACTGTACTCAGAGGCCTGGTCAAATACAAGCTGTGGGTCAGGGTTATGTTCAGTTAGGAAGAAGTGGTCAGCAGCCACCAAGAGGCCGTGGTCCAATCAAAGGGGGAAATGGTTTGGGACGAGGTCATGGAGCACCGGGCAGAGGTGTTGGTAACACAGAGGCGAGATAGCCAGTGTTGGTGTATGCTGCATAGTGCCAAGAGGATGGCGGCGCTCTTGATGTCATAACTAGTACGTTTCTCATTCATAATATACCATATATCGCTTTAATTGATATTGGGTCTATGCACTCATATGTTGCATGTATGGTGACTAAAACATTGGGCATAACGTTCAAACTTACTAATAAAGAAATGTTAGTGATTAGTTGATAAATCGTAAAAGTAACATATTTTAACCCCATATTTAGTATGCTTTTGGATGATTTAGCCCTTGATTTATGTAAAAAAGTGCTTTTAATCCTTTCTTTTCATGTTTATACTCAGGAAAGCACCTACGGATGAAAAGAATAAGAAACGGGCTTAAAACATGCCAATATGGGCCGTAAAGGAAATCAACACGGCCTAAACTTTAAGCCACACGACCGTTCCTCGATAATTAACTAAGACACGACTGCGTCCCCAATCGACAGAATCGAGACACTACCGAAAATGATTTACACGCGCAGTACCATGGTGTGCCCTCACCATGGAGAGAGCAATTCCACTCGAGTTTGGATACTTGAGCCAAAGAAACACTTTTCAAATATTATTCAAATATCAAGTAAGAAGCAGACTTAAATGAGGACACTTAGGGGCCAAGTAAAGCATTCTAAAGTCTATATAAACACCCTAAGTGTATCTTAAAAGGAGGCGGTGAGCTAGGCCAAGGAGCCGAGCCTGGAAAGGTCGACTTGTGGGAATCACTCAAGATAACAAGTGGATCCATCTCAAGAAGCCAAAATTTTACTCAAGGCGCTAATTTCTCCTTCAATTCCTCTAGGGGTTTTAGGATTCCTTATGTTTTGTTTTATCTTTTCTCTTGAGATGTTTTCTTTATTTGTATGAACTAAACCCTTCAGATACCTGAAGGAGATGAAACCTAGATGAATCTTGTTATTGATTTCTGAATTATATGATAAATACTTAGTTTGTTCTTAATTATGCATGCTTATTCCAAATCTGATGCGCTTAGGTGGAGGAGGAATAGACCCTGCTTAAGAGTATATCTAGCATAGTTAAGCGGAGTTGATCGCACGCCTAGTGATAGGGTAATGAGATTTTGTCAAATTAGGGTGAAACCTAATATGAGAGTCCATAGATCGATTTACTACTATTCTAGGGGGTTATTATAAGAGAACGAGAGTTCCACTAATTAACCTAGGGTTAGATGTTATTCACTTCAAGAGAGGGTTTAATATACATTAGGAAGTCTTACGGATCAAACTAAGTGAATAAACCATATGGTTTAGTGTTAAATAACAAGTGAAGTCTAGGTGGATTCTTCTTGAAGGTATCGTCGTAATCAATTAAGTTTTCTTCAAGTTATTTCCTAATTTGTTCTTTTTGTCTTTGTGTCTTTAGCTTAGTAGTCGTTAAACTAGATTAAATCAACAATCACTCCATATTTTAGGCTAAATAATAAAAAAAAGTTAGTATTAGTACTTTTAATTCCTTTGGGTTCGACAATCCAGTCTTGCCTAAGCTATACTACTGTTCGATAGGTACACTTGCCTTAAGTCGTTGTCCGGATTAATTTTCAGGTTCGATCATTCTCTTTATAAATTTTAAAGCTCTGATTTCAGTGATCATTAGTCCACTGGAACAGTTGGTTAGAGTGAATAAACTATTTAGAGATGTGCCCCTAGAGGTTCAAGGGGTTGTTTTTCCGGCGGATTTGATAGAACTGCTGTTTGGTGAATTCGATCTCATTTTGGGCATGGATTGGTTAGTGAAGCATCGTGCGAATTTGGATTGTGCTGATAAGCGTATGGTATTAAAGTCTTCAGAGGTTGAGGAGGTGGTCGTGATAGGGGAGCGAAGGGACTATTTATCCAATGTAATCTCAGCGTTAAGAGCCGAGAAACTAGTTCGCAAAGGTTGCGAGGCGTTCCTAGCGTATGTCAGCATATCTGAGGTTAGAGGTCCGTTTGTTGAGAATGTCAGAACTGTAAAGGAGTTTCTAGATGTATTCCCTAAAGAGCTTCCAAGATTGCCTCCTAATCGTGAGGTTGAATTTGGCATTGAGCTCCTACCGGGAATGGCTCCGGTGTCCATCGCCCCTTTTAGGATGGTGCCGAAGGAGCTGGTGGAATTAAGGCTCAAATGCAAGAGCTACTGGACCAAGGATTTATCTGACCGAGTGTGTCTCCTTGGGGAGCACCAGTATTGTTCGTGAAGAAGAAAGATGGGTCAATGCGTATGTGTATTGATTATCGTCAATTGAATAAACAGACGATTAAGAACAAGTACCCTTTACCATGGATAGACGATCTGTTTGACCAGCTGCGGGGAGCTGCGATTTTCTCTAAGATAGATCTGAGATCAGGGTATCATCAATTAAGGGTTAAGGAGGCAGATGTGTACAAGACTGCATTCTGGACTCGTTATGGGCATTACGAGTTTCTTGTCATGCCGTTTGGGTTAACGAATGCACCAACTATTTTCATGGATATGATGAACCAGGTCTTCCAACCCTATTTGGACCGGTTCATTGTGGTGTTTATAGATGATATTCTGGTGTATTTGAGAATCGAGGAGGAGCATGATTCAATCTCCGAATTGTTTTACAAATACTGAGAGATAAACAGCTTTATGCCAAGTTCAGTAAGTGTGAGTTTTGGCTGCGAGAGGTGACATTTTTGGGTCATGTAGTGTCTGCCGAGGGGATTAGGGTTGATTCTCAGAAAATTGAGGCCGTATTAGACTGGAAGCCACCAAAGACTGTATCTAAGATTCGAAGTTTTATTGGTTTGGTTGAGTATTATAGAAGGTTCGTAGAGGGGTTCTCACTAATTGCTGCACCCCTAACTAAGTTACTGCGTAAAAGAGTATCATTTGATTGGACTGATAAACAATAGAAGAGTTTTGAGAAACTAAAGAAGATTCTGACTGAAGCCCCGGTATTGATCCAACTAGAGGCTGGAAAGGAATTCATTGTCTACTGTGATGTGTCGAACACGGGTTTGGGTTGTGTGCTGATGCAAGAGAGTAAGGTAGTGGCTTATGCGTCTCGTCAGCTTAGGCCGCACGAGGTGGATTACCCCACTCATGACTTGGAGTTAGCTGCAATGGTTTTCGCACTGAAGATTTAGAGACATTACTTGTACGGGGAGAAGTTGATCGTTTATACCGACCATAAAAGTCTCAAGTACCTCCTTACCTAGAAGGAGTTGAACCTTAGGCAACGAAGATGGATGTAGTTGCTTAAGGATTATGATTGCTCGATTGAGTACCATCCGGGAAAAGCTAACGTGGTAGCGGATGCACTGAGTCATAAGGTGGTATATGATTTAAGAGCGATGTTTGCTCGTCTCAGCCTATTTGAGGATGGTATTTTGTTAGCTGAGCTTCAGGTGAAACTGACTTAGATTGATCAAATTAAAGAGAAGCAGTTGCTGGATGAATCGTTGGTTCCTTGTTTCCAACTGGTGAAGAAGGGAGAGTGTGGATTTTGGGCTGAATAGTGAGGGAGTGTTATGCTTCCGTGGAAGAGTCTGTATCAAGAGATTCTAAGTTAAGACAGTCTATACTGCGGGAGGCGCATAGTAGCCCATATGCTATGCATTCTGGTGGAAACAAGTTATACCGAGATCAACGTGAACTGTACTGGTGGCCATGACTTAAATGTGAGGTTACCGATTTTATAAGTAAGTGTTTGACATGCCAGCAAGTGAAAGCGGAGCATCAACTACCTTTGGATTGCTGCAACCTGTTAAAATTCCACTCTGGAAGTGGGAGAGGGTAACCATGGATTTTGTTAGTGGGCTACCCCTGACACCTGCTAGGAAAGATTCGGTATGGGTAATTGTTGATCGGTTGACTAAATCTGCCCACTTCATACCGGTCCGCACTGATTATTCGATGAGGAAGTTGGCAAAGTTATACGTGGCTGAGATTGTGAGGTTACATAACCTATGTTTATCATATTGGACAGGGACCCTAGATTCACATCACGATTCTGGAGAGTGTTGTACGAAGCTTTGGGTACAAGATTGGATTTCAACACGGCATTTCATCCTCAGACTGATGGTCAGTCGGAGAGGGTAATTCAAATTCTGGAAGATATGCTAAGAAGCTGTGTAATTGATTTAGTGGCTTTTGCCACGTATACTGATTCTAGTGGCTCAGCCACGTATATTGTTATTAGCAGCTCGACTGCACTTTTGGTGTATAGGGCTGGGTGGGTCGACTTGGTCCCCACATGGTGTGTAGGGTTGGTACGGGTGGTGTGATGGTTTGACTGGGTTGGGTTACATGTCTGTTTTGCATATCGTAGGGCTTAGGCCTGCATCACATCGAACAGGCTTGGGCCTGCATCATATCGAATAGGGCATAGGGCCAGACTGATATCAAATTGGCTTGAGTCCAGACTGTGATTGTATTAGGAGATTACACACTGAGTTCTCATAACTCACCCTTTTATTTGACTGTGTAGGTAATCCCCAACCATAAAGGATTTGGAGCTGCAAGGGACTCGGAGGTGGCCATACGTTCGATGAGCTTTAAAGTGAAACTTAGTGACTTTATTTTATTTTACTTTAGTTTATTGGGTTAATAAGTATGTAATAAGGCCATTATGATTTTTTTTTTTAAATTTTTATATGGTGTTTCTTTTAATCACAACCTGCTAGTCAATTAAACATGGGTTTTAAAACAATAACTACTACTTCCAAAATATCACGTTTTTTCAACTGTTTGAATCAAACTTCCGTAACAAACAAGGTGTTAAAATAATAAAGTTTTGCGAGAAAATGATTTTGAGTAAACCTTGTTTTAATAATTTGTAACGAAACGCATAGTTTCAAACAACACTTGGATGTGACACGCTAGATCCGGTCATAACGTCTAGGCCGGTTTGGGGTGTTACAAAACCATTCAATGATGCATCACTGTATATTATAAATTCCTTACCCGATTCAGGCTGAGCTAGAACTAGTGCTTTAGTCAACAAGGCTTTCAATCTGTCAAAACTCTACTGACATTTATCAATCCATTCAAATTTCACATCTTTCTGCAATAGCTGTGTCATCGGCGAAGCTATCATCGAAAACCCTTATACAAATCTCTGATAATAACCGGCTAATCCTAGAAAACTTCTAACTTTAGACACATTTGTAACGCACCGTATATGCAAAGATATAGTCTTTCAGAATTGTCAGATAGATAGGTCACGCTTAATCGCCAAATCGTAATGCAGTCTTCCTTCTCTTCACAACCAAAACCCCAAATGTTTTATGCAAATGTAAGTATATAGACAGATGTATAGAATCAAAATACAATTTTTTTCCAGACAATCATTTTTGACACAAAAACTCACATCTAGTCAATCAATTATAGAATTCCGTGCAGTCACAGAATCCGCACCACACTCAAACACTCACACACCAAGCACTCAGAATCAGGAATGCGTACAATCATTTACTCTGATTCAGAATTAATTACATAGTAACCACAAGTAACAATCAAACAATTTGATTAAATAAAGGTATATCTATACCAGTCTAGGCGAAACAAAGTCCCAAACACCTTTACTAAGACTTAGCTAGGACTCGGAACACACAGAATTACAATCAAGCTTTAATTGAAATAGAAAAAAATTTGGCGAGGTCGAGCCACACGGCCATGTGCTCCGGCCGTGTGGAAATGCCTAGGTCATGTGAGGGTCAACACACCCATGTGGAGGGGCACACGCCTATGTGGAAGGAGGCACACGCCCGTGTGACCTAGGGACATGTATGTGTGATCCGGCCGTGTAACTCTCTGACCATTTATGCTAAAATAGAGTGCAGGGCAGACACGGGTGTGTGAGGGTCTCACACGCCTGTGTGTTCAAAACACACACCTGTGTTGGATCCTTAAATCCTTAAATTAGCCACACGCTTGTGTGGCCACCTATGTGGTTACAAAACCACACCGAAACTGGCCAAAATCTCAATTTTGCGACATCATCACAAACCCCAGTCGTTAACCACTCTTTAAACAATAGAATTATACATAAATCCTCCAGATTCAACAACAATTTCATGTAAAAAGAAAGTAGTTCAGAACATACACAAGTTGCCAAATTTTAGAGCAATTCGATACCAATTACCCAGTTCAGTTCACACTCGAAATTATCAGATACTATAGAATTGAATTAACAAATCAAAAATAGAAGAAAAGAGGTTCGAAACCCACACATTAATTTGCGATAAAAATGCCCCAACAATCAGTGAACCACAAAGCCTTCACTCGCTGCACAATTACATCTCCCTCAAGAACCCAAAACCAAATCAAAATGACGAAACCGCAATGAAGAAAGAGAGAGAATTTAGTGAGAGGAGAGGGAGAGAGGAGAAAAGAGGAACGTACCAATAAACATTAGGAAACCCCCAAAAAGAACGTGAAAAGAAAACTTCCCCCTTTTTTTTTTCCATATCACAAAATAAAAATAAAAATAAGCAAAACAAATAAAAATAAAATCTAACTTTTTAAAACCAGAACAAAGCTAAATCAAAATAATTCCCTCAAATCACATCTGAGGACTCAAACTCGGGACCCCCAAGCTAAACTAACACACAACCAACCACCAGACAAGTGGGCCCATTCTGGCACTTGAATGCGAAAACAAACTCAAATTCCCGATCTAGCAATTGACCCTACCTATAGATCCTAACACTTCTAACCCCAAAAATGGGGCATTACATAGTATATTCTATTACATAATCGAATCGGATAGCTTATCAGGACATATAATAGAATACGTAAAACACATATGGTTTACAAAATAGTCATGCTTAACTCATGTTCCTATTTATTGCAAAACATAACGTATTTTTTTATACTTATTAGAACTTATTCAACATACTTCCTACACTTACCATGTTTGTTTACTAAAACTTATACTTTTCTAGGCCTACATAATGCCCACGGACCCAATTTTTGAGTCCCTAAATCGGGCCTAAAAATTGGCCCCCAAGGCTCACACGACCCAAAAAGCTAGCCCGTGTGGTGCATACGGTCTACCCACACACCCTACATGATTTCACACGGCCATGTGAGACTAGGCAATTTTGAAGAACAACCCGGTTTCACGATTTTATCAAGTTTTGTAACACCCCAAACCTGACCTAAGATGTTACGACTAGATCTAGCATGTCACATGGTTGGGTTGTTTAAAAGTGTTTTCTCGTTAAAAACTTCGTATATTTGCATTTTAAGACTTTGGCTTTGTTGTGTGTGAAAATCAGTTTCGCTTTTATGGTGTTGTTGTAAAAATGTTGTTTGTTATAACTATTGAAACCTCTATTTATAATAGAAATCAGGTTTAGTTATTTACAAAGATGAGATATGTTGAAAACGGTTATCGTTGTTTTAAGAAACCACGTATCAATAAATTTAGTAGTTATTAAAGAAAACTTAAAGAAAATAAACCAACGGCCTTATTACAAAAATATTAACCCCAAAATAAAAAATGAGACTAAAGTAAAGCAAAACGAAAATTTACTAAGTTCGTGATAATAAATCCCGATGTATGGCCACCACAGAGTCCTCCACAGCTCCAAATCCTCTAACGCTGGGAATCACCTGCAAGGTTAAAACGGAGGGGTGAGTTACGAGAACTCGAGATGTAATCCCGATTTCATCACAATCATGATTTCACCGGGCCTAAGCCCCATACAAGATCAATTTAGCCCACTACCCCAAAATCATGGTAATGCAAATGAAAATGCAACCCAACCTAATAGTCCATTCACTACACTCCACCGTACATAGCTCTACACTCCATGTGGGGACCAAGTCAACCCACCCAACCCTACACTCCAAGAATGCAATGAAATGCCAAGATAAACGCAAAGAAAGTTACCAAGACGATATATGGCTAAGCCATTGAATCGAGATATTGTGGCATAGCCACAAGTACAACACTTCCTCCATCATTACAACCCATCCCAATGCAACATGTCATGGCATAATAATTTAGTTTATGCAAAATGTATCATCATGGTAGTTAATCAAGTTATACACAATCATACCAAATCTGCCCCTACGGGTATAACAAAAATTTTACCCAATGAGGGTATCTCATTAATTTACGCACCTAATGCCCTTTCCGAAGGCCTACCGTCGCCTTAAGCGTCATGAGACCTTTTTTGGGTCTCTACAGAGCTACTAGGCCTAAAATTCATTTTAGGCCCAAACGGGCCCACACGCTCGTGTGGCCCATTTCGCAATGTTACAGTCTCAGATTTCCAGATTTCACAATCGTACTTACTCATTTACAATTTTCCATCATTTTCACCCATGTGGGTCAAATGGTCCATTGGGCTCGTTTGGCCCGTTTTAGCCCAGATAGGCCTATTTCAGCCTCAGTATCACAAGAGTGTTCTTGACACCTCAACGACTTAACATCGCATTTCGCATCTCGTTTTACCACTACGAGTGCTCGTCGCACTCGAGTAGTCATAATTACCAAATTTTTCGGCATTCGACATTTGGCCGTTTCACAAATATTTCACACAAACATTCAGAGAGGTGTGAGATTACACACCTGATACTAGCGTTGCCTGAATTCCCGAAATCCCATACCTACGATCTAATATATTCCAAACGGTTATTAAACACCCTACTAAAACATATCTAAGTTGAACTCAAATAGCCACTAACACCACTTACCACCAGAAAGATCTCCTTCAATAGTGAGACAAGATTCGGCTTTGCCTCTCTCTTGGCTAGAGCAACCGATTACCTACACTGTTGATGTTCAAGGGGGTGTTAGCATCTATCACCTTCAGCACTAGGGAGAGATTTAATAAAGATAGGTGTTACCTACCCTTAGATTCGGCAACAGCAGCCCCTTTGAAGAAGATAAGTTTAACCACGCACAGCCCTCAGGGACAACGATTACTGGGAAGAAGAAGAAAGAGTTAGAAGTACGAAAAGAGTAAAAGAACATGATTTCACCTACCCCAAAATGCTAGCTTAGTACCGTGAAGAGAGGAGTATTTGAAACACCCCAAACCCGGCCCACGAGCCTTGACCGGATCTGGTATGTTCCCCGGTGTAAACCATTTCGAACTCTTTTGTTACTCAGGAAAAACTTGTATGTTTTGAAAGAAAGATTGTATGGGTTGGGCTTGAGTTGAAAACAAGTTTATTTCATTATTAAAATCCTTTACTTTAGGTGACAAAATGTTTGGGCTTTTTTAAAAATAGATTTACTTAATCTTTTAATAAATAAAAGTTTGTAAGCTTAATAAATAAAAAGAATAAAATAGTTCTACTAAGGCCTTATTACATCAAATAATTCCCAAAATTTAAATTCAAAATACTTAAAGTAAAATAGTCCAAATAAAAGAAATTTGAACTTCACATGGCCTCCACTAAGCATCTACCAAATTTACCATCACCGATCGTCACCAATAATAATCCCACAAGGGTGAGTCAAACAGACTCAATGTGTAACCAACACTAAAATTTAACAATTTCGCATACATTATCATACATGTTCATAAACAAATAAAAATAATGATGCAACCCAACCCAAACCTAGATAGCCATCTGCTACACGTCCCCGTACCAACCTCGCACACCATGGGGACTACTAAGTCAACCTCCATCCGCTACACACCATCAAAGGCGTCATTGCAATGACGTGCTCATCGCCTCTTATAAAATTTGTGGTCTTAGGTCACCACATTCGATATCGTGGTCTTAGGTCATCACATTCGCTATCGTGGTCTTAGGTCACCACATTCAGATTTTGTGGTCTTAGGTCACCACATTAACTTCCCCTTTTCATATAACCCATATGCCCCATATTTCATACACATTATGCAATTTCATGCCTTAATTCACATTCTTATCACTTTTCACATGTTAAAAATAACATATATTCATAATCCTAGTAGGAGTAGGAAACGTGCTGAGTACTTTTGTACCATAACATGGTACCTTAGCCATATCACATTCTTATAAACATACACATATTAATTATTGCCATAAATCTTATTAAAAAGTAGTGTAGGTACACACCGATTCACTTAACAATTCCACCAAATCTCAATTCCAATCTTAGATCTTTAACTCCCTACATTCGCCCATATTAAAGATTTAATGAAAAACTCATTCGCCATAAAACCAAATCCTAGTAGGATTTGTGCACTAAACTTACCTTAATGCCGATTTGCTTATCTCTCAAATCCCAAAACTTTGCTATTCTCCTCCTCAGTATTCACCAAACACCGGATCTCTACATAGGTTAGTTTCGCTTTTTTAAACAAAGTAAGAGATAGACCTAGATATCCAAAATAGGCCTTGGCCGAATATACCTATGTGCTTACCTTCCAAATCTTAAATCCCGAAAATGATCTTTTGTCTTAGGTGCCTGTCGAAATCCCTATAATCATATGTTAGATCGATTTTTAACACTTAATCACAATTGAATGGCCTTTGGCCGAATGTAAAAGTGTTACTCACCTTAGATCCTTGAAATCCCGAAAGCACTATTTGACTATGGAGATGTCGACAACAGTAGAGATCCCGGAGAACCTTCAATTTTCATCGAAAGATCACTAATAGGATTAATACCTTGATTTTGACAATACTAAAAGTAGAAGATGAAAACTAAATTTTTGATCTTACCCTTACTTGAAGAAATCGACAGCACCTATGCTTGGAGCTCCTCAAAGATTCGGCTATGGAGTCTTGAAGACTAGTCGACTATGGCTTAGAGGTGTGTCAACACTTTTGATTCTTGAGGCTTAAAGAACCAGCAATGGTGGATAAAGAAGAAGTAGATTTCAGCTTGACAAAATAAAAAGAGAAGAGAGAATGTTGCTTAGGGAATTCGGCAGAGAATAGGAGGGAAGAAAAGTGTGAAGAATGGCCTTGTTTTCTCCTATTTGCCGAAACTATTACCCCAAGAGTCCCCCATTCGGCCATCTCTTCCATTCCTAACTTTTCTCTTTATCTCATCATAAACAAATAATCCAATTATCTCTTCTTTTATCCTTAAAATAATCTAATATTAAATCACCATTTATCTACTATTTATCCGAAAATTTAAAGAGAATCAAACTCTTCTTTCAAGTGCCTTAATGCCGTCCAACTCTCTTGTTCCTTACACCAAAATAAAATTCCTTTGTTTGCTCCCCAAGTGACTCGAACCTAGGCTCCTTCCCCTTGACTGTGGCGTCACCCACCTGGCTTTAAGTGGTGCCTCCAAGCCACTTAAACAAGCCTATGTTTGTGTCAAACTTTTTCTATTAATTTTCTTAAGGCCACCTTGTTTTAGTTTCCTCTTTTACACTTAACATTTCTAAATCATTTCCTTACATTTCCAGGTTTCCAAAATGTTCACTTTCCTCTTTTAACTTAACATTTCCAAGTTTTCAAAATATTCACTTTCCTCTTTTAAACTTAACATTTCCAAGTTTCCAAAAATATTCATCATACATTCATAATACATAAGACATGCCATTTCGTATAATTAAATCAAAAATATATAGGCCCATTTCCAGGATGTTACAGTATTACCACACGAGAAATATATGAGAAGAGATTTGGCAGTTGATTCCAAATAAAATCAGCCTAGACACAAAGAGATGGGATTAGGATTTTTGGTTTTTAGGAGAGAACAAGAGAGAAAACAAAACAAAGACACAAAGAAGATAGAGAAAGAAACCAAGGAAAGAAGCATTACCTTGATCACAGTCGAATCAAATAAACAAGAGAGGTTCGACGGTCAAAGAACACCCAACTTCTAACTACTAATATTTGGCTATGAGCAAAAGCACCGAGAAACCGATTCAAAAGAAATAAAAGAGGAGGTTTGGCTGTTAGAGAAGTTCTAGAGAAAGAGATAAGAGAAGAGGAAAAAGAAAAAGAAGAAGAAGAGTGAATGAGACCTTATGAAATTCGACTTAAAGAAAAATCAAGTAGGAAGAGGTGTGGCAATTTGGCTTAAAGAAAAGAGAAAGAAACACAAAGTGAAGAAAGGTACACAGAAGATGATTCAGCCAATAATTGTTTAGTCTATTCGAAGATGTAAAGAAAAGATACACAAAAAGAAAAAAGTGGTATGTAAGAAAGAAGAAAAGAAGAAAAAAATTGCTCCGATTGCTTCTTAAGAGAAAACCCGAAAGAACAATAAAAGAAAAACCAATTGCCTAACACAAGAAAAGTTTTGATTCTACTAACACCCTAGGCTACCGAATTAGCTACACAAAACCCCCTCTATCCAAAATTCCCCCTAAACACTTCCCCATATTCGGCCACCACTACATCTCCTTCTCAATCCCTTGATTTGCTCCACATTTTGCTCCCCAACATCCTCTCCATCAATCATTCAAATGGTTTGACTAAGTCTTCAACCACCAAGGCAGTGTTTGATCTCCACTCAGCTACCTCCCTTTCCTGAGCACAAAATAAAAGCCTCTAATAAGCTGCATGTGAGATTCGAACCCCTTCCCCCCATGCTATCATCCTGATGCTACCACCACTCCACCATGTGGCCATTTGTGTCTTAAATCGCACACAACAAAAGTTAAGCCTACAGCTAAAGTCTAATTCCCTTTAAAAGAAGATAATCTAAAAGAAAAGCAAGTACCGAGATTAGAACCTTGGATCCCTTGCTTCCTTGTGGCGTCACTCCCTTGCTCCCTAAGTGGCGTCACTTTGCCACTACACCACAAGGTCCTCTTGTGTCATTTTTCTCCACATTTTATTCTTAAAGCCTACCTACTAACTCTCAGGGTTTTACTCACCTAAAACCAAAATTTTCCTAAAGCCCAAGTTTGATCCCGGGACTTCATAGAAGCCCTTTAACCTTTTAAAATCACTCACCTAACAGGTCTAACTTGCAATAATGCCGTTCTCTCATTCTTAAAAAAATTTTAAATGCTCCCATGGCCAAGGCCCAATTGGCCCAATTCTACTAGGCCCAAATTTGGGTCGTTACAAGTTTCTAACGAGTTTTTGGGTTGGTTTTACACACCTGATTGTTGATTTGATAATCCACACAACTAATGCATTCTGGAACCTACATAAAACATTTAAGCGAACTAATTAAAATGCAATCGCATCTCGAATCCACATCCATTTGCTATTGAATGTTATCGTATAATTGATTGCTTGTAAGCATGCCATTGTTCGTTACTGATCATACTAATTGCATGCAAATCATGACATCAATTCTATTTTACTGAATGCATGTTAAGCATACCACTGTTATTGAAATTGATATTGATGAGCATGATTTGCTATATTATTGATATGACATGTCGAATTGTATAGAGACTGGGATTGATGGGTGATGGTGGAGTTTCATGGAGTACTATCGATTTACCCATATATTATATACTAATAGTTAATAAACAACCCTGAAGTATTGTTCGAAGTACTGACGATTTATCTACAACTACTAGAAACTATTCTACACATTACTGACAATCTAACTGAAAAATTATTATTTGTGATTTGTCCATATTGAGCTATGACTCTTATTGTTTTAGTGTTCAGATGATGAGTTCTGGAAAACTCATGGTGTATATCAAATGGATGGATAGGAATATGCATTGTTTCCATATGAGCATGCCCATGCATGGATGTATATATATACTATATTTTTATGATGCATGATCTACTATGGTCTTAGAAATGTTGTTGGCTATATGCTTTACTGTAAATTAATTGACTGTATGTATATATATTGTTTTCCATGTTTAAGATTCACACTGAGGTTTTTAAAGCTCACCCTTATAGTTTTTATCCTTATAGATAATCCTTGAGGTTAGGATCAGACACGACATTCTGAGGACTCTTCTCGAACCTTTTAAATAAAGTACTTTAAAACTAAATTTTATTATTGATTTTGGGATTGTAATTTTGTTAATTTTGGACTGTGGAATGGGATTGTTTTTTATTGGGATTTTGCTTTCATGCAATTTTATTAAAAATCGAATAATTCTAATAATTGGCTTGATATTACATAAGACATAGTTTTTCTTTTAAAAAAAAAATGAAAGGCTTCACTTTTCTACTGCCCAACGATGAAAAATGAGTTTTAAAAAAGCAAATTGACAAAATCAATTAAGTTTTTTTTTCAAATGAAATAACTTTTAATAAACTAGACTCTAAATTTGGTCAACTTAATAATCAAACGTTTTTAACAACTATCCTAAGTTTTTAAAATCAAACAAATTAATACTAACGAAACTGAACAGTTTAACTAGGCAATTTCGGTGGCCAATGTAGCCTTTAGAATTCGGCCATAACGTCTAAGTCAGGTTAAGGAGGTTACAGGTTACACAACTATTCTCGCATTCCTATTTTGGTCACTTAGCTTCAAAAATTTTCAATTTAGGTACTTACGTTTGAATTCGTTCCTGTTTTGGTCACCCACCATTAAATTGATAATGAAATGCCTTTTTCTAACTACTATAATAACACATTTAGTCCCCAATATTTATATTTATCAATTTGATCCTTAAACTTTCTAACCAAAGCTTTCAACTTTTAAAATAGAGGCATTCCATATCTATCAATTGTTTTATTTATGGTTGAAACTATCCAATTCAATATATAACCTTTTTGTTTATATTTTTAAGAAGCTTGTTGTAACGCCTTGAATAATTTATTTCTATTTTTGTAAAATCTAACATCAGTGTGCATTTACTTCAGTGGCTAAGTGTTCTAGGTGTGTGTATGAGGTCTTGGGTTCAAGTCTCACCTTTGCTAAATTTTGTGATTTTTGGAATCAAGTCTTATCTTTGTTCAGTGGGATTATATTAAATTATCTGTAAATTCTTATCAAAATGAGCCTGCTGGTTTGAGTGGTAAGGGAAGTGGTGTGTTAGAGGTCTTGTGTTTGAATCCTTGAGCAAGCATGGATGCTATAGTTTTGCTCGGTTGTCTGAGAAAGTTTCAGTAGAATTTAAATTCTAAGGTGGTTGAGATATTGTGTGATAGTGGGGAGTTATCAAAATATTTTATTTTGTTTTATCTTCAAAATTTATTTCTCTCTCCTCCTAAAATTTTGACGTGATTTCTCTTCTTTAGTTTTTCTTTTTCCCTAAATTTCCTTTCTTTGACTTTCTTTCTCTTTTTACCTCCCACCTCTAATTTTCATTGTTTCTTTGATTTCTGTGGAAAACTTTTGTTCTACTATCGCTTTTGCATTTTTTTATTCTTTCGGTTGGTAAGCATGTTTGGCTTCCCGTTAACTTTTGATTAGGGTTTTAACTTAACTTTTGATTAGGGTTTTAACAATGTCAATCGGTAGTGATTGATTGCTGGTAATTTGTGTTTAGGAGCATATTGTGGACTGGGACTTGCACTTCAATTGTTTAGTTCGCGTTATAGGCAATTTGTCATTAGTGGTAAGTCGGGTTCTTGTCAATTCTCGTGTCAAAATTGTTAACCAATCTGCTAAATTGGTGTTAGGGTGATCTGTTTTAGGTCTAGAAAGATTCGAGATAGTTTTTACCTCAAATCGGTAAAAAGTGTGCTCCCAAAACGTGAAAAATTGAGTTTTGGCGAAAGCCAAAAATGGCCACTATCGATCCTAGATAGGTGTGTGGTCGGCCGTGTGGATGGCCGTGTGTGAGACACGGGCGTATGGTCATCAAAGGCATGGTCGTGCACAGCACACGACTGTGTGGTGGCTTGAGTGTAGCCGTGTGAGCCACATGGGCTAGGCTAAGTTGGGCATATGGATTTTAGGCCAGGCCATGTGGGCCACATGGGCAAGGCCAATCTGGGCGTGTGGGCCCATATTTCTTAAATTTCCCCTAAGGTCGCACGGAGTCGTTCTAATCGACTGTGGGCCTACCGTAGGGTCGGTTCCCTAAAATAATATATCTGATAGTCTTCTATTCTGTTTTGAGTATGATAATGCTATGCATGTTTGATTAATCCGATATCTACGTAAACATGTTGAGCATGTCTAGGATGTTATTCTGTATTTGTTTCTGTATATGATTGAGGGGTGGGAGTTGTATATAAGGAGGAAGTATCCTGTACGATGATCATCGCCTATATTCTAGCAGCTTGGCTGCATATTATTTGACATGTTTCGTAATGGCATGATATGGTGTGTAGGGATGGGTGGGTGCTTATATCCCTACATGGTGTGATGGGATGGTTAGAGTTGGTGTGTAGAGGATGGGGGTAGGATTCTATGTTTCTGATCTATATATCAGATTCTGTATTGTATCTGGAAAAGCCATGAGCTTGACTCTTTATCTATATGTTTGCATACTTATTTCTGTTAGGTTACACATTGAGTTTACGAAAACTCACATTTGTCTGTTCTATTCAGGTGATCCACAGATTTAGGCAGATCGGCATGGAGGAGACTCAACGGTGACTACGCGACCGTAAACTATTTAAAATTATTAATTTATGGTTTTATTTACGATTTGGTTTTATTTTGAGAGTTTGTAATTTTTGGGACTCTTTTGACTTTATGGTTTTTAAGTATTGATTTTTGGTTTGTTAATAATTTGCATGCCTTGATAAATTATTTCATGAAGTCGACGGTTTTAAAGCAAAAGAGGTTTTTTTTTTCCTAAAATAACAAATCGAGTTTCTAAAATTATCACATTTATTAAACTTCCGCTATAGTAAGTGTTTGGTAACCAAATTAATTAAATAAACATTTTCTGGACAACCACGACGAACATGGGGTATCAAAATTGAATGATTTATCAAGTCAACACCGTTTTCAAAGCCCATTCCTTCTGACATCACCAGATTCGGCGATAATGTCTAGGCTGAGTTTAGGGTGTTATATTTAGTAGTATCAGAGCTAGGTTACAAAACTCTGGCTGTGAATTTTGGGTTCCAAAATTGTGATATAAAAAGAATTGGTTTTCAAATATTTTGGATAATTTGAGAAAGTATGTGGTACATTGAGTCTCCGGCGCTGATCTTGTAAGTATCCCTGTATTTAGATAGAACTATTCTGAAAATACTGTAGTTAGTATTTTCTAAAACTATACTGAAATAGTTAGAGACTAAAACTTCTGAAAACATTTCTGAACTTCTGATAATTTATATCTAAAATATTTGTTAATAAACACCGGAACTAATGCATAAAACTTTATAATGTAGATAAATTTGAATTATACAATGAGCACCCGTGGAACTCGCGGACGTGATATTCGTGGCCGTGGTAGAGGCTATAGGGGCTCGAGCTGAGTCTTCTTCTCTGAGCAGTATGCCAAACTTAGATACTATTGAGACACCTATGTCGCCTGCTACTGAGACTGGGTCTCAAAGCCTTCCGGCTGGGGACAACGCACTGTCCCAAGCCATGCTGAGGAAATTAAAGAGGGTCGCTAGACCTCATTCTAGTTCTGGGGGCCGTGGCTCGTAACTGAACGACTTTGGTCCAATGGTGTTGAGCTGTTTAGGGTTTTACTGGAGTCGCCCTTAATATGACCGATTATTGGTTGGAGGCCACCAAGAGGATCATGAATGATCTAGACTGTACACCCGAGCAGAAACTTAAGGGTGCAGTCTCTTTACTTCGTGATGAGGCTTATCAGTGGTGGTTAACTATAGAGGAGGGTATTCAGCCTGATCTTCTGAACTGGGATTTCTTTAAAACTACCTTCCAAAAGAAGTATGTGGCAGCGAGCTATATAGAGACTCGTAAGCGTGAGTTCATGAACCTCATGCAAGGCAAAAGATCTGTGGTCAAGTATGAGGCTGAGCCGCTACGCTCGAAGCATGGTAGCATTTGAGTATGAGAGGTGCATCAGGTTTAATGATGGCTTGAGGGATAACTTGAGGGTACTGATTACTCCACAGAGGGAGCGAGAGTTCGCGGTTCTGGTAGAGAAGGCGAAGATCGCTGAAGATCACAGAGGATGTTAAGCGCGTGGAGTGCCAGAATAGGGATCGAGAGAGGGGTAAGAATAAGAGGGATTCAGAGTCTTCTAATTCTGTTCAGAGGCCTAAGAAAAAGGTCATACTTGATGGGTCGGTTAGATGAGAGCCCCTATTGCTCCTACTGGGATTTAGTTGTATGGAGATTGTGGTAAGCGCCATCCGGACGAGTGTTGGAGGAGGATTGTGGCATGTTTAAGGTGTGGATCTTTGGAGCACCGCATTAGAGAGTGTCCACAGTGGGTAGATCAGATACAAGCCTCGAGACTGGTTTTACACAGTCTTAGAGAGCAGTTCAACAGCCACCTAGGGGCCATTGATGGAAGCTCGAAATAACCATTATTTTGAAAAAGGCAAGCGCACTTATCAAACAGTAGTATAGTTGTGGTGAGTCCGGAATATCGTATCCTCAAGGACCAAGAGTACTTGGTAATAACTACCTTTTTATTATCTAGCCTAATAATTAAAGGGGATTTATCTTTAATCTAAAATTTAACTAACTATGAGTGCGACAGAGAGTAAATTGGGAAAATACTTTGGACAACTTATGCACGACACCTAAGGAAGAATCCACCTAGACTTCACTTATTACTTTTGATTCATGCGATTTATTCACTTGACTTAATCTGTAGAAATCCTTGAATTATGTTAATACCTCTTTCGAGGCTACTAACAACTGAATCTAGGTTGATTAATTGAAATCTCTTTCTAATTAAAACCCCTATTGTTGCATTAATTCAATCTATGGAATCCCATATTATGTTTGACCCCAATTTGACAAATTTTCATCGCCTATTTCTTGGGTTGCAATCAACTCCGCTTAATTGTGTTGATCTACTCTTAAATAGGGACTTTTGCTCCACTGAATAAGCACATTCGACTTGAATCAATAACCTGAATTATCAAAACAAGAATAAAACTCACAATTAAGAATAAGCACAAGTATTTATCTCATAAATCAAATAATAATAAGATCATCATAGGTTTCATCTCCTTAGGTATCTAAGGATTTAGTTCATACTAGAAGAGGAAAACATCATAAAAGAGGAAAACAACAAAACATAAGAAAACCAAAAAACTTTTAAAGAACTTGATGGGAGACCTTCAGTCTTGATGGAGATCCTTCTCCTAAGCTATTTTCGATGGCTATCTTGGAGTATTTTCTCCTTCTGCTCAGCTTCTATTCGACCTTCTATTGACTCTCTGTTTAAATTGCCTCCTAGGGTGTTTATATAGGCTTCGAGATGCCTTTCTTGGCCAAAAGTATCCTAATTTGAATGAAATTCTTCTTTACTGTGGTAGGGACACGCCCGTATGAATCGAGCCCAGGCCGTGTTCGAGTCTGATAAAGTGGCACGATCGTGTGGTGAACTCCAGGCCATGTTGATTTCTCACTTTGGCCCAATTTCTCCCTTTTAGCCTGTTTCTCGTTCTTTTCATCCTCCTATGCTCTCATTGAGTATAAAACATGAAATTAAGAGATTAGGAGCATTGAATTCATCAAATCTAATGAATATTCATCCAAAATTAAGCCAAACATGGGGTTAAAATATGTGTAAATTATGGTTTATCAAATACCACTACACTTAAGCTTTTATTTGTCCTCTAGCAAAATTCTCAACTCACAATTAAAATTAACTTCCTTCAATTCATAATCCTCATCAACAATGTCTCATCATAATTCATAGATAATGTATACATGGATAATTTAACTCAAAGAGTCCTAAAGATTCAAACAATCTAAGTCATCAATTTTTATAGCACGAAAACATAGGTGTTTCCCCTTACCTAAATAATTACCTCTGATTCAAAACTGACAAGGATTGACATCCTCACTAAGGATTCACTCAAACTACTCAAAGTGTTTAAGGTACAAGATAAGCACTTATAAGTCAAATATGAAAAGTTAATCCCATAGGCTTGCATGAAAATCAAATCTCCACCACTATAGTATGAGAGGATACACAAATCAAAAGGTCTTTAAAGGGTTGTAATGGGGCTTGGGTTAAAGGTATGGATATAGGCTAAATTAGAAGGTTAGAATCAAGATTGAATTGACAAATTATCTATCTAAAAACAATGAACTGATAATGAATAATTACATCAATTGAAAACTTGTAATACTAATAACACAAGCTTCTTCTAAAGATGTGAATTTAACTATTTAAGCTCATGGAACATAGAACTAATGATGAATATATTTTCCAACATTTTTTTTAAAGAATAAGGACATAATAAAAGATGAATTCAACTACTATAATTAGGCAACCGATCAAATCAAATCTCGACAAAAGAGGAGTCAAGAAAATAGGATAAATAAGTTAATAACGGGTTTCGAGTTACTATTAATGGTTAAGTCAAAGAAACAGTTTATTAAGATCAAAGGAGTTCACTAGGGGTTAATTATAAAGGTAGGCTTTTTATAGAGTAATTGGGTTAATTCCTAGGTGCCTTTATCATCTCAGCATATCAAATCAAAGGCGTGGTCTCGACCTGTGTAATCGAAATAAGTTATAGAATAACAAATCAATATTGACACACTCATAATCAATAAGGTGAGCACGAAAAGATATATGCTCTAAAAGCTCAACATCTCACAAAAATTATGGTTTTTGATATCAACCTTGCGAATTTCAAATTTCAAAGTAATATTCAAATTTAGGGAAACAACTTAGAAAATTTTATTCTGAAAATAGACTTATCATGCCTAATTCTCTAATATCTTAAAGTTTAAATTAGCAATGCACAATTAACTATGATTTAATTCAAAACATATTAATAAAAATCATAAATCAACAGAAGTTTCATTCTAATTAGTTATATGAGAAAATTACTTAAGACAAGATATCATTCAGGAATTTGAGAATAATGCAAAAAGTTAGGAAATTTTGAAATTCACCCCCCGATACTTAAGATGTACATTGTCCTCAATGTACAAAGATATATAAAATGACAATATTGTGAAAAAATCAAAAGATAGGGAGAGAAGTGAAACTTCTTGAATTTTGGATGGAGTTAATGAAAAGAAACCAGATAGGATTGGGGAGAGGTGAACATGGGGGAACGCCTCGAACCATTTGAAATTGAATACTTGAAGCAACCAACCTGATCTTATTATATCCTAAGCTAAATCTAAATGGCATGAAGAATAAGAAGAAATAATAAAGAAAGTAAAAATAAAAATAAGAATAAAAGTAAATAATGGAAAATGGATATGTGTTCAAAAAGAAAGAGGAAAGGAGAAGAAGATTTGGGGGAAAGTGAATAGAAGAAGGGGATTTTAAATAGAGATCAGGGATCTAGTGGTTGCCCACCCTTGTACCTACCTGTGGTGGCCACACGGCCACGGCCACTGCTGTAGGTATGAAAAATTACGCCTAAAAGTCTGGTTAGTTCTTAGTTAGATGCTAAAATTCAAAATATAAAAATTAATGGGGTTAGTGTTCGGGTTGCCTCCTAAGAAGTGCTCGTTTAAAGTCTTAGCTTGACTTTCCTCGCATTTCCCTATTCATGGTGGTTCACGGAGTCAAAACTTCTTTTTATTAATTCTATTAATATATGGTTTGAGTCGAGTAATGTTTACCTTAAAAGTTTCGAACTTAGAGTGAGTTACCTCGACCGTTCCATATGGAAAGACCTTAAGTATCGTAAAAGGAGTCGCACAGTTTGTATTTAGCTCTAAAGTGGTTATTCGAGGGTCGGTTGTAGCTAATAGCACCTAGTCCCCAACCTTAAAGTGATTTGTTCCACCTTTAAACTCCTCATGGAGTTGCCTCCGATTCGCTTCGTGTGTTTTTAGTTTCTCCTTGAAATGTGTCTTCCACTTGTCTAGTTCATCGATCTGAAGCCTTCGTTCCTCATGAATTACTTCTTTATTGGCACGAGGTCTAGGATCTGGCTCAGTTGTGTAGTTTCATGGTGTTTCTTGTAAAGAAGATTGAACCAAATGGTTATTAATAGAATTTATGTTTTCACCTTGATTACTCAATGTCCTAGCCGAGTCAAGAGCCTGAAGAGTGATCGTTTCGTCACCTACACGAAGTGTGAGTTCACTTGTACCAACATCAATTTTAGTTCTAGCAGTTGCTAAAAAGGGTCTTCCTAAAATTAAAAGAACATTGTTGTCCTCATCCATGTCTAAAACGACAAAGTCTACTGGGAATATAGTTTATCAATTTTTACTAGGACATCCTCAATTATACCCCTAGGAATTCTAATAGTTTTATCAGCTAATTGAATACTCATCCTAGTTTGTTTGGGTTTCCTAAGACCTATCTATTTAAACATTTTATAAGGCATAACATTTATGCTTGCCCCTAAATCAGCTAAAGCATTATTAACAGATAAACTACCAATTAAACATGGAATTGTAAAACTCCCTCGATATTTCAATTTTCGTGGTAGTTTATTTTGCAAAATTGCTGAGCACACTACATTTAGCGCCACATGCGACGCCTCGTCTAACCTCCGTTTGTTTGTCAACAACTCTTTTAAAAATTTCCTTGAATCTGGCATCTGCGAAAGAGCTTCAAGAAACAATAAGTTAATATTAATTTCTTTAGAAGTTTAAGAAATTTATCGAATTGTTCATCTATGTTGTCTTTCTTCATCGCATTAGGGTATGACACACGAGGTTGGTACTCTGTAATTACCGGTTTTAGTTTATCATGGCTTACCTCAACCTTACCTTCCTCTACCATATTCTCTTGCCTCACCTTTGGTTCATCTAACCTTTCACTATCGTGAGCAGTTATGGCTTGAAGTTGCTCCTTTGGGTTAGTTTAAGTGTTACTTGGCAAGCTACTTTGTGGTCGTTCAGATATGATCTTAGCAAGTTGTCCTAATTGGTTCTTGATCCCTTGAATCGATGCTTCTTGATTTTTGAGTGTTGTTTCAGTGTTTTGGAAACGGGTTTTTGACACCGCGATAAATTTTGTTCGCATCTCCTCAAGCTTCAGCTTTTTTTATTGTGGGTAGGGTTGATGTTGAAAGCATGGGAGGGATTTTTGTCTCGATTTCCTTGGCCACCCCATGAGAAGTTGGGGTGGTTCCTCCAACCTGGATTGTAAGTGTTACTATAGGGGTTATTTTGGGGTCTAGAATTATTACCCATATAGTTCATCTGTTCATTTTCTATGCCAGGGTTGTAGGGTGGGTATTCTATAGTGTTTGTCCCTCCTCCGTATGTATCACACTACATTACTGGGTGTACCTGAGAAGAGCCAAACAAACTATCAATCTTTTTATTTAATAGTTCTACCTGATTTGATAGCATGGTTACTGCATCAAGGTTGAAGACACTGGTGGCTGTTGTTGGCTTTATCCTCATAACTTGCCAATGATAGTTATTTAGTGACATCTCCTCTGTAAACTCATAAGCTGCTTCAGGGGTTTTGTTATTTAAGGTTCCACTGGCAGCTGAATCAATTAACTGCCTAGTTGAGGGGTTCACACCGTTGTAAAAGGTTTGAACCTGTAGCCACAAGAGTAACCCATGGTGAGGGCATCTTCTCAATAGATCCTTGTATCTCTCCCATGCATCGTAAAGTGTCTCTAAATCTATCTACACAAAAGAAGAGATATCATTCTTTAACTTAGCCATTTTAGCCAGTGGAAAATATTTTAATAAGAATTTTTCGGTCATTTGTTCCCATATAGTGATTGATCCTCGTGGTAATGAGTTCAACCACTATTTAGCTTTGTTCCTCAATGAAAAGAGAAACAATCGAAAACGAGTGGAATCATCAGAAACGCCATTTATTTTAAAAGTGTCGCAGATTCCAGAAAGTTTGCCAAGTGATTGTTAGGGTCCTCATCCTGCAGACCATCAAACTGAACAAACTAATGTATCATTTGTATAGTGTTAAGTTTCAATTCAAAATTATTTGCAGCAACAGCAGGTCTAATAATACTAGATTCGGTTCTTGTTAAATTAGGTTTAGCATAATCATACATAGTATGAGGAGTAGGATTTTGATTCACCGAGTTTGCTGCCACCACAAGAGGTAGCGAATTATTATCAGCCATCTCTTCAGTAGTATCGGGGTCGTTTTCTTGCTCTTCTTCTATGTACTATAGGCTTTGCCTTATTTCCCTACGATTTCTGCGAATGGTACTTTCTATATCATTGTCAAAAATTAAGGGTCCTGTCGGGTTCCTTCTAGTCATAAACTAGAGGTACCTGCCAGAGACGAATAAAAGAAATTAGTAAGGTTAAAAATAAAATAAATATAAATTGTAATAAATAAAATGGCTAAAGTAATAAAAAATTAGTTTTTCTAATATCTTAGTCCCCGACAATAGTGCCAAAAACTTGATGGAAGCTCGAAACAACTATTATTTCGACAAAGGCAAGCGCACCTATCGAACAGTAGTATAGCTATGGTGAGTCCGGAATATCGTATCCTTAAGGACCAAGAGTACTTAGTAATAACTACCTTTTTATTATCTAGCCTAATAATTAAAGGGGATTTATCGTATACTTTAGACAACTTATGGATGACACCTAAGGAAGAATCCACCTAGACTTCACTTATTACTTTTGATTCATGCGATTTATTCATTTGACTTAATCCGTAGAAATCCCTAAATTATATTAATACCTCTTTCGAGGCTACTAACAACTGACTCTAGGTTGATTAATTGAAATCTCTTTCTAATTAAAACCCCTATTGTCGTATTAATTCAATCTATAGAATCCCATATTACGTTTGACCCTAATCCGATAGATTTTCGTCGCCTTATTTCTAGGGTTGCAATCAACTCCGCTTAATTGTGTTGATCTACTCTTAACTAGGGACTTTTGCTCCACTGAATAAGCACATTCGACTTGAATCAATAACCTGAATTATCAAAACAAGAATAAAACTCACAATTAATAATAAGCACAAGTATTTATCTCATAAATCAAATAATAATAAGATCTATCATAGGTTTCATCTCCTTAGGTATCTAAGGGATTTAGTTCATACTAGAAGAGGAAAACATCATAAAAGAGGAAAAACAACAAAACATAAGAAAACCAAAAACTTCTAAAGAACCTGATGGAAGATCTTCAGTCTTGATGGAGATCCTTCTCCTAAGCTATTCCCGACGACTGTCTTGGAGTATTTTCTCCTTCTACTCAGTGTCTATTCGACATCCTGTCGACTCACTGTTTAAGTTGCCTCCTTGGGTATTTATATAGGCTTCGAGATGCCTTTCTTGGCCCGAAAGTATCCTAATTCGAATGAAATTCTTCTTTGTTATGGTAGAGACACGCCCGTGTGACACGTCCGTGTGAATCGAGCCCAGTTGTGTTCGAGTTTGCTAAAGTGGCACGGCCGTGTGGTGAACTCTAGGCCGTGTTGATTTCTCATTTTGGCCCAATTTCTCTGTTTTTGGCCCATTTCTCGTTCTTTTCATCCTCCTATGCTCTCCTGAGTGTAAAACATGAAATTAAGAGATTAGGAGCATCGAATTCATCAAATCTAATGAATATTCATCCAAAATTAAGCCAAACATGGGGTTAAAATATGTGTAAATTATAGTTTATCACCGTAGTCAGGCTAGGGGTGGTAATGGTATAGGTCGTGGGCAAAGAGAACCGGGCAGATGTGCTAGTCAGATTGAGTTGAAATAGCCTGCGTTAGTTTATATTTCTCAACCCTGAAAAGACCGAGATGCTCCTGATGTTATCACCGGTACTTTTCTTATTTTCGATGTACCTTATACTGCTTTGATAGACATATGTTTAACAAATTCCTATGTAGCTAGTTCTGTTTCTGAAAACCTAAGGATATCTATTGAGATCACTTCTAGTGAGGTTACTGTATTGAGTCCGTTGGGGTTAATAAACTTTATAGGGATGTTTCGTTAGTGGTTCAAGGGGTTGTTTTCTGGCGAATATGATGGAGCTTTCGTTTGGGGAGTTTGACTTAATTTTGGGTATGGACTGGTTGGTTGAGCATCGAGTCAGTTTGGACTGCGCACCTAAGAGGGTCGTTCTGAGGACCAAGGATGATATGGAGGTGGTTGTGATCGGTGAGCGTCGAGATTATCTGTCCAATGTAATCTTCGCTCTTGTGGCTGAGAAATTGGTTCGGAAAGGGTATGAAACGTATTTGGCTTACGTCAGTGTTTCTGCTTTTAGGGACTCTTCTATCGGGGATATCAGAACTGTGAAGGATTTTCCGACGTCTTTCCTAAGGAGTTATCGGGTTTACCTTTGAATCGAGAGGTTGAGTTTGGAATTGAGCTTCTTCCGGTACAACTCCGGTGTCTATCACTCCCTACCTAATGGCACTGAAGGAGCCTACAGAGCTTAATACTCAACTTCAAGAACTTCTGGATCGTGCTTTCATCTGCCCTAGTGTGTCTCCATGGGGGGCTAATGGTATCGAAACGAACTAATAATTCGATGAAGGCAAGTACATCTATCGAATGGTAGTATAGCTATAGTGAGTCCGGAATATTGTATCCACAAGGACTAAAAATACTAGTAATAACTATATTTCTATTATTTAGCCTAATAATTAAGGGAATTGCTTTTAATCTAAAACTAAACTAATTAACTTTGAACTCGACAGAGAGTGAAAAAGTAATTGAATAAACCAATGACAAAGACAATACCCAAGGAAGAATCCACCTAGACTTCACTTATTATTTATGACTCTGAATTAAATGATTTATTCACTTGCCTTGATCCGTAGAAATCTCTAAATTATGTTAGTATATCTTTTGAGACTAAGAACAACTGACTCTAGGTTGATTAATTGAAATCTCTTTCTAATTAAAACCCTTATTATCACATTAACCCGATCTATGAATTCCCTTATTAGATTTGACTCTAATCCGGCAGATTTATGTCGTCCTACTTCTAAGATTGCAATCAACTCCACCTAATTATGCTAGATATACTCTTTAACAGGGACTTTTGCTCCACTGAATAAGCACATCAAACTTGAATTAACATCCTAAAAATATTAAAGCAAGAATTAAGAACACATAATTAAGAACAAGAACAAGTATTTGTCATGTAATTCAGATAATTAAATAATAAGGTTCATCATAGGTTTCATCCTCCCCAGGTACTTAGGGAGTTTAGTTCATACTCATAAAGGAAAACATCTCAAAATAAGAATAACAACAAGACATGAAAAACCCAATAAAACTTCAAAGGAAATTCAACTGGAGATCTTCAATCTTGGAGTGGATCTACTTCTGAGATGATTCTGACGGCTTCCTTCGAGTAATTTCTTTGTTCTACTCTACGTGTCCCCTTAGGTCCACTTCTAGTGTGTATTTATAGACTTTAGAATGCTTAGAAACCCTAAAATTTGGGTTTTTTCACGTAACAGGGAAGCAAGGTGCGAAATCGACACAGGCTGGCACATGGGCGTGTGGCCAGCCCGTGTGACTGACATGGGCGTGTGCCCAGCCCGTGTGGATTCTGAAAACTCCGATTTTGGCCCCTTTTTCGCTCCTTTTTCTCCCAAATACTCTCTTAAGTATAGAAACATTAATTTAAGGGATTAGGAGCATCAAATTCACCAATTCTCATCATAAATCATCCAAAAATATGCCAAGCATAAAATTAAAATATGTTACATTTATGGTTTATCAAATTTCCCCACACTTAAGCATTTGCTTATCCTCAAGCAAAATCCTCAACTCACAATCAAAATTAAGCTTTCTCAATTCATAATTCTCATCAATAATGTTTTATCATAATTCACAAATAATCACACATTGATAGTTCAACTAAAATAGCACTAAAGATTCAAACAATCCAAGTCACACATTTTTAAAGCATGAAAACATAGGTATTTCCCCTATCTAAGTAATTACCTTTAATTCAAAACTGACAAGATTTGACATCCTCACTAAAAATTCACTCAAATCACTCAAGGTGTTTAAGGTTCAAAAATAAGCACTCAAAAGTCAAACATGGAAAGTCATTACCATAGGCTATTACCATAGGCTTGTATGAAAATCAAATCTCCACCACTATAAAATGAGATGATACACAAATCAAAAGGTCTTTAAAGGGTTGTAATGGGGTTTGGGTTAAAGGTGTGGATAAAGGCTGAAATAGAGGGCTAGAATCGAGATGGAATTGACAATTTACCTAACTAGAAAAATATACTAATGTGAAATTAACCGTTCAAGCTCAAATAACATAGAACTAGTAATAATTAAAATAAATGTACATGTTTTTTTTTTTACTTTTTTTTTCACTTTTTTTAGTTAAGGATAAAAGAGATAATTTAACAACTAGAACAAAAGAACATAGTTAGGCAACTGACCAAATCAAATCTTGACGAAAAGGAGGTCAATACAATAGGAAAAATTCTCAATGAATCAAAAAGAATGAGTTATGGGTTTATGCTAAGGGTAGATCAAGAAACGGTTTATTAGGCTCAAAGGGGTTCACTAAGGGTTAATTATGAAGGTAGGCTTTTTGGGATAAGTGGGTTAAAACCTAGGTGCCTTTATCATCTCAGTATTTCAAATCAAAAGTGTGGTCTCAATATGTGTAATCGAAGCAAGTTCTAGAATAACAAATCAATATTGGCACACTCATAACTAATAATAAAGTGAGCAAGAAAAGTGTATGCTCTAAAGGCTCAAAATCTCACAAAAATTACGGCTTTTTATTTCAATCTCGTAGATCTCAAACTTCAAGGTAATATTTAAATTTAGGGAAACAACCTAGCAATTTTTTATTCTAAAAATAAACTTATCATGCTTGATTCTCTAATGCCTTAAAGTTTAATCAATCAATGCACAATTACCTATGAATTTAATCTAAAACATATCAATAAAAATCACAAATCGATAAGAATTCATTCTAATAGTAAAATGAGAAAATTACTTGAATACAAGACATAATTCAGGCATTTTCTAATAATCATATAAATAACCTCCCCACACTTAAGATATACATTGTCCTCAATGTATGAATATCTGTAATAACAGCATAAGTAGAATATCATAAGAGAGGGAGAGAAGTGAAAATGCCCTGAAGTTTGGATGAAGTACTCAAATTAGTGACTAGCGGAATTGTAGAGAGGGCTAAATGTAGTGCATGATTCTGAGCAAGCTATTAAGTAAATAAACACAACTGGTGGAGAAGATTAAAGGATTACTCGATTAGGAACAACCATAATAACTAAAATATAGTTCAAAATATAATAGACAAGTCTTTAAAAGATAATAAGAAATATAAAAGACAAATAAAATAAAAATAAAAATAAAAATAGAAATAAGATAAAACAAGACAAAATAAGAAACGAGAAAAAGGGTTAGGGTTTTTATGGAGTGACACGGTTGTGTGAGGGTCCCTGTTGGGCCACACGGCCATGTCACACACCCGTGTGGCTTGTTTTCAACATGTGTTCTTCAAGGGAAAAAAATAGCCCAGTCTTCACACAACCTCGGACACGCCCGTGTGTCCAGGCCATGTGGTTCACACGGCCAAGTCGCATGGCCATGTATATAATCCTTCATTTCTCCCACGCCCGTGTGACCTCCCACACGCCGTGTGTCTAGGCCGTGTGCCTTGCCCTTGTAACTCTCTGTCTTATTTTAAAAATTCAAAAAATTTTATTCCAGGTTTCACACGGCCGTGTCGCACGCCTGTGTGGTTTAATTTTTGGTCGTGTTTCTATTAAATTTTGGGAACATTTTAGCCATGTTTCTATACGGCCGAGGACACGCCCGTGTGTCCAGGTCGTGTGGGTCAAAAACCTGCATTTAAACATGAAAAGAAGTAAAAATAAACTAATTAGTAGGGTTAGTGCTCGGGTTGCCTCTCGAGAAGCGCTTATTTAGAGTCTAAGGTAGACTTACCTCTCATTCGCATAGTCATGGTGGTTTGAGGAGTTGAAACTCCTCTCTCCTGCTATCAGTTCTAACATCAAAATAAGGTTTAAGTCGAGTACTATTTACCTCAAAAGTACCAAATTTAGAATGAGTTACCTCGATTGTACCATATGGGAAGACATTTAGTATCGTAAGAGAGTTGCTCCGTTTGCATTAGGCTTTGAAGTGACAACTCGAGGATCCATTTTATCTAACAGTACCTGGTCTCCAACCTTAAATTGATTTGTTTCATCTTGAAGCTTGTTATGATGTTGTTTAAGTTCTACATCGTTTATCCTTGGTTTCTCCTTAACAAGCGTCCGCCATTCATCTAGTTCATCTATCCGTAGCATTCGTTCTTCATGGATTGTTTTATTGTTGTCATGAGAACTAGGACGTGGCTCGATTGTGCTTTTTCGAGGTGCTACCTACAAAGAGGGTTGGACCACATGGTTACTCATAGGATTTATACACCCACCTTCATTGCTCGATGTCTTAACCGAATCACGAGCCTGAAGAGTGATCGTTTTGTCACCTGCACGAAGTGTGAGTTCACCTGTACCAACATCAATAATAGTATTGGCAATTGCTAAAAAGGGTCGTCCTAAGATTAAAGGTGCGTTACTGTCCTCATCCATGTATAGAACAACAAAGTCAACTAGGAATATAAATTTATTGATTTTTACAAGCACATCCTCAACAATACCCCTAGGAAATCTAGTAGTTTTATTTGCCAGTTGAATGCTCATCCTAGTTTGTTTAGGTTTCCCAAGACCTAGTTGCTTAAACATTTTATAGGGCATGATATTAATACTCCCCTAAATCAGCCAAGGCATTATTAACATTTAAACTACCAATTAAACAAGGAATAGTAAAACTCTCTGGATCTTTCAATTTGTTGGGTAGTTTATTTTGTAAGATAACTGAGCACACTACATTTAGCTCTACCGTAAACTGTTTAAAATTATTAATTTATGGTTTTATTTACGATATTGGTTTTATTTTGAGAGTTTGTAAATTTTGGGACTCTCTGGACTTTGTGGTTTTTAACTGTTAATTTTTGGTTTGTTAATAATTTGCATGCCTTGATAAATTATTTCATGAAATTGACGGTTTTTACGCAAAAGAGGTTTTTTTTCCTAAAATAACAAATCGGGTTTCTAAAAGTATCATATTTATTAAACTTCCTCTATAATAAGTGTTTGGTAAACAAATTAATTAAACAAACGTTTTCAGGATAACCATGACAAACATGAAGTATCAAAATTGAATGATTTATCAAGTCAACACCATTTTCAAAACCCATTCCTTGTAACACACCAGATTCGGCCATAACGTCTAGGCCGAGTTTGGGGTGTTACACTTGTGTTAGAAATGAATTAAACTCCATTAAAAAAATATAAAATGCAAATTTTAAAATATGATATATAATAAAATTATATAAATAATTTAATATTTTAAAAAATAAATTTTCACTTTGACTAGCATAATTTTTGTTTTTAATTATTTTGGTAAGTGATTTGACATTAAATCATATTATTAGTGATATGTATTATTTATTGTGGATTTAAAATTAAAATAAATAGAACACATACTAATCTCTTAAGCAATATATATATATATATATAAACCAAGATCAATGTATCAAAGAAATTTTAATTAATTCTTTCACATTTTCTTTTCTCAAAATTAAATGTTCATACTTTTATCTTATATAATTATTGATTGAGCAATTGGATTTTTAAAGTCATATTTTTAACGTTGATTTAATTTCCAATTTCAATGAACAACTTTGAGAACTATTTTTCGGTACCTTGAAGGAAATATCATAATATTAAAAACAAGAGTAAATCTAAAATTTTTTTCATTTTCTTTAGTCAAAATCTTATCAATCAAAGGGTTATAAGATAATATATGTAGAAGAAAACTAATAATAATAAAAAGAAAGAAAGAAAATAATGCTTCAAGATAAACTTATTGGTATCTAAATTTGGCTAAAAAAACTCGTTAGTTGAGGGAAGTTTTTTTTTTTCTTTTTTGGGTTTTACAAATTTATAGATGTGGAATGTCTATGTTTCAAAAGTTGAAAGCTTTGGTTGGGAAGTTTGAGGATCAAGTTAATAGAATTTGTAAATGTAAAGAGTTAAATTTATTTGAATTATTTACAATTAGGGTCAAATTGATAAAATATATAAGTATTGAAAATTAAATGTGTTATTATACAAGTTAGAAAAAAGATTTTATTATCAGTTTAAAATGAGTGACCAAAATAGAAATGCTGACATAGTTAAATAATTATTTGTATAATTTATCTTAAATATACGATTTTGGCGTGTGGGATGCTGTATTTGTTGATCTATTTAAGAGATGAAACTTACTATCACTACGCCTTTGCTTTTCAAATTTCCAACAGTTTCACCATTGGATTTAAGTATGTCAAAGCCTCTCTCTCGATGTCTATATCCAGAATGCAAGATGAATATGCATCTTCACTATCCACTTTCAACTCAATGTAGTTCTAACAACTCAATTGCATATCCAAACACATGGTTTTTAGATGAAAAGTTAAAAAGTAACTTTTAGAAGGATCAACTGTTAATCCAACGTTTAGTAGGACCTTTTTTACATGATTTAGTACCATGGTTACTAAAGCTAATATTAATAGTAATTTTTTGCTACTCACATTATTTGTTTGTGATAAAGAGAAGATTTTTTTTTTTTGTTTATTTTGAAGGGATCTTAAAATTTACAAGAGTGCTAACATTTTAATTTAAGTTTAAATTTGTAGAAATTATTATTTGCTTTTTGTCTAATTATTTTAATATATATATATATATATATATAAATAAGCCCTTTCTTTATGCTATTGTACTAAAAATCAAACGAGTCATAAATGTGTTGCATGGTGTAAATTAATATTTTCATCTTAAGGTAACATGTTGGGTGTGGATTCATATTTCAATTTTTAGATTACACAAAAAAAAAAAAAAAAAACAGCAGTACATTAAGTCCATTTCTTTTAATTAAAAAAGTTAAATAATTGATATGATAGTTGAATAAACAACTCAAAGTGACTTAGATTCTTTCTAGGTTTTTAAGTAACTTGCAGCTATGATGGACCTGAGCACCAAGAACCTTTGTAATTTCAATAAGATTAAGGAAAATTCAAGAAGGGTTTTTTGGACCTTCAAAAGAACTTTATGAATTAGACGGACAAAAGAACTTTCTAGGGATGGAAAAAGCTTGCGGCAAGAAGGGTTTTTTGGACCTTCAAAGATCTTGGAAATTCAATTAAGAAGATTAAAATCAAGCCAAAGTTTTTTATATTTAAATAATCTAATAAATCAAACAAATAAAGAAAAATGAATTCATGAAACCAAATGCAGAAAATGAAGATTACTGGCGGCAAGGTAGATGGATAGTTGGTTTAGCTCAACAAAATTTTTATATCACATTTCAAAATACCTTCAGAAGTTGAAACAACTTTTTGATCCATAAGTTGACAATTTAAATAAAAAAAAAATTGATCCCATTCAAAAATGTACCACAAAATAAGTAATTTTTCAAACTTGAAAAATAACATTAACTGTGAATATTTTCTCCGTAAAAATGTGATTTTATTAATAGAAGATAAAAGTCACTAAACACTGGCTAAACCAAAAAACACGCCAGACAAAGGTTTATAATTATACACATCAACATCTTAAAGCATCCATGAAGACATGATTGTTCATGTAAAACCAACCAAGAGAGCCCCGCAACCACATCAACTCAGCAAAATACTAACAGATAATACCACTCAAAGCTGATTGAGCACAAGATATTAACAGCCTTGCTAATCATTCATTTGAATGCCTTCGACATTATGTGTGAAAAACATCAGTTTAGATTTGTAAAATAAATCTGAAATAAAACTTAATAAATCAGGATCTATAGTGTCAGATCATCAAGAATAAATCAAGAACAAAACTAGATGCGGAAGCATACCTGAATCCATGAATTCCTTGAAATTTTACCGGATCTTGGGGATTTGATCTTCCAAATTATCACACAAAAAATTCAGAAAATATCTCGTTCTCTCTTTCCTAATGATGGATATTAGAAAAGATATATTGTGTATAATTTGGGGACCATAATACTAATATTTATAACCTTGGCATATTAGTTCTAATCAAATTTTAATTAGTCCATCATTAATTAGAACTCAATTACTAGAATATCTACACATATTTGACCCATACTTTATTTAATAATTAAAACCAATAAAATTCAAACCAAATTAGATCATTTTAATTTGGGCTAACCGATTATGATAGTAAATAATAACATGTGTCGAAACCATCTTTTGAAAAGGTGGGAATCGACTTTGGGTTTTAAAAAATGAAAAAACGGGAGTCGCCACCAATCTTTATTTGGTGTGATCGGATCACCTTTGTTTTAATAAAACGTTTCGGTTTACTAAAACAATGTTATGGGTCTGCGAAATTTTAAAAATCGGGTTCGGGAGTCGGTTACGTGCGAGGAAGGGTTAGCACCCTCGTCACGCCCAAAATTGGTACCTAATTGATTAGTCGATGTCTTAATGTCGGAAATTTGAAAAGGTTTCAAAATACGGATCCTTTGAAAAATGTTTGGATAATTGGGCCATAATTTTGAGGTTTCTTTGCTCCGAGAGGATACAAACATCACATCCAGCACGTTAGAACATGATATTTTAAACTTTCGTAATCAAAGCTATCTCATGATTCACGAAACTAATTAAAAGGATGTTTATTTGTTTAGTCAACGAAAAATCACAACCCAGCACGTTAGGGCACTATTCCTCGAATTTCTAAACGCAAAACATTGCCTTATTTAAGAATTTTTTAATGAAATATAACACTTCTGCAAGATGTGTTTGTTTAATAATGTTAAACTAAGAAAATGAACTTGGATGTTTGTGTGAAAAAAAATCGATATTTCTTTGTTCCGAAAAGATATAAACATCACATCCAGCACGTTAGGACACAATGTTTTAAATCTCTCGTAATCAAAGTTATCTCGTGATTTACAAAGTTTGTTAAAAAAGGATGTTAGGTTCCTTAGTCAAACGGAAAATAGCAACCCAGCACATTAGGGCACAATTTCCCGAATTTCTAAATACTGAAACATTGCCTTTATTTTAAAAATTTTTTAAATGAAATATGATGGTTCTTGTTTAACAATGTAGTATTAAACTAATAACAATGATATCGAACAATGATAATAATAATAATAGTATGGTTACGAAAACAATAGTAGAAATGATGATGATAATAAATATAATAAAAACAATGAAGACATCATTAAGCAAAACAATGGTAGAAAGCAAAACATAAAATAAAACTAGTAAATAATTACGATAATGGTGTGAAATAAGGATAATAATACTAATAAATAATAATAATGTAGATGTATAAAAATAATGAATAATAATGGTGATGACGAAAATAATATTGCTATATAAGTGTAAGTAGACATGCATAAAATATGATATAATGTGAGTGAAAATAGAAATGCATACTAAATAATATAAGAATAAATGATGAATGAAAAGTAACTAAATAATAATAGTATTAAAATGAGAAAATAAATATAAATATAAATATAGTAATAATAATACCAATATCAACAGAATGGTAAAGAAATAATAGTGACAAAAATAATATTGATTAATAATACTAAATAAATAGTAATAATAATAGATAATAAATAATAATGGTAAAGAAATAATAGTGACAAAATAATATTGATTAATAATACTAAATAAATAGTAATAATAATAGATAATAGTAAAATAAATAATAATATAATAATAGTATAATAATAAAATAATGATAATGGTAAATAATAATAATAATAATAATAATAATAATAATAATAATAATAATAATAATAATAATAGTAGTAGTAGTAGCAATAATAATATTAATGGTGAAATTAAAATAATAATAATAATAACATCAACATTAAAAAAGATAGAAATAGCGAAATTAACAAAAAGATATAAAAAGGACTAAATCAAGAGAAAAGTAAAATTAAAGGCCGAAATTTAAAATAAAAAATGAATTGGGCCCTCTTTGTAACGTGGGAAAAGACTGGAGGGACCAAAGAGGTGATAAACCCTTCACTTAACGCAGCAGAAGACCTGGACTAAATTACAACCTAATAGATCATAGGTCAAATGTGAAAATCAAAAAGATCGATTGCAAAGGTTTGAAAAGCGGAAGGGCCAAAATGGCAAATAACCCATTGATTAAAAAACGTGCGGATCCCGAGGCGGTCGGGTCAACATGCGGATCTCGGGGCAAAACGACTTGCTTTGGGCATTAGTACGACCCAAAACGACGTCGTTTTGGGGGCTATTAAGGCCCTAAAGTCGAAAAAAATCATTTTGAGCTGAGTTTTTTAAAAAAACAAACCTCCCTCTCTCTTTTTTCTCTGTAGGGCCGAAGGAAGAGTGGGGATTCTGGTGGTCGGACCACCGTCCTCCGTCGCCACCCGCTGCCACGGCCACCACCAAGACAAATGGTCGGGAGAGGTAAAAGGTTTATTTTTTTTTCCTCTTTTTTATAGTCTTTAATTATATGGATATATATATGTCGAAAGGAAGGAAAGGGAAAGAAGATTTCGGAAATAATAAAAAGGGAAAAGAAATCACCACCTTTGTCTCTGTTTTTGATTTTTAGTTGATTTTAAGTGGGTAATCTTTGTTCTGCAAGCGTTTGTATCTTCTGTTTGTGTTTGAAAATATTGTTTCTTGTAAAAAAAGATAGCCGAATCTCTCTCTTTTTATTCAAAAAAAAATCCCCCTTTTACAAATGTTTGAATCGGCTTTTATAGCCTTTTACAATTGTTTCTTTTATCATTGTTTCTTCTGCCATTGCTGTTGGTTGCGTGTTCTCTTGCTCTTGCAGGGTATGGACAGTGCAAGTGGGGTGATTCTGCCGGTGGCCGGTGGCCGGTGGTGTAGGGAGCGAGATGGTGTCGAAAGGTGGGGGTTGGTTCACACGCCAATAGCTAGGGTTAGGTTTTTTGGTTTTGGGTATTGGGCTAGGTAGAGTTAGGTTTTAGGTTTGGGTTTATTTTTTTTGGGGGGTTTAATGGGTTTTTAGTTTTGGTTTGGGTAGTTGGGCTTCAGGTTTTAATGGGCCCGGGCAGAATTGGGCTTGTACGGCTGCCCCTCTTTGCTCATTGTCATGTAACGGGAATGGAGCAAAGACTTTCAAAAGGCCAAGTTTGCCCGGTCTCGCCGAGTCTTGACTTCTTTGGTGCTCTTCTTCTCCAGGTAGCCTTGTTTTAGTCCACCATACCTTGTTGCTTTGATCCACTCCACTGCTACTTCGACGAGATGGGATCTGTGGTTTTAATTTGCTCTTGCTGCGACTTCAATAGGATGTGACTTGTTTATTTTAGATTGCTCCACTGCATCTCTAGGGAGATGAGGTCTTTGGTCTTCAGCCTATTCCACTGCTAGTTAAGGCAATAGGACTAAAGCTTAACCATGATCCTTACTGGTTAGGGAGCCAAGATTTGCATTCGATCTTGCCCCATTATTGGTCAGGGCGACCAGACCTACAATTCTTGACCTATTCCACTGCTGGTCAGTGGTAATGAGAAAATCTTCCACCTATTCCATTGCTGGTCAGTGGCAATAGGGTAATCTTCAACTTATTCCACTGCTGGTCAATGGCAATAAGACAATCTTCCACCTATTCCACTGCTGGTCAGTGGCAATAGGATGGTGGCCTAAATCATGTTCCCTATTAGCTAGGGAGCCAAGATTTGCCTTCGATCTTGCCCCACTACTGGTTAGGGCGACAAGATCTATAATTTTTGACCTATTCCACTGCTGGTCAGGGACATAGGACGGTGGCCTAAATCATGTTCCCTACTGGTTAGGGAGCCAAGATTTGCCTTCGATCTTGCCCCACTACTAGTTAGGGCAACGAGATCTACAATTTTTGACCTATTCCACTGTTGGTCAGGGACATAGGACGGTGGCCTAAATCATGTTCCCTACTGGTTAGGGATCCAAGATTTGCCTTCGATCTTGCCCTACTACTGGTTAGGGCGACAAGATCTACAATTTTTGACCAATTCCACTGCTGGTCAGGGACATAGGATGGTATTCCACCTATTCCATTGCTGGTCAGTGGCAATAGGGTAATCATCAACTTATTCCACTGCTGGTCAGTGGCAATAAGACAATCTTCCACCTATTCCACTGCTGGTCAGTGGCAATAAGGCAATCTTCAACCTATTCCACTGCTGATCAGTGGCAATAAGACAATCTTTGGCCTATTCCACTGCTGGTCAGTGGCAATAGCATGGTTTTCAACCTATTCCACCACTGGTCAGTGGCGATAGAATAATGGCTTCACCAGTGTTGCTACACCGTCCTCTGGGGACATATCTTGTAGACTTGATTTTATATGCTTCTGTTTATGCCACGTGATGCGGATGCTATGGTCAGAATGACTCAAATGCTCCTGACTACGTGTGATATGGATGACACTTACATGAATGCAGAATGTCATGAGAATGATGATTTTTCATAATAGTTAAGATGCAATGATATTATGAAGGACATTTGCATGAATGTGGGATGTCATGGCAATGATCTCTTTTTACAAGCTTAGGGCCGTAATTGCTCGCTCGCTTGTCAAGGTTACGGCACATACGCAACATCTTGTCTGATATCTATGACGGAGAATCTGAAGAAATAGTCATGATTTTTAGACTCCTCTTCCTCGAACGTTTCCAACCCCTAAGTGTGGTGGTTCCTAAACAATAGTCCTATTTTAGGTTCCTGCGCTGTTTAGAGGCTTCCAGAGTAATAGGCGGGACTCCTTTTATGGAAGCATTATGGGTCTCTGAGTCGTTATTTCAACAGCTTAAAGATTTAAAATAACAATGGAATTTATGAAGAATGGAATTGGATTAAATCAACAAAAGTAAACATTATTGGAATACAAAAAATAGGTAAAAAGAAAAGGTAGGTGCCCCAGATATTGCAGCCTGAGCTTCACCACCGAATCCTTCCGAAGATCGTTTTGAGCTGAATAGACGTTGGGAGATCTGCAGTGCTTTGTAGATGTTCTGAGGTGTAGCATTCCTCCTTTCTATTAGTTTTAAGAGAATAGAATCGTCACATACTTCCTCTTTCGTGCCAATTTGAGCCGCCCTTATCGGGTTTTCGACTCAAAGCCTCTTTGGTCTCAAAGCGCCTTTTACGGGTTTTCGCCTTACCTCTCGATTTTTTTTTAGGTCTTAAAGCGCCTTTCATGGTTTTCACTTTAGCCTTTCCTTCTTCAAGCATAATATTTCTTAACGAATCAATTTATGGATTGGATAAATTTTTCCCATCCATCTCGCCAAAATTAATGCCCTCTAGAGAAATCCTTTCTCACCACATAAGGTCCTTCCCAATTTGGCATCCATTTCCCTCTGAAATCCTTTTGTATGGGGAGGATCTTTATCAAAACTAAGTCTCCTCGTGGAATTCTCTTGGGCGACTTTTTTTGTATGCTCGCATCATTTGCTTTTGGTACATCCGACCATGACGGATAGCTTTCAGTCTCTTTTCTTCGATCAGATTCAACTGATCATATTGAACTTGGATCCATTCTGCTTCATCCAATTTTAGTTCGGACAATACTCGAAAGGATGGAATTTCAACTTCAATGGGTAAAACCACCTCTATTCCGTAAACCAATGAGAAAGGAGTTGCCTCGGTGGAGGTTTTGACTGACGTTCGATGGGCGAAAAGGGCAAATGGTAACTTCTCGTGCCAATCTTTGTAAGTTTCACCATCTTCCTACTATCTTCTTGATATTCTTATTAGCTACTTCTCTCGCACTGCTCATCTTTGGGCGATATGGTGATTAATTGTGATGTCCGATCTTGAATTGCCTACAAACTTCGCGATCATGTCGTTGTTCAAGTTTAACGATTATCGATATGATCCTCTCGGGCATTCCATATCGACATATGATTTCCTTTTTAGGAACTCATTGATCGCCGATTTTGTCACATTAGCATATGAAGTGGCCTCCACCCATTTAGTGAAGTAATCAATTACTACGAAGATGAACCGATGTCCATTAGAAGCTTTTGGAGAGATCGGTCCAATGACGCCCATGCCCCACATAGAAAAAGGCCATGGGAGGTCATAACATGTAAAGGTGAGGTGGTACATAAATCTTGTCCCCATAAATTTGGCACTTATGACATTTCTTAGCATAATCAATGTAATCTCTTTCCATGGTAGACCAATAATACCCAATCTCATGATTTGTCGGCCATTACTGAACCCATTGGCATGTGTTCCATGCACACCCTCATGGACTTCTTCTAGGATCTCGCTTAGCCTCGGCGCCATCCACACATCCCAATAGCACTTGATCCTTTCTTCTTTTGTATAGATCTCTCGCCTAAGACATAGTCACAAGCTAGTCTTCTCAACGCCCTTTTGTCATTTTCGGTTGCTTGATCGGGTATTTATGATCTTTCACGATTGTAGTATATCGTGATACCACGGTGATCATTTTGCTCCTCTTCTTCCACGTTGTAGCAATGGGCCGGAGCCTCATAAATGCTCATTTGTATAGGCCTCATATCCTCCTTGTTGTTTGCTCGTACCATAGAAGCCAATGTGGCTAGAGCATCAACCATTTGATTTTCGTCTCTTGGTAGATAACTGAAAGTTATGTAATCAAACTTTTTGATCAGTTCTTGAACCAATCTTTTGTATTCGACCAACTTGGGATCTCTTGTCTCCCATTCTCCTTTAAGTTGATAAATCACCAATGCAGAGTCTCCGTATACTTTCAGCACCTTAATTTTGCGTTCTATAGCGGCACGGATACCCATGATGCAAGCTTCATACTCGCCATATTGTTTGTACAATCAAAATCTAATTTACAAGTGAATGGGTAATGATCTCTATTTGGGGACACCAGATCGCCCAATTCCATTGCCCATAGATTCGATGCCCGTCAAAGTTCGGTTTCCAAGGATGACTTTCCGGGGTACCTTCTTCAGTGGTTACTATGTACATTAGGTCTTCATTAGGGAAATCGAAGTCCAAAGGCTCATAATCTGCCAGAGCTCTACTGGCCAGAAAATCTGCTATTGCACTTCCTCTTACCGCCTTTTGGTTTACATAAACTATGTCAAACTCAGAAAGTAAAATTTACCATCGGCCATCCGTCCATTCAAAGTAGTTGACTCCATTAGGTATTTCAAAGGGTCTAGCTTCGAGATGTGCTGTCGTCGATGATACAACATGTAACGCCTCAATCTCCGAGTTGCCCAGATCAAGGCACAACATAGTTTCTCAATTGGTGAGTACCTTGTTTCACACTCAAAGAACTTTTACTAAGGTAGTATATTGCCTTTTTTTCTTTCTTGACTCATCGTGTTGACCGAGCACACATCCCATTGAATTACCCATCTGACTTAAGTAGAGGATTAAAGGCTTATCCGGATTAGGTGGTGTCAATACTGGAAGATTGGATGATATTGCTTTAGTTTGTCGAAGGTCTTCTTACATTCCTCGTCCCACACACCGGATTGTATTTTTAAGAAGACGAAATATGGGGTCACATTTCTACGGTTGTGAAATGAACCGATCAATGTAATTTAATCTTATTAAGAAACCTCGAACTTCTTTTTTGCGTGCGGCGGAGGCAATTTTGTATAGCCTTGACTTTGTCCGGTCAACCTCAATCCCTTTTCATCGACTATAAATCCTAGCAGTTTCCCTGACCTGGCTCCAAAGGTACACTTTACTGGGTTAAGCTTTAGCTGGAATTTCCTTAACCTCAAAAATAACTTCCTTAAGACTTGGACATGCTCCTTTTCAGTTCGAGACTTGGCGATCATATCGTCGACATAAACCTCAATTTCTTTGTGCATCATGTCATGGAATAGGGTTACCATGGCTCTCTGATATGTTGCTCCCGCATTCTTCAACCCAAATGGCATTACCTTATAGCAAAAGGTTCCCCACATGGTTATGAACGTGGTTTTATTCATGTCTTCAGGAAGCATCTTTATCTGGTTGTATCCTGAGAAGCCATCTATGAATGAGAACAATGAATAACCCGTCATATTATCCACTAAGGTGTCGATATGAGGTAACAAAAAATTATCCTTTGGGCTAGCCTTGTTTAGATCCCTGTAGTCTACACACATTCGTACTTTCCCATCTTTCTTAAGGACGGGGACGATATTGGCTACCCATTCAAATACTTAACCACTTGCAAGAAACTGCGCCAAATTACTTCTTGACCTCTTCTTTTATTTTCAAGAAACGTCCGCCTCATCCTCCAAGTTTCGTTGGGTGGCTTGTATTCTTCTTTTATGGGCAAGCGGTGTACCACGATATCGATTTAACCCGAGCATGTCTTCATATGACCATGCGAAGACATCCTTGAATTCTTGGAGTAACTCAATGAGGTCTCGCCTTGTCTCTACGGTGATACTGGCTCCAATCTTCACTTCTTTCTTTTCTTGTCCATCTCCTAGGTTCACTATTTCCACCGATTCTTTGTGAGGTACAATTTGTTTCTCCTTTTGTTCTACCATCCTTAACAGTTCAGAGCTAAGTCACACCTTGGTCATCTCTAAAATCCTAAAATCTTCCGCCTCTATATCTTGCTCAAAAGGACATTACGAGTCCTCGGTAGCGTTACTCAAATCATTGATATTTGGGGACTGTTATGGAGATGAATAAAGGCTCATAGAATCACGTAATCTAGGCATGCTTATTGGTATCATAAATGAAGAATAGAAACGCTTAGAAGAATATCTAAAGAAAGAATAATGATAACGAATGAAATGAACATAAAAGAAAATTTGCTCAAAAGATGGCGGAGATGTATTTCATTGAAAATTACAATGCCTTATACAAAATCATGCTTCACAAAAGGGACTCTTATTGCTTCTAGACTTAAAGTAACAAGTGTGTTCCGGTATTACTCGAATGAGTTTTAAAAGCTACAGAATCTCCTCCATGATCCAGCTTGTTTAGAACGCTGCTCATAGAGGCGATGCCATTCGATTTTCTTCCTCAATTTTCCCCTCAGATATAGCGTTGACATGCACGATTTCTTCATTTTGCATTCCTCGTCCTGGATGGATAACCACTCCTGATATAAAGGTCTCACGAATATGAGGAATTATCATCGGTTCCCATTTAATCTCATCTCCACCCAAACGCGCTTTCCTTTTTTCTTGCTTCTTTTCTAACTCTTTCTTCCTTTTCTTTGCGTTCGGCTTGAATCCTAAGCCAAAGAGGTCTCTTTTTTCTTTCAATCTCGGGACTTCGATTCCTCCTTGGAGATACCTTCCCAATCCTTTTCTGGGTACGGCCCCATTTTTGACCATTAATTGCAAACCCATTTTGTGGTTTTGGATAATTGAGGCCTTCGGGATCTTGTTTCCCTCGATGACTAACGCTATGTTGATTTAATTCCAAAGAGCAAAAGGAACATTCAATCGCTTCTTCATTTACTTTAAATATGGTGCAATCATTGAATTACTGCTTCGATGATGTCTTCTTCAAAGATTTATTGTTACCAAACGGCCTTCGTGACTAATTTCAATTTTTGGTGCAAGGATGAGGGGATCGCTCACCGAGTGTATCCAAGGTCTCCCCAACAAACAGCTTATCTGACGACTTGATATCCATTACTATGAAATCCACTTCATATGTACTTGGGCGATTAAAGAGGTACTTTGATCCTCCTCATGGCTTTCCTTTCGCCATTGAATGCCCTTACTACATTGTAGCATGCCTTCATGTGAGAGTCAGTAATGGGTAACCGATTCAACATCGATAATGGCAGACATTGAGCGCCGATCATATCGACTAGTACCCCGGTAGTGTGTATCCTTTGCAACTGTAGTAATGTGGAGGCCTTGATGGAACCCATACCTCCGGTGGAATCTCATCATCATTAAAGAAAATGAAGTTATCAAGACTTATATTGCTAATTAGATGATCCAACTTGTTAACGGTGATATCATTAGCAACATAAGTTTTATTCAATACCTTCATCGGTGCGTTGCGGTGCACTTCGAGCTTAATAGCAAGTCAAGCCGCGGATATACTGAGCCGGTTATTTATGCACTGCTCACAACAGTCAGATTCACTATGTTTTAAAACTTCAAGAATTCCCTAGCCTCGTCTTCTTTCATCGGCTCATTTATAGAAGCTTCCTGTTTGGCCGCACTTTCTCTCTTTTGTTCGCCCACCAAGGTTTTCTCTTTTGCAAGCTCGATCCGTGGGTTTGCCGTGTCGTAATGCTTCCCACTACGCGTATAGGAGCCTACTTCCTGGTTTCCCTTTGCAGTGTTGGACAAGTCTCCTTTCCCAGGAATCGTCACATTACAGTTGTAGCTCCAGGGAACCTTTTTGTTATCTTCATATGAAAAGGCCGTAGGTCTTCAAATCACAATCTTCGGAGGCTCCTGGTTTCCTTTCGCAGTGCGGGATGAGTCCCCTACTTTAGGAATCGTCAGGTTGCAGTTAGAGTTTTGGGAAACCTCTTTGTTGTCTTCATACGAAAAGACCGCTGATTTATGAATCACGATCTTCGGAGTTATCTTTATCCCAGTTTCATCTTCTTTGGCCGCGAGATGATGACCAAAGGATAGCTAGTTTTTGAGGCTTTTATTGCTGATTCATCTTCCAACATGCAAATGCTTCTTTCTTTTTGGCCTTCATTAATTTCAAAAAACTCCAACTCTTTATTGTCCATCAGCCTTTGTACCAGAATTCTGAACTCAATACAGTCCTGGATTTCGTGCCCCTCCATGTTATGAAACTCACAGCCTCTTCTTGTTCTTTCATGCTTTCCTACCGGACTTAATACAACTAATCCCCTCTTCATCATTTCTTTCCAAACTCGTTTCATCGGAGTCTTTACTTCATCAACATCCCTTTTAACTCTCCTTCCCATGTTCTCACCTATCATATTGACCTCATGATTAGGCGTGAGTGCCCGCTACCGAGGGTATCGTCTACTTTATAACGCCCATCCGGATGAGTCTTTCTACCAGTTTTTGAAAGCAAGGCGATTGCTCTATTGAATGCCCCACAATCCTGCGTGATACTCACACTCATGCGTTCGCGTCATACCACTTAGGGTATGGAGGTTGCGGGGTTTTAGATAATGTGGGGAAACAATATGTGCATTGAATAAGTTCTGGTACATTTCCTTGTACGTGGCGGGATTGGCGTGAATTGGATTTTCTCCGTGTTACTTTTGTCTTCGATTCACGCTTAGAAGAGCCACGATGATCGTGATTACGCTTTGGGCTGATTCTGATAATAGGCTTTGATAACCTTTACTTAGGTTATCTACATCGTTCTCTCTTTTCTTTGGGATTGTCTTTCCGTACTTTCTCCCACTTCTATCTTGCCACATCGATTGCATTTTCTATCATCTCCCCCAACATCACGATGTCTGAAAAGCTTTTAGTGGCGCTTCCCAGCATATGATTGATGAAAGGAGCTTTCAACGCATTAATAAAGAGCATGGTTGTCTCCTTTTCCAAAAGCGGTAGCTGAACTTGTATTGCTACCTCTCTCCATCGCTGGGCATACTGTCTAAAACTTTCACCCAGCTTTTTCTCCATATTTTGGAGCGTGATTCTATCAGAGCAATATCGACCACATGGCCATAATGTTTCATGAAGGCTGTGCGTGTCCTTCCACGCCTTGATTTGGGCACGACTAAGTTGGTTATACCATTTGGCTGCATCTTACCAAACTGTCTTGAAAATAGTGAATCAACAACTGGTCATTATTAAGGTGCCCCGCCATCCGTCGACAGAACATTGTGATGTGCGCCTCAGGACAGCTAGTCTCGTTATATTTCTCGAACTCTAGTGTTTTGAACTTTGGCAGAAGGACTAAGTCCGGGACTAGACTTAAGTCTTTAGCGTCCATCCTATAACGATGGTCAGCCGTTTCTATTTCTTTAAACTTTTCTTCTAGCCACTTGCAACTGTTCTCAAGTTGCTTTGACAAATCTATTTTTGCCTTGTCCATTTCTGCCAGTTCATCGAAATCAGGGACCACAGGGTTAACCGGACTTTCCCCTGGGTTAGTACCCGAACCAGTCGAGAGATGGGCCAGTATCGCGGTACCAACCTAATATTGTGGTCTAATAGTAACAGGCGTCCTTTGGGGATGTACGTCCGGTGGTGCTTGGGTATTAGGTGGGGTAAAACCCGGAGGGTAAACAGGGTCGTCATTATCGTTTCCTAAACTGGTAGCAACGTCCTTTCCCTTCTCACGTTCATTGGCCAACAACTGCGCCAACTGATTCATCATGTTATTCTGAGATTCTTGCATTCGTTCTATCATGTCCTGTTGCATCTTGATCAATCGTTCTTACATCTGCTCCTGTATTTCCTTTTGCATTTGCTCTAATCTTTCCATCCTTTGATCCATGATTTTGTTTTGCCTCGTGTATTGTAGCGATGTTCCGAGTAATCGCATAATTTAAGGTTCCTTTGTGAGATTTAATGCACATGATGCAATGTAATGCTAATGCATGAAATGTATGCAAAAAGGCATTAATTCGATTCAATTTCCATTAGAATAACTTTTCTAGAAAATAAGTTTCTTTACATAAAATGGATTACATATAAGGCCTCGCCTAATACTTAAGGCCTTGACTTCCTTAAAGCCTAGCTAACTCTTGACCTTGCTCGATTTCGACTCGTAAAATAAACTTAGTACATCATTTCGCATCGCTAAGGTTTGTAAATGATCCGCCACCTCTCGCACTTGAGCCACAGACTTCCCCATAATGTAATCCGGTCTCTGACTTGGTTTTGAGCGTAATGAAGTTGTTGCTTCCAACGCTCCTCATTGACTTCAAGAAGCTCCACCGTAGCTCACAACCATGTAAAGCGATTCCACTCTTGATTCTTGCTTTTATTTCTTCAATTTTACTCAGACTAGCCTTTAATTCGACTGCAGAGTTGCTGCTATGATACTGATACAAGGATCTTTCCAATTCTCTCACCCGAGCCTTTAATTCCTCTTTCTCGTTCTGAGTTTTTACCAAACTTCTTTTCAGAGTAGCTTCTCGAACTTGAGTATCTCAGAGTTCCCTTTCCCATTAACTAGCTCTATTTTTTTCCTCTCTAAGTTCTTGACACCATTGCTCTGACGTTTTTCCTAATCTAGCAAGTTTCATTGACCTTCGCAGCTTCTTATAGTCTGTTTTCAAACTGTCCAAATCTTCCTCAGCCTTATTTTTTTCCTTTCCTCAGCTTTTCGGCTTCCAGCTTCTGAATGTCAACATCTAATCTTAACTGCATTTTCTCTTCTTCTAATTGTTCTATCCTTTTCCCTAATTCCACATTCTTTTTCTCAAAATCCTGTTTGATGATTTTGAGCTCCGACGGGATTACCTGTAGGTGCTCTTCCACTGATCGGGCATTTTCTTGGCCTGATGTGGAAATGTTGTCGTTGATTCTCTGACTCCACCTTCGATTATATTCGGGGGTTGTCATCGGGTTAGTGGCAAACCTTTTCATTCTGTGAGTCCGGTTCCACGCACTCGATATTTCACGAACTCTCTTTTTACAATTATCTCCTTTATATTCAAACTCGCACTGAATTAGACTTTGTGTTGCAGGTATAAACTGTCTCGATCTATATTATCTCAACACGAGGAGAGGAGCATATCCGACAGCTCCCCATATTCCTAGTAGAGGAACCCAGTCAAATCTCCACATCGATATAAGATCTCATCAGGAATCATTAAAGGAGCTTTCCATTCTACGTCTTCTTCTTGCAGGTTTTGCAGAATCGTCATCCATTTTTCTTCTATAAGATTGTCTCGCCTTGGCGTGGCTGCTATTGTCTCGCCTTGGCGTGGCTGCTAATTCTTTTAGCGGGGAATAGTCCTCGAAGAAGATTCGACACGATGCCTTTTCTGCTTTCCAAAAGTAACTGTTGAACCATGCTAGTAAGAGCTGTGCACAACCGGTGAATCTTCCTTCGCCCGCTTCTTGATGCGCACTTAGGGACCTGAAAGTTTCAGCCAAAATTACGAGGCGGTGTGAATCTTCTATCAATCAGAGAATAAGTCCGAGACCGCCTCGTCCACATGCCCTAGAGCTTTAGGGAAAATAATCACCCATAAATGCTCAAGGCAAAATGTCAACCCTTTTCTTCACGTCGGGATGCGCTATGATCAAATCCTTAAATTTCTCCAAGGGATGCACTTACAATCTCCCTTTTGTTTTATCCGAGTCAGTACCCAACGCTCACTCATCCCCGTAATATTCATCACTTTTTAAGAATGTGGGGACATTAATGTGTCTTGCATAAACTTTGTCGGTTTGAATTTTTGGGCAACGGAGTAAAGTCATGTATTCTTCTATAGTAGGCACCAGTCCGCTTTCCCAAAAGTAAAACAACTATAAGCGAGATTCCAAAATTGGGCTATAGCTCGAGAATAAGTCTTTGGTCTACCTTGATGTCGAGCAAATAAAGGCGATCACCGTAATGACAGAGAGAATAGTTGCTTGATCTCGTCGTCCCATTGACTCCATATCTCTTTCATCTCTTGAAGATTATTTTGGGTGACAACGATCGTGTGAAGTCCCATAATTACGACATGTGCCCTTCTCAGAAGACTATCACCTTTTCTTCTTTGACTATCTCGGCCCATATTCGGACGACGCATTGTCCTCCATTTTATCAAGAAACCCTTTTCCATGACAAACTATCTATTTGGCAATTGAATGTGAATCAACACCTTTTTGATGAATATGCCATGCAAAAATAAAAATAAAGCAAATCAGTATTCCATACACAGTAAGCAAAGAATAAAAATACCTAATCAGTTAACCACTAGGGTTTGGCATGGCTCTACCTAGGGTGGGTTCTTAAGGCTTAGTATATGAGGTTCGGTTCTAGAGAGGGGTACCTGAACCAGCAGATTCCTCGATCCTCACCCATTATAGGCTCATATGGACCGAGAGTTTAGTTAGGGAATACATTTCCCTATGGTCGCATCGGAGATGAAAATCTCACGAAGACATAGGTACGGATGTATCCCGAAAGCGATCCACTATCCTGCACGGAGGTGAAAACCTCACGAAGGAGTAGCATCTCACTCCCACTTAAAGGTGTGACCACAACGGTCATGCAATGCAATGTCGAAATTAAAACACCATGCAATAAAAAGATCGTAATTTTCAAATCAAACTTTCAAACTTCCGACAAAAGATGAGAAAATAATCAAGCCATATGGCTTGACTTTCTAGATGATGTCCCCAGCGGAGTCGCCAAGCTATCGAAACCATCTTTTGAAAAGGTGGGAATCGACTTTGGGTTTTAAAAAATAAAAAAACGGGAGTCACCACCGATCGTTATTTGGTGTGATCGGATCACCTTTGTTTTAATAAAACATTTTGGTTTACTAAAATAATGTTGTGGGTCTGCGAAATTTTAAAAATCGGGTTCGAGAGTCGGTTACGTGCGAGCTAACCCTCGTCACGCCCAAAATTGGTACCTAATTGATTAGTCGATGTCTTAATGTCAGAAATTTGAAAAGGTTTCAAAATACGGATCCCTTGAAAAATGTTTGGATAATTAGGGCCATAATTTTGAGGTTTCTTTGCTCCGAGAGGATACAAACATCACATCCAGCACGTTAGAACATGATATTTTAAACTTTCGTAATCAAAGCTATCTCATGATTCACGAAACTAATTAAAAGGATGTTTATTTGTTTAGTCAACGAAAAATCGCAACTCAAAGACGTTAGGGCACTATTCCCAATTTCTAAGCAAAACATTGCCTTATTTAAGAATTTTTGAATGAAATATAACATACGCAAGATGTGTTTGTTTAATAATGTTAAACTAAGAAAATGAACATGGATGTTTGTGTGAAAAAAAATCGATATTTCTTTGTTCAAAAGATATAAACATCACATCCAAAGACGTTAGGACACAATGTTTTAAATCTCTCGTAATCAAAGTTATCTAAATGATTTACAAAGTTTATTAAAAAAGGATGTTAGGTTCCTTAGTCAAGCGGAAAATAGCAACCCAAAGACGTTAGGGCACTATTTCCTAATTTCTAAATACTGAAACATTGCCTTTATTTTAAAAATCTTTTAAATGAAATATGATGGTTCTTGTTTAACAATGTAGTATTAAACTAATAACAATGATATCGAACAATGATAATAATAATAATAGTATGGTTACGAAAACAATAGTAGAAATGATGATGATAATAAATATAATAAAAACAATGAAGACATCATTAAGCAAAACAATGGTAGAAAGCAAAACATAAAATAAAACTAGTAAATAATTACGATAATGGTGTGAAATAAGGATAATAATACTAATAAATAATAATAATGTAGATGTATAAAAATAATGAATAATAATGGTGATGACAAAAATAATATTGCTATATAAGTGTAAGTAGACATACATAAAATATGATATAATGTGAGTGAAAATAGAAATGCATACGAAATAATATAAGAATAAGCAGATGAATGAAAAGTAACTAAATAATAATAGTATTAAAATGAGAAAATAAATATAAATATAAATATAGTAATAATAATACTAATATCAACGATAATGGTAAAAAATAATAGTGACAAAAATAATATTGATTAATAATACTAAATAAATAGTAATAATAATAGATAATAAATAATAATGGTAAAGAAATAATAGTGACAAAATAATATTGATTAATAATACTAAATAAATAGTAATAATAATAGATAATAGTAAAATAAATAATAATATAATAATAGTATTAATAATAAAATAATGATAATGGTAAATAATAATAATAATAATAATAATAATAATAGTAATAATAGCAATAATAATATTAATGGTGAAATTAAAATAATAATAATAACATCAACATTAAAAAGATAGAAATAGCGAAATTAACAAAAAGATATAAAAGGACTAAATCAAGAGAAAAGTAAAATTAAAGGCGAAATTTAAAATAAAAATGAATTGGGCCCTCTTTGTAACGGGAAAAGGCTAGAGGGACCAAAGAGGTAATAAACCCTTCGCCGAGCAGCAGCAGACACCGGGGACTAAATTACGAACAAATAGATCATAGGGTCAAATGTGAAAATAAAAAAGATCGATTGCAAAGGTTTGAAAAAGCGGAAGGGCCAAAATGGCAAATAATCCATTGATTTAAAAACGCGCCGATCCTGAGGCGGGTCGGGTCAACACGCGGATCTTGGGGAGCAAAACGACGTCGTTTTGGGCATTAAAGGCCAGCCCCAAAACGACGTCGTTTTGAGGGGCTATTTAAGGCCCTAAAATCAGAAAAAAAAATCATTTTGAGCTGAGTTTTTTAAAAAAACAAACCTCCCTCTCCCTTTTTTCTCTGTAGGGCCGAAGGGAGAGTGGGGATTCTGATGGCCGGACCACCGTCCTCCGTCGCCGCCGTCGCTGCGTCGGCCACCGCGCACGGTGGTTAGGAGAGGTAAAAGTTTTATTTTTTTTTCCTCTTTTTTATACGCTTTAATAATATGGATATATATATATATATATATGTCGAAAGGAAGGAAAGGGAAAGAAGATTTCAGAAATAATAAAAAGGGAAAAGAAATCACCACCTTTCTCTCTGTTTTCGATTTTTAGTTGATTTTAAGTGGGTAATCTTTGTTCTGCAAGCGTTTGTATCTTATGTTTGTGTTTGAAAATATTGTTTCTTGTAAAAAGGATAGCGAATCTCTCTTTTTATTCAAAAAAATCCCCTTTACAAATGTTTGAATCGGCTTTTATAGCCTTTTACAATTGTTTCTTTTATCATTGTTTCTTCTGCCATTGCTGTTTGTTGCGTGTTCTCTTGTTCTTGCAGGGTATGGACGGTGCAAGTGGGGTGATTCTGACGGTGGCCAGTGGTGTAGGGAGCAGATGGCTGTCAGGGGACAGGTGGCGGTTGGTTCGGTGCCTCCAGTAGCTAGGGTTAGGTTTTTTGGTTTTGGGTATTGGGCTGGGCAGAGTTAGGTTTTAGGTTTGGGTTTATTTATTTTTTTTTGGGGTTTAATGGGTTTTTAGTTTTGGTTTGGGTAGTTGGGCTTCAGGTTTTTAGAACCAAGGCGACTTTCGTTACATATATCATAACTAAATCTATCCATGATCACGTATATTAACACAACCAAATGACATAGATCAAGTATGGGTGTGTAGCATGGAAATTACGTGCAATATGATCTAAACATGTTTATTTCCAACTGGTCCTCCTTAGTGAGATCAAACCTTACCAAAATCAGAGTGTGAATAAATCAAATAAACTTTATTTCTGCAGAAATTAAACTTAATATTTTTAAACTAAAATAACTGAAAATGTGTCTATAACATAAAAGCATTTAAAAATACAAACTCCTACTAAAACCAAATATCATTTAAATGGCATTACACCCATATGAGCAGTGTGCTCTTATAAAACCTTAGGTGTAGTTCCTTAATAAGCGGATCCGCAATCATGGAGTTTGTCCTAATATGCTTTATAAGCACCTAACCACTCTGAACTTTTACTTTAACAACCAAGAACTTAAAGTCTATGTGTAACATCCTAAAAAAGGGCCTATGCATTTTTGGCTTAAATGTACGAAATGACATGTTTTATGAGTTTTGAATAAATTTTGAACATTTTTGGAAGCCTGAGAATGTATGGAAATGTTACATTAAAAATAGGAAAGTGACCATTTTGGAAACCTAAGTAAATTAGGAAAGTGAACATTTTGGAAACCTAAGCTAAAAGAGGAAAGTGAACATTTTGGAAACTAAGCTGAATTAGGAAAGTAAACATTTTGGAAACTAAGCTGAATTAGGAAAGTGAACATTTTAGGAAACCTAAGAAATGTCAAGTTCTACAGAAATGAACGAAAATTTTGGAAACCTAGAAATGACTTAGAAATGTCAAGTTTTAAAGTTTAAAAGAGGTAATTAAGGCAAGGAGGCATTAAAAGAAAAAGTACGTGAAATTTGACACACAAACGGGCTTGGAAAAGTGGCCTGAAGATGCCACTTAGGGCTTTTGGAAATGGCGCCACATACAAGGGTGTTGGGCACGAGTTCAAGTCACATGGGAAGCAAATAAAATAAGGTTTATTTTTGCTTCTAGAAGCCCAAGAGTTGGACGGCACAAGGCTTGCAAAAGAGGAGTTTCACTCTCTTTTAAATTCGGCTAATTAGAAGATAATAAGGATTATACTTTATTTGTTTTAAAATTAAAGAGATAAAGTTATCACATAAGGAAGAGTAGTGGCCAAGCAAAGGATTCTTGGCCTAATTTCGGCTATAAAAGGATGAGACTAATGCTATTCATTATTCATTCTCCCTCTCTTTTCTTTTGCCAAATACTCTTTCTCCCCTCCCTCTGCCGAAATTCTTCTTGAGCATCCATTCTTTTTTCCTCTTCTCTTTTAGCATCCTAGCCGATTCCTTCTAAGCCTATTATTCCTCTCTTCTTTCATCTTTGAAAGCGAATACATAAGGGGATCATAGCCATTGTTCATCAAGTCTCTAAGTGAATCTACGAAGTGGTGTCGGGAGGGATCATCGATTCCAATATAAAGGGTAAGGATCTATAGTTATAATTGTATTCCTTTCTTTTAAGCCGAAAGTTAGTCTAAACCCTCCTATATTTTATTGATCAAAATATGGAAGGTGAATTTCGGGATTTCAGATCTAAGGGATTTCGACATCTCCATTAATCAAGAAGAGAGTTTCGAGATTTAAAAGATTTAAGGTAAGATATATGTATATTCGGCCAAAGACCATGTTTATGTTTTAATGTTAGATTAAATCTAACATATGGTTAAAGGAATTTCAGCAGAGTCTTAATCAAGTGACGATTTCGGGATTTGTTTGGAAATCAAATCCGTTTAAGGTCAAGAGATCTAGCGTCGTAGATTGAATCTTCGGGATCTAGGAATTTCGGTAGAAACAGGTGTGTAAACTTTTTACACACTTTATTAGTAAACTTTGCTTTATTGTTGCCTTGTTAATAATTATTGTAGTGATCTATGTTATATGCTTGTGGGCTTAAGCATGGATTAAGGTAAGTCCCCTATTACATGATCTTTTGATATGTGACTTTGTATGCCATCACATCTTTGTTAAATGCCATGCCTAAAAACATGATATATGATAATTGATATGTGAGCATGATGATGGTGGGATTGATGAAAGGAGGGGATAATTTTATGGATATGCGCATGGTTTTGACCACAAGATGGGTTAGCCCCATCAGATTATTTGTGACCTATGGTCATCGGTGGTTTTAACCACAAGATGGGTTGGCCCCATCAGATTATTTGTGACCTATGGTCATGAGTGGTTTTGACCACAAGATGGGTTGGCCCCATCAGATTATTTGTGACCTATGGTCATCAGTGGTTTTGACCACATCGATTGATTATTTGCGACTAAGTCCCGGTGGTTTGGTACCACCATGGTTTTGACCACACTTGATTATTTGTGACCTATGGTCATCGATGGTTTTGACCACACGATGGGTTGGCCCCATCATTTAAATTGTGACTTTAAGTCATCATGGTTTTGACCACATGGGGTAGAAAAGGAGTATGGATGGCTAGTTGGGTTGCATGTGCATGTTTATTAATGAATTGTGTATGAGTTGTATTTTTAGGAGGGATTTACACCGAGTCTTGGTGACTCACCCTTTCCTTAACATTTTGCGATGAGTAGATCGCGGAGATGGGCCGGAGAGGACTCGAGGCCCATGCTTATTGTTGGAGTTAAATTTATTTTCGTTAAGTTTAATTATTTTATTTCCTAAGTATTTTTAATTTGGGATGTAATAAAGTTTGCTATTATTATTTTGGATGTTTATTTTACTTTTATTTTACTTATAAGGCATTACAAATGAAATTTACAAATGTTAAAGTAAACCGGTAAAAGTAACCTTTTCCAACCTAATAACTTTTACGAGTTTTCAAAGACATTACCATCGGGTAACCAAAATAAACTTAGTCACTACAACTTGATGATTTAAAATGTACATGATCAAATGTTTTCAAAAGGGTTTATAAAGCCCAATCAGTATTTATAAAAAGGCCCAATGAGTTTTCAAACCCGTTTTAATATCTTAGCCAAATTTTATCAAACCTTCTCCAAACTTTCAAATTGGCCCAAAATATTTTACCCAGTGACATACTAGATCCGGTCAGGGACTCATGGGCGGGTTTGGGGTGTTACATTTTGGTATCGAGCAGGTTCAAAACTTCAAATGCATGGGGGCCCAAGGCCCAAAATGTTTAGTTTTTGGATAGTAGGCCTTATTATAATGTTTGAGAAATTGTTTTGGCTTGAACAGCATGGCACCGAGTCTCCGGGACCTATCCGCCCAGGTAAGTACTTCTATCAATTTTTGTGAATTCTTTTGATGAAGGGTAGAAGAGTAAAATGGGAACGTAGACTATTAGAATAGAAACTGTTGAACCCTAGGGTTAGCATACTCCAACAAAGATTTCATAAGATTTAATAATTACCTAAACAACCACGTGAGTTGTCACTAAGCAAAGGATGTGGCAATCGTTATCGCATGTCGAGGATAGGATTCGGTGGGGCACGGTATTTAAGCGGTCCTCGTGACTCACCTCCTACTCACTTGAATCCTACCTGGTGCGTAGTAACGGTTCATCCTAGCTGAGACGATGAGCTCACAAGCTAAACTTGATAATTAAAACCCGAAAGGGATTAGCCGTTTTATTTTTGGAATAAATTAAAACTTTAGTTTTAAAAAAAAAGAAAAAAATGACCAAAATACCCCTGGCTTGTAAATTACCAAAATACCCTCCGTAAAAAAATATTTTTTTTTAAATAGAAATTTTCAAGATATCCTTCTTTTGTAAAATCACTTAGGACCCAAGTTTTGGAAGTCATTTTGAGAAAATACCGATTATGTAAAATTACTAAAATATCCTTAGGGTAAAATTACGAAAACACCACTTGATTTAGGATATTCCCAAAATACCCGATTTTAATCAAAATTTCATCACATAAATAGTGCCCAAAACCTTAAATTGCAACAACATCGTGATTTTAGAAAATTACAAAATTACCCTAACAAACAAAATTACCATAATGACCACGAATTTCAAAAATTTTTACAATACCATCAATGGAAAATAAATTCTTAGAAAGAACCTTCAAAGTTTTACAACTTTTGAACTATCCCTGATTTATTAAATTTTACAAATTCACCCCGATTTGTGAAAAGTTACCAAAATGCCCTAAAATTTAAAATTACCAAAATACCCCCGGTTTTCAAAATTTTTCAAAATACCCCAGGAAATTTAAGAGATTCAAAATAAGTTTTTGACAAAATCATCCGAAAACTTTTATTTTTGAAAAATTACAAAAATACCCACAGAGGACAAATTACGAAAATACCCACAGGTAGTGGAAAAACAATCACCGGAAAACTACAACGTCTCTTTGAATGAATGAATGGAAAACGTGTGCATGTATGATTGCGAAAGAACCACTCCTAAAACTTCTATCATAAAATTTCTTGGCGGATAATCAAGTGAAATACTCATGCATAAAATTCTTAAGCAGATAAACGCATAATCGTTAGATATGATAGTTCTTTGAGATCGAGTCTTGTGACAATAGCGTAGTGTAGTGAGTTAGACTGCGGATGAGCGATAGTAAGTAATTTCGAGGACGAAATTATTTTAAGGGGTAGAAGCTGTAACATCCTAAAAAGGGCTATGCATTTTTGGCTTAAATGTACGAAATGACATGTTTTATGAGTTTTGAATAAATTTTGAACATTTTGGAAGCTTTGAGAATGTATGGAAATGTTACATTAAAAATAGGAAAGTGACCATTTTGGAAACCTAAGTAAATTAGGAAAGTGAACATTTTGGAAACCTAAGCTAAAGAGGAAAGTGAACATTTTGGAAACTAAAATTTGAATTAGGAAAGTAAACATTTTGGAAACTAAGTTTGAATTAAGAAAGTGAACATTTTAGGAAACCTAAGAAATGTCAAGTTCTGAGAGAACAAAATTTTGGAAACCTAGAAATGACTTAGAAATGTCAAGTTTTAAAGTTTAAAAGAGGTAATTAAGGCAAGGAGGCATTAAAAGAAAAAATACGTGAAATTTGACACACAAGCGGGCTTGGAAAAGTGGCTCAAGATGCCACTTAGGGCTTTTGGAAATGGCGCCACATACAAGGGTGTTGGGCCTGAGTTCAAGTCACATGGGAAGTAAATAAAATAAGGTTTATTTTTGCTTCTAGAAGCCCAAGAGGTGGACGGCACAAGGCTTGCAAAAGAGGAGTTTCACTCTCTTTTAAATTCGCTAATTAGAAGATAATAAGGATTATACTTTATTTGTTTTAAAATTAAAGAGATAAAGTTATCACATAAGGAAGAGTAGTGGCCAAGCAAAGGATTCTTGGCCTAATTTAAACTATAAAAGGATGAGACTAAGGCTATTCATTATTCATTCTCCTCTCTTTTCTTTTGCCAAATACTCTTTCTCCCTCCTCTCTAGAAATTCTTCTTGAGCATCCATTCTTTTTTTCTCTTCTCTTTTAGCATCCTAGCCGATTCCTTCTAAGCCTATTATTCCTCTCTTCTTTCATCTTTGAAAGCGAATACATAAGGGATCATAGCCGATTGTTCATCAAGTCCCTAACCCGAATCTCAAGGCGGTGTCAGGAGGGATCTGTCGATTCCAATATAAAGGGTAAGGATCTATAGTTATAATTGTATTCCTTTCTTTTAAGCCGAAAGTTAGTCTAAACCCTCCTATATTTTATTGATCAAAATATGGAAGGTGAATTTGAGATTCGGATCTAAGGATTTCGACATCTCCATTAATCAAGAAGAGAGTTTGATTTAAAAGATTTAAGGTAAGATATATGTATATTTGGCCAAAGACCATGTTTATGTTTTAATGTTAGATTAAATCTAACATATGGTTAAAAATTTCAAGAGTCTTAATCAAGTGATTTATTTGGGATTTGTTTGGAAATCAAATCCGTTTAAGGTCAAGAGATCTAGCGTCGTAGATTAAATCTTGGGATCTAGGAATTTCGGTAGAAGCAGTGTGTAAACTCTTTACACACTTTATTAGTAAACTTTGCTTTATTGTTGCCTTGTTAATAATTATTGTAGTGATCTATGTTATATGCTTGTGGGCTTAAGCATGGATTCCGGTAAGTCCCCTATTACATGATCTTTTGATATGTGACTTTGTATGCCATCACATCTTGTTAAATTCCATGCCTAAAAACATGATATATGATAATTGATATGTGAGCATGATGATGGTGGGATTGATGAGAGGAGGGGATAATTTTATGGATCATCGCCATGGTTTTGACCACAAGATGGGTTGGCCCATCAGATTATTTGTGACCTATGGTCATCGATTGGTTTTGACCACAAGATGGGTTGGCCCCATCAGATTATTTGTGACCTATGGTCATCGAAGGTTTTGACCATATCGATTGATTATTTGCGACTAAGTCCCGGTGGTTTGGTACCACCATGGTTTTGACCACACTTGATTATTTGTGACCTATGGTCATCGATGGTTTTGACCACACGATGGGTTGGCCCCATCATTTAAATTGTGACTTTAAGTCATCGATGGTTTTGACCACACGGGGTAGAAAAGGAGTATGGATGGCTAGTTGGGTTGCATGTGCATGTTTATTAATGAATTGTGTATGAGTTGTATTTTCCGGGAGGGGGATTTACACACTGAGTCTTGGTGACTCACCCCTTTCCCTTAACATTTTGCAGATGAGTAGATCGCGGAGATGGAGCCGGAGAGGACTCGAGGCGGCCATGCTTATTGTTGGAGTTAAATTTATTTTCGTTAAGTTTAATTATTTTATTTCCTAAGTATTTTTAATTTGGGATGTAATAAGGCCGCTATTATTATTTTGGATGTTTATTTTACTTTTATTTTACTTATAAGGCATTACAAATGAAATTTACAAATGTTAAAGTAAACCGGGTAAAAGTAACCTTTTCCAACCTAATAACTTTTACGAGTTTTCAAAGACGTTACCATCGGGTAACCAAAAATAAACTTAGTCAGCTACAACTTGATGATTTAAAAATGTACATGATCAAATGTTTTCAAAAGGGTTTATAAAGCCCAACTGTATTTATAAAAAGGCCCAACTTAGTTTTCAAACCCCGTTTTAATATCTTAGCCAAATTTTATCAAACCTTCTCCAAACTTTCAAATTGGCCCAAAATATTTTACCCAGTGACATACTAGATCAGGTCAGGACTCATGGGCCGGGTTTGGGGTGTTACAACGTAATATCCGGGTTAAGGGCTATTTTATTTTGGCATTGCTTGCATGTTAATGGCTTGCTATGTTGTTGTTTGTGTGGTTTGAGGCTTAGTTGTAGGCTAGGAGTGAGCACAGTAGGTGGGAAAATTTTAGTTTTGGGCTTTAGGTGATAGGAGTGAAGGAGCTAGGGTTTATAATTATTTTAGGTGAATTTTTAACACATGAGGAGCCTTGGTGGAGTGGTAAGTAAGGCGCCACTAGGAGCTTGGTTTGGCGTCAATGACAAGGGGAGAGGTCCGTGTTCAAATTCAGAAATGCCCATTTTGGCTCCCATTTTGACTGACATGGAAGGGAGGAGTTGTAGGCGCTTCAAACTCTGCCTTGGACTAAGTCTTCCTATTCAAATGGTGGGTGGAGAGCAAATTGTGGTGGTGGACTAGTTCAACTAGTTTGAATTGGTGGTTTGAGAGTGTTTGGGGGAGTTGTGGCCGGTTTTTGAGGAGAGTTTGGGGGGTGAGTGGCCGGTTGGTAAGTGTTGGAGAGTGCCGAATTTCCACTTAGGCAATTTGTGCATTTTCGATCATAGCTAGTGTCAAGCAAGTTTTTCTTTTGGTCTTTTGGTAAGCCAAAATTCGAGAAAACTCTCCCATTTTATTTTTCATTCTTGAAACCGAAAGTTCAAGCTTTTTGCCAAAAGTTGCTTTGTTCTTTTCTCTTGATTCTCTTTGGTAGCTGAAGGTTCATCTCTTTCTCCCTCTCTTTTCCAATTGTTGAAGCCGAAACCATTTCACCTTGTTCCCCTAACCTTCATTTTCTTTTCCCAATATCCTTTAGTCGAAACATCATCCTCCAAAATCACCATCATCTATTTTCTTTTTCTTTGAACCGAAAGCACCCTCCATTCATCCTTGTATCTTCTTCTTCTCTTCTCCAAACCCCTTAGCCTTGTGTTCCCAATCGTTCTTCCCATTTCTTATAAGGCCGAACCTCCTTCTCCATTTTAATTAAGGGTGTTGCCGAATCTCTTTCTTTCTTCCTATAGTTCTTCATTGCCGTAAATAAGAGAATGAGTGAGACCTTGTTGGAGCCTTGTTCAATCGGCCTAGTAAGGGGTAGGTGTTTGGTCGAATGGCCATTTCTTCCCTTTCTTGTTGATTTGTCGATTTTCTGGTGTGTTTAAGGGCCGATTTCAGTATCTGTTGGAAGGGAGTTAACTCTTTGGTGGGTAACCGATTATATTCTGAGGCCTTTGGATTTGAAAACAAGCAAGAAGGAGCCTTATTTCTCTGTTAAGCAATCGGTAAGTGATGGTAAGAGTAGTTTCTTTTAGTCTATTCATTTAGTCTTCGTTAAGTCAGTTTGTTAAGGATTAACCACTTTCTTTCTAGGGTGAAGCCGATTCTTTGGAAGAACCATTGTTGGGTTCGAATTTGGTAGGAAACCAAATCAAGTTTAAGGTAAGGGTAAATCGATATACCCTTTGATTTATTTAGTTATGGCGAATGGTTTAAGTAATTAACCCATGGTTGGCCGATTGTTTTCTTAGGAACAAGAGGATTGAGGATTTAGATCGGGTTCTTTGGGATTAAGGCTTGCGATATACCAAGTGTGTAAACTAACACACTTTCTTAACTGAGTAATGTGATAACCTGATTGTGTAAATGAAACAGTGTGGTTGACTGATTTGGTACCCATTGAGGTATGGATACGGATTCGGGTAAGTCCGTTTCATTATGAGATATGTGATGGTATGTGATATCATGATTATTGGTGTATATACTTTGAGATGCCATATTAAGCATGTGAGCATGATAGCATGATTGCACGATTTTGCATTTAGTATGATATGCTATTGGGTGATATGAGAGGAGGGGAGTATGATATCCGTGTCTTTGGGACCTTTGTGTCTTTGGGACACGGAGGTTTGGCACCTCCGGTGGTTTGGTACCACATATTTTGTGACTTTGGGTCACGGAGGTTTGGCACCTCGGCGTCTCGTCCAGTTGGCTTAGCACCACGGTGGGTTGGCCCCACAGCTTGATTATCTGGGATTGACGCCATGATTTGGTATCACACGATGGGTTGGCCCCATCATCGGTTTGTATCAAGGTCACCGGTGATTTGGTATCACACTTGTGTCTTTGGGACACGGAGGTTTGGCACCTCATTGCGACTCGTCCACGTGGTTTGACACCACCGTGGGTTGGCCCCACTTATGAGATCTGGGATTGTCGCTAGTGATTTGGTATCACACGATGGGTTGGCCCCATCATTGGATTATTTGTGACTTTGGGTCACCAAAGGTTTGGAACCACATTATGGATATCGTGACTTTGGGTCACCGGTGGTTTAGCACCACCGGTGGTTTGGTACCACCCGGTAGAAAAGGTGATATGGTTGGTTAGGATCTGTGTATTACTTGCATTACTTTGTTATGATGTGTGTTGGCATGTTATATCGGAGAGGGATTTATGCACCGAGTCTTACGACTCACTCTCTCCTTTGACTTTTCAGTGACACTTAGACGGACATGGAGCCGGATGGACTCGAGGTGCCTAGGCCTTGCTTAAATAAGGAGTTGCTCAGACTTTTTTTATAAAATTTGGTACATTAGCTTATTTATTTCTATTTGGGTTTATTTGGGTTTGTAAATGGCCTTTAAAATTATGTTTTGCTATGTTTATGTTTAAAGTAGATTTATAATATGCCTTAACAAATTAATTGGGTTAAAATGTGCTAAAATTTGGAAAGACAACGATTTCAAAACTACAAAAGCGATATTTTCAACTATACCATCGGGTATCACACTATGATTTGGGATAAAGAGAACTCAAATGTTTTCTAACTTAAACTCGATTTTCTACTGAGTCAAAATGTTTCTGTAATAATAAGAAACAACTTAAACTTCTAAATGAGATAAACTTGTTTACCTACACATCTGATTAAGTTTTCAAAATTTTCGGGTTTTCAAATACATCAACAGATTTTAATCAAACCTACTCGAGTTTTTCTTCAAATACACAATTTCGCGAAGTGTTTTCATCAAACATCTAAACCTAAACCTATTTTCTCCAAATCTTTTTTCCCTGTAACATACCAGATTCGGTCTTGGTGTGTTGACCAGGTTTGGGGTGTTACAATTGTGGTATCAGAGCCAAGTTCAAAGGCTCATTGTGGGCTGAGGCCCAAAATGTTTTCAAAAGTACATTTTTTAAGTGTCATGTTTTAAAAGTATGGTGTGAAAGGCGTGGCACCGAGTCTCGGCACCAATCCGCCTAGGTAAGTACCCCGTACTATTGTTTGTGATAATGATATTGATGAGATGTGATTGAATGGCTAGTGATAGTAAGACTACCTTAGAGACTGAAACTGATAGGACACTGTGGACTCGCGAAAACGAAACTTCTTTAATAAGCAATATTCATAAGACTTTGCTTTTAAACAGTGGAATAAATACTGATGCATAAAATTCTTTAAATCAGACGAGATTTAGTCATGAGTACCCGAGGTGGACGTGGTCGTGGACGAGGTCGCGGTAGGATGATGTTTCGAACCCGTAGGTTCCAGTCGGGTCGAGAACGAGATGCTGGGATTCGCCACCAGGTGGAGGTGGTGAGTTTCAAGAATGGTAGGGACGACGCAGCGTGTCACGAGCGATGTTCGAGTTTTAGAAAGGGTATTGGAGTAAGCGGAGGCGCAGGAGTTAGGAAATCTGTGCTTGGCGACTTTGGGCAAACGAAATTTGAATTCTTTCGGTGTCTCGGTGTTGCTCCTAGCTTCTTGAATCTTGGTGAAGTGAGTGAGCGGATCATGGACGATCTAGACCGATTGCTGAAGAAAAGTTAAAGGGATAGTATCACTTCTTGAGATGAGTCATACGGTGGTGGCTCACGGTTCGGACAATACAGCAATGAAGATCGACTTGGGACTATTTCAGTCGCCATCGAAAAAGTGCGTGAGCTAACTACATTAATGAGCAATGAAAAGCATTTACGAGGTTAGTTCAGGAAGTAAATGCGTGTCGAGTCGAGGCAAAATTTACGAGACCGAGTCGATATGCGTGGTATGGTAGCTCTTGAGCACGAGAGGTGTGTTCGTTTGAGGATGGCTGCGGGATTTAATTAAGATTGTTGATTGCGCCTCGGCCAGGAGCGTGAATTCTTTGCTACAGTCGAAAAGGCGAAGGTGGCGAGGGTATTAAAGAGTCTCATGAGGCAAGGCATGGATAGGAACCAACACAAGAGGAGTTTTGGACCTTCTAAGTCATCATTAATCCGGTGAGAAAAAGAGCTAGACCGAGTGGGCGAATCGATCGGGTAGGTTTATTCTTTGCTAGTCGGGGACCCGCCAGATGTAACTGCTAATGGGAAAGCTCATTGGGGAGGATGTTGGGTGGTGGTAGAGGTTGTTTTGAGTGTGGCTCATTGGACCACTGTGTGAGGGACTGTCGCGCAAGTTAGCTAGGATTCGATCAGAGAGTCGGTGGCCGTATCGAGACAGAATAATGGACCACCACCGCAGAGGGGCCGAGGTAATGGCGGAGGAGGTAATAGTTACGGTCGGGGCCGTGGAGCACCCAAGAGAGGTGTGTAGTTCCGAGGCCGACGGTAGGGGTTGGTGTATCTTTGAGGCACCGAGAGAGGGCGATGCACCTGGACGTCATCACCGGTATGTTTTTAATCTTTGGTTCTCCATTTACTGCTTTGATTGATGTGGGTTCAACACATTCATATGTTGCAAGTAGCATAGTGAAGACCATGGATCTAGACTCTGAAATATCTTCTAGGCAGATGACCGTAATAAGCCCTCTAGGTCACTCTGTAGTTGTAGATAAGCTGTATAGAGACGTACCTCTAGAACTCCAAGGGGTATCTTTTGTGGCTGATCTGATGGAACTGCCGTTTGGGGAGTTCGATCTGATTCTCGGGATGGACTGGCTGGTTAAGTACCAGGCGAAGTTGATCGCATGGCCGAAGCGCATGGTTCTGAGCACAGCTGAGGGTGATGAGGTAGTTCTAATCGGTAATAGAAGAAATTATCATCCAATGTGGTATCTGCTTCGAAAGCCGAGAAGATGGTCGAAGAAGTCATGAAGCATATGTGGTTCATGTGTATGCCTTGGAGGCTAAGGAGTCTGCTGTGGAGACAGATTCGGACGATTAGGAATTTGGTGATGTGTTTCGAGGAGCTTAGGGTTTGCCACCGATCGTGAGGTAGAATTCGGGATAGATCATTACCGAATCGCTACCGGTATCCATTGCTCCGTATAGGATGGCACTTAAAGAGTTAGTGGAGCTTAAGGCTCGAATCCGAGAGTTATTGGACCGAGGCTTTATCGGGCCAAGTGTTTACGCCATGGGGAGCGCCTTGGGTACTCTTTGTCAAGAAGAAAGAGCGGTACTATGGGATGTGTATAGACTATCATAACCTAATAAGTGACAATCAAAAACAAGTATCCGCCGCCTCGGATAGATGACTTGTTTGATCGGTGAAGGTGCGTCGATTTTCTCGAAGATTGATTTAAGATGCAGGTATCACCGATTAAAGGTGAAGGAAGCGGATATCCGCAAGACGGCATTTCGTTACTCGGTATGGGCACTTTGAGTTCTTGGTTATGCCGTTTGGATTGACTAACGACCGCGCAAATTTCATGGATATGATGAATAGGGTGTTCCAGCAGATTTAGATCGGTTAGTAGTGGTTTTTATCGGCGACATCTTGGTATATTCAAGGACCGAGGAGGAACATGATGCGCATTTACGGGTGGTATTGCGATTTTGAGAGAGAAGCAATTTCATCTGAGTTCGATGAATCGAGTTACGGCTTAGAAGTGACATTCTTGGGTCATGTAGTGTCGGTGAGGATTAGAGTGGATCCTCGAAAGATTGAGGCGGTTTTGGATTGGAAGCCGCCTAAGTCGATGGTCGAGATTCGGAGTTTTCGGGCTTGGCAGGATACTACCAAAGATTTATAGAGGGTTTCTCGTTGATCGCAGCATCGATGACCAAATTATTAAGAAAAGGAGTTCCGTTCATTTGGGCTGAGAAGCAGCAGGAGAGCTTCGACAAGTTAAAGAAGATTTTGATGAAGCTCGGTTCTAATTCAACCCGAGGTAGTAAGGAATTCACAGTTCTTGCGATGCATCACATCTGAGTTTGGGTTGTGTCTTGATGCAAGAAGGGAAGGTTGTGGCTTACGCATCTCGGCAATTGAGGCCACATGAGGTAAATTATCCAACGCACGATCCGGAGCTTGCGGTGTAGTCTTTGCCTTGAAGATTTAGAGGCATTACTTATGCAGAGAGAAATCGATAGTCTACACGGATCATAAGAGTCTGAAGTACCTTCCACTCGGAAAGACTGAATCGAGACGGTAGCATATGGATTGAGTCTGAAGACTACGATTGCTCAATTAAGTATCATCCGCAAGGCTAACGTTGTGGCGTATGCATTGAGCCGTAAGGTTGTTTCGGATTTAAGAGCGTTGTTTGCCCACTTGAGTTTGTATAATGACGACGGAGTATTCGCGGAGCTGCGAGTTAAGCCTACTTGGGTTGAAGCGGATCAAAGAAAAAGCAGTTGTTGGATGAGGTTTTGGCGCACAGAGGACTCAAGTGCGAGAATGATGGTTTGGAGGGTTCTGATTTGTCCGGTGATGGAGTCTTTGTGTTTTCAGGGAAAGCATGTATCTTAGGGATCTTGAGTTAAGGCAAAAGATTCTTCAGATGCACATAGCAGCCCTACGCCATGCATCCCGGAGGTAGTAAAATGTATAGGATCTCGGAGAATGATTACGTGGCGGGCTGAAAAAGGAAGTGAGAGTTTGTAGGGAAGTGTCGACATGTCGGTGAGTCAAGGCTAAGCATCGATTGCCGTCTGGGTTGCTTGACCGGTGAAGATCCCATGGAAGTGGGAAAGGATAACTATGGATTTCGTCGGTGGATTACCGCTTACACCGAGCAAGAAGGATTGATTTGGGTAATTGTGGATCGATCGACTAAATCACTCACTTTATCCGGTGAGGTGGATTACTCACTTGAGAGGTTGGCGAAGTCGTATGTGTCGAGATAGTGAGGCTGCGGGGTGCGATGTCGATCATCTCGGATAGGGATCCGAGATTCACGTCAAGGTTCGGAAAGCGTTGCATCGAGCTCGGTACGCGATTGGATTTCAAAGACGGCATTTCATCCGCAGATCGACGGCGATCGGAAAGGGTTATCTGATCTTGGAGGACATGTTACGAGGTTGTGTATTGGACTTGAGGGTAGTTGGGAGGAGTATCTACCGTTAAATGAGTTCGCTTACAACAACAGCTACCAAGCAAGCATCAAGATGGCACCATATGAGGCGTTGTATGGTAGGAAGTGTCGCTCACCTACTTGTTGGATGAGCTAAGTGAGCGTCGATTGTTGGGGCGAGTTGGTTCTTTGAGACCAAGACAAGGTTAAGTTGATTCGAGCCCGATTGAAGGAAGCTTCGGACCGGTAGAAGTCTTATGCCGATCTTAAGCGAAGAGATATAGAGTTTGCTGTGGGGGATCAAGTTTTTCTGAAGGTCTCACCGTGGAAGAAAGTATTAAGGTTCGGAAGAAAAGGCAAGCTAAGTCCGAGGTTTATTGGGACGTATAAGATTTTGAGACGAGTGGGACCAGTAGCGTATCAGCTTGAGTTGCCAGCAGAGCTAAGTCAATTTCACGACGTATTTCATGTTTCGATGCTTAGGCGATATCGCTCCGATCCGTCACACGTGGTGGCAGTGGAAGAGATCGAGGTAAACCCAGATTTGACCATGGAGGAAGAGCACATGCATGATTTTAGATCGGGATGTGAAGGTTCTGCGTAAGAAGTCTGTGCCTTTGGTTAAGGTTCTTTGGCGGAATCATGGCGTGGAAGAAGCTACTTGGGAACCCGAGGATGTGATGAGACAGCAATACCCGCAACTCTTCTGATCAGGTAATTTCGAGGTTTTAAATTATTTTTAAGGAGGGTAGAACTGTAATATCCCGGGTTAAGGGCTATTTTATTTTGGCATTGCTTGCATGTTAATGGCTTGCTATGTTGTTGTTTGTGTGGTTTCGAGGCTTAGTTGCAGGCTAGGAGTGAGCCTGAGTAGGTGGGAAAATTTTAGTTTTTGGGCTTTAGGTGATAGGAGCTGAAGGAGCTGGGGTTTATAATTATTTTAGGTGAATTTTTAACACATGAGGAGCCTTGGTGGAGTGGTAAGTAAGGCGCCACTAGGAGCTTGGTTTGGCGTCAATGACAAGGGGGGAGAGGTCCTGTTCGAATTGAAATGCCTCATTTGGCTCCCATTTTGACGGCATGGAAGGGAGGAGTTGTGGCGGTTCAAACTCTACCTTGGACTAAGTCTTCCTATTCAAATAGTGGGTGGAGAGCAAATTGTGGAGGTGGACTAGTTCAACTAGTTTGAATTGGTGGTTTGAGAGTGTTTGGGAGAGTTGTGGCCGGTTTTTGAGGAGAGTTTGGGGGGTGAGTGGCCGGTTGGTAAGTGTTAGAGAGTGCTGAATTTCCACTTAGGCAATTTGTGCATTTTCGGTCATAGCTAGTGTCAAGCAAGTTTTTCTTTTGGTCTTTTGGTGGCCAAATTTAGAAAACTCTCCCATTTTATTTTTCATTCTTGAAACCGAAAGTTCAAGCTTTTTGCCAAAAGTTGCTTTGTTCTTTTCTCTTGATTTTCTTTGGTAGCCGAAGGTTCATCTCTTTCTCCCTCTCTTTTCCAATTGTTGAAGCCGAAACCATTTCACCTTGTTCCCCTAACCTTCATTTTCTTTTCCCAATATCCTTTAGCCGAAACACCATCCTCCAAAATCACCATCATCCATTTTCTTTTTCTTTGAACCGAAAGCACCCTCCATTCATCCTTGTATCTTCTTCTTCTCTTCTCCAAACCCCTTAGCCTTGTGTTCCCAATCGTTCTTCCCATTTCTTACAAGGCCGAACCTCCTTCTCCATTTTAATTAAAGGTGTTGCGAATCTCTTTCTTTCTTCCTATAGTTCTTCATTCTTAGTAAATAAGAGAAGGAGTGAGACCTTGTTGGAGCCTTGTTCAATCGGCCTAGTAAGGGGTAGGTGTTTGGTCGAATGGCCATTTCTTCCCTTTCTTGTTGATTTGTCGATTTTCTGGTGTGTTTAAGGGCCGATTTCAGTATCTGTTGGAAGGGAGTTAACTCTTTGGTGGGTAACCGATTATGTTACAGGGCCTTTGAATTTTGGAAGCAAGCAAGAAGGAGCCTTATTTCTCTGTTAAGCAATCGGTAAGTGATGGTAAGAGTAGTTTCTTTTAGTCTATTCATTTAGTCTTCGTTAAGTCAGTCATTAAGGGATTAACCACTTTCTTTCTAGGGTGAAGCCGATTCTTTGGAAGAACCATTGTTGGGTTCGGTTGGTAGGAAACCAAATCAAGTTTAAGGTAAGGTAAATCGATATACCCTTTGATTTATTTGGTTATGGCGAATGGTTTAAGTAATTAACCTATGGTTGGCTGATTGTTTTCTTAGGAACAAGAGGATTGAGGATTTAGATCGGGTTCTTTGGGATTAAGGCTTGTGATATACCAGGTGTGTAAACTAACACACTTTCTTAACTGAGTAATGTGATAACTTGATTGTGTAAATGAAACAAGTGTGGTTGATGATTTGGTACCCATTGAGGTATGGATACGGATTCGAGTAAGTCCGTTTCATTATGAGATATGTGATGGTATGTGATATCATGATTATTGGTGTATATACTTTGAGATGCCATATTAAGCATGTGAGCATGATAGCATGATTACACGATTTTGCATTTAGTATGATATGCTATTGGGTGATATGAGAGGAGGGGAGTATGATATCCGTGTCTTTGGGACACTTTGTGTCTTTGGGACACCGAGATTTGGCACCTCCGGTGGTTTGGTACCACATATTTTGTGACTTTGGGTCACGGAGGTTTGGCACCTCGGCGTCTCGTCCAAAGGCTTAGCACCACGGTGGGTTGGCCCCAGATTGATTATCTGGATTGGCGCCAGTGATTTGGTATCACACGATGGGTTGGCCCCATCATCGGTTTGTATTGCGGTCACTAGTGATTTAGTATCACACTTGTGTCTTTGGGACACCGGAGGTTTGGCACCTCATTGCGACTCGTCCACGTGGTTTGACACCACCGTGGGTTGGCCCCACTTATGAGATACTGGGATTGTCGCTAGTGATTTGGTATCACCACGATGGGTTGGCCCCATCATTGGATTATTGTGACTTTGGGTCACCAAAGGTTTGGCACCACATTATGGATATCGTGACTTTGGGTCACCGGTGGTTTAACACCGCTTGATGGTTTAGTACCACCGGTAGAAAACGTGATATGGTTGGTTAGGATCGGTGCATTACTTGCATTACTTTGTTATGATGTGTGTTGGCATGTTATATCGGGAGAGGGATTTATGCACTGAGTCTTGCGACTCACTCTCTCCTTTGACTTTTCAGGTGACACTTAGACGCGGACATGGAGCCGGGATGGACTCGAGGTGCCCAGGCCTTGCTTAAATAAGGAGTTGCTCAGACTTTTTTTATAAAATTTGGTACATTAGCTTATTTATTTCTATTTGGGTTTATTTGGGTTTGTAAATGGCCTTTAAAATTATGTTTTGCTATGTTTATGTTTAAAGTAGATTTATAATATGCCTTAACAAATTAATTGGGTTAAAATGTGCTAAAATTTGGAAAGACAACGATTTCAAAACTACAAAAGCGATATTTTCAACTATGCCATCGGGTATCACACTATGATTTGGGATAAAGAGAACTCAAATGTTTTCTAACTTAAACTCGATTTTCTCTTGAGTCAAAATGTTTTTGTTATAATAAGAAACAACTTAAACTTAAATGAGATAAACTTGTTTACCTACACATCGATTAAGTTTTCAAAATTTTGGGTTTTCAAATACATCAACGATTTTAATCAAACCTACTCGAGTTTTTCTTCAAATACACAATTTCAGAAGTGTTTTCATCGAACATCTAAACCTAAACCTATTTTCTCCAAATCCTTTTCCTGTAACATACCGATTCGGTGCGTGGTGTGTTGGCCGGGTTTAAGTGTTACAATTGTGGTATCGAGCCAAGTTCAAAGGCTCATTTGTGGGCCTGAGGCCCAAAATGTTTTCAAAAGTCTGTTTTAAGTGTCATGTTTTAAAAAGTATGGTGTGAAAGGCGTGGCACCGAGTCTCCGGCACCAATCCGCCCAGGTAAGTACCCCGTACTATTGTTTGTGATAATGATATTGATGAGATGTGATTGAATGGCTAGTGATAGTAAGACTACCTTAGAGTGGCCCGATAGAACAACGTGGACTCATGAAACGAAACTTCTTTAATAAGCAATATTCATAAGACTTTGCTTTTAAATGATGGAATAAATCTTGATGCATAAAATTCTTTAAATCGATGAGATTTAGTCATGAGTACCGAGGTGGGCGTGGTCGTGGGCAGGTCGCAGAGGATGATGCGATTTGAACCCATAGGTTACAGTCGAGGTCGAGAACGAGATATCGGTTCCGCCACCAGTGGAGGTGGTGAGTTTCAAGAAACAGATCGGGACGACGCGAGTGTCACAGCGATCTTCGAGTTTTAGAAAGGGTAGCTGGAGTAGGCGAGGCGCAGGAGTTAGAAATCGTGCTGGCGACTTTGGGCAAACAAATTTGAATTCTTTGGGGTGTCTCGGTGTTGCTCCTAGCTTCGCTGAATCTTGGTGAAGTGACAGAGGCGGATCATGGACGATCTAGACACATCTTGAAGAAAAGTTAAAGGGATAGTATCACTTCTCCGAGATGAGTCATACCAGTGGTGGCTCACGGTTCGGGACAATTTGCACCTTAGTGACAAAATCTTGTATCCATATTCCATTAAAATCGAAGTCTATATACCTGATGATCTCTAACTGATTAGACCTCCGATATATGAGCATGTAATCTTTTGTTCTCTAAAAATACCTTACAACCCTCTTGGATGCTATCCAATGGTCCAAACCAGGTTGCTTAAAATATCTCGCCTAACACCCTAATAGTGTACACAATATTCCAATGTGTACAAACACGAACATACATTAGACTTTCTCTCGCTATAATGTAAAAATCTAATGCATTTTTTTGTAATCTTAAAATCATTCATAGGGCATTGATTGAGGCTATACTTATTATTGACAAGCGATGTCATTAACATATAAAACCAAATATAGAACCTTACTCCCACTAAACTTATGGTATATACGATTATCAATAAAATTCATCTCTAAACCGAATAAGATAATCATTTGGTAAAATTTGTAATATTATTGACGAGAAGTTTGCTTAAGCCTATAGACGAAGTTCTTTACAAATCATTAACATTGCATCATTAGACACAAAGCTTTCTAATTGCACCATATAAATGTAAGATCAATATTACCATTGAGAAACCATTAACTTAATATTCATATGATGTAGCTTAATGTCAAAATATCTCACTAAAGCTATTATAACCATTTCTCTAGTGGACCTTTTTAATGACATTCATTCTTAAGGTTGTTGAGTTTGTTCTTCTGGAACAATTACCTCATCTTGAATAAGAAGTTGTTCAACATTGTCTTATTGAGGTTCTAGATTCACTTCTTAATCAATAATAGGTATGAGAACTTAAACATCATCAAAAGTGATAATAGCAACTGAGTTAGAATCTAATTCCTCCTCAAAAGCAACGCTCTAACCTTATTTCTCCTCCAAACTCAATATCCTCAAAAATGTTTCAGTTCCGTCTCAAAATATTCCTTATTATGGGATCATAAAATTTATAGCCTTTAGATCGCTTTCGAATTTCCTTGACCCTTATACTTTATAGACATCAAAGAAGTCGAGTGATGTCATTTTAACATTATCGTTTTAGCAAAAGCGTTTCTCAATTTCGTTAAGGAAACTTTGGCCCGAGTAATATTTTTAGATTCTTTGCCCCTAAAGGCTTCTGAAATATTGTGCTTCATGATCATTAGTGTAACATCCTGATTAGGTGGGTCTGTGCACTTTGAGTGTCAGTGTTAACTAGAGCTTTGGAAGTGTGTATTGGGCTCGAGTTTGGGCTTAAACCTGGGTTAACTTTTCTAATAAAAAGCTACATGTCAAAATTTAAGTGAGGTGTCAATGTTAAGTAGCAAGTTGGGCTTGTGGCCCAAAATTTAGTGATGCTGTAAGGGGCATGTAGGTGGCGGCACTAAGGAGGGAATTGGGCCAAGGGTTGCCATTTGGGCCCAAGTGTTTTGGGGCAAAAATTAGGCACTCCAAAGGGGGGAGAAGGGACGGCACAAAGTTAGGGAGATAAGGGAGTTAATTTTTATTTTATGAAGATAATATATTGATTTATGGAGAGAAGAGTTGGTACTTGGTGGGTTTCTTTTTAAGAATAGATAAAGATCTAGTTGATAAGAGTGGATAAAAGCTATCAGGAGATGGAAGAGTTGGCCAAAAATCCAACTCTGGGAGTGGGTGTGTGTTGCCGAAATTAGTGGCCAAGTTATCATCTTTTTCTTTCATTATTTTCTTTCTTTCTCATCTTTTTCTCTCCTCTGGCCAAAATTCCTAGCTTTATTCTCCTCCAAAATTTTCTAAAGCAATTCTCATTGCTCATATCTCTTTCTCCCATAGCCAAATCTTCAAGGTTGATCTCTTTTCTCGAAGGTGCACCATAGCAGAATAGTCCTCCCTAGCTTGGGAAGTTCTTTGTTGTTTTTCTTGATGATTATTTTAGATCCTCAACCGAATCACTCTCTAATATCTCTCTGATGTTCACTTTCCATTCTTAAAAACTGATTTCTCCTCCCTATAATCTCTTATGCCGATTTGTGAAGGAAGCCGAAGGTAAGTGGTGGTAGGTTCGGCCGAATGGCCACTTATTGTTCCTTATTCTTTTGTCGAATGTCATATGGTACTCGGTTGGTTGCGATCAGCGGTTTGGTCTAATATTTTGGTGATGGCCGAATGTAGGTAGGAAGGGGACGTTTTCTTAAGGACTTTCGGGATTTGACAAATTAGGTAAGGGCTCGTTTTAAGTGTTATGGTTATTTAAATCAGTTAGATCTCATCATTTAAATTGGTTTAGTGACCAAGGGATTATTATAGACTCGAATAACGATAGCGGTAGGAAGGGTTGAATCAGAAACCCAAAGACCTAAATACAAGAAGCGATTTGTGTCGAGTAGCGATTGGCCATCCGGTGTGGGCCGACATCGAAGTAGATCGTAGGCCGATAGTGGTAGTCTCGAGTGTGATGGCGTAGAAGCGATGAAGCGTTAGTATGGGAATCGGTGTGTAACTCTTACACACTTTCTTTACTTAATATGTTAAATGTTATGTGATGATAAAAGCCAAAGTGACGGTAGTGATTACTAAGTTACCCTTGTGGGTAATAACGAGGATGCCGAGTAAGTTGTTATGGTTGCTAGCGTTAATTAAAATGTGATCTATAAGTGCATGCCATTCTTTATTCAATATTCTACATGTTAAAGCATGATCATACTTGTATTGTGAGCACGAACATGTGATATGGGTGTTGAGAGGAGGGGGAAGTATGATCTATCAGATTGTCACCAGTGGTTTGGTCCCACAAGTGGGTTGGCCCTACATATTATAATATTGTGACTATGTCTCGGTGGTTTGGGACCACCGGTGGTTTGGTACCACATATGTTTTTTGTGACTTGGTCACCAAGTGGTTTAGCACCACCAAGGTTTGGTACCACACGGGTAGATTTGGGAGGTTTGGATGGATATCTAGGTTGATGGGTTGCATGACATACATATTTGTATATGAATTTGTGTAAGACCGTAACGTCTTTTGGGATGGGGTTTACACTCGAGTCAGGTGACTCACCCTTCCTTTATATTTTGCGAGATAAACCTTAGATCGTGGATATGGGGCCGGGGTGGACTCGAAGTGGCCATGCTCAGTATTCATTTATTCCAATGTTTTCTATATGGACTTAGTTATTTTCTTTAATTTGGGTTTTTAGTTCTGTAATAAGGCCGCTTAAGTATTATTTTGGGACATTTTATTTAGTTGTTTCTTAAAGTTTCCATAAGTATGCCGGAAAAACTATGAATTGGGTGTTTCCAAAACCCTAAATAAATACTTGTTTTCTAAAATGTACACTGACTAAGTATTAAATACAGAGTAACAATAAGGCAACCAAGTTTTTCTAGAACAAGTTCCAACATGTTTTAAACATCACAAGATCCAACGACGTTTTCTTTAAAATGTTACAACAGAATTCTCTTTAAACAAGTCGAAAAATCGGTTTTCAAAACGCTTTCTTTCCTATAGCACACTGGATTCGGTTGTAGTGTTTTGACCGGGTTTGGGGTGTTACAATTAGACTCTTGCAATTTTAACGATCCCACCTCTCAAAATCCCTTTTAACATAGGGGGTGCTTTCCGCAGTGAGCGGTGCGAGTTGTTCTTCCCTTAGTGCAAGGTCTATGTTCATACAATGAAACACTATAAGTACCTTTTCCATTCTTTGAAATTAGTCCCATTAAGCATGGGTATAGAATTTATATTAGCAGATATTGTGACAGTAGAAGATGAATTAGCTGAATATAGAAAAAAAAAAAAGCTCACATCAATATTCATAAGTAAACAATAAATTCAAAATAATGGCTAATCACATCTCAAGATACCAAACACAACATTAATATCAAGTATTTGAACAATAATATTAATAAAGAATAGTACTCTTGTTGTAGCAATCAAATATTGACAATAAATTATGTCAAACAATTAATTAATCTTTGGACTAACTTATTGCTCACATAAAATACCTTATAATTCACACATTTATCACCACAGATGTCGTTGAAATTCTGCCAAATATTAACTTACTTTTGGGTCAATTAATAAACGCATGAATCACAAAAACTTATAATCATCTTGATATTTTAAATAAATTAATCTACACAAAAGATGTCACTTTGGCGGCATTTTGTTTCAACTAATCTATTTAAAATATTAGACATCCTAATTAAAACCTAAAGCCAAAATCTGAATTTATTTGTTTCAAAATATTTCTCTTAATTTCATATTTCAATCAAATTGAAAGATAATAGTATATATTTATCCCAAAACAACATACAATGATGTTCACAAATATAATAATAGTTAAATAAATAATAAACCATAAGACTTCAAATTTAAACCAAAATAATTTGAATAAAGGTAAATCTCATCATATCGGACACTTCATTAATATTTCATCTTTAGACAAAATATTAACTTGTAAGTGATACATTAGTGTAATAATCAAATATTGACAATAAGAACATGTCAAACCATAAATCTTCCTTGGGGCGATTTATTGCTCACATGTAAACCGAATAATTGTGACATGTTTATTCTTGTACATGTAATATTATTAACTTTCATTTGGGCCAATCATTATTAACACAACTTAAGTTACATGCACACAACCTTTTATATTTTAAAACAAAATAATTTATACAAAAAAAAAAACACTTTAGTGACTTTTTGCTTCAATTAAGTTATTTTAAAATATATAAACATACTAATATTCAAATTTAAAATTTTTCCAACAGTCAAATGTCAAAACTATTTTTATTACTTTATAAACTCCAAAATAACCCAAAATAAAGTTATCTTAATAATACAATAAAAATCAAAACCTTAATTTTGACTATTTCTTTTCGTTCCAAAACCATATATATATAAAACAAACATAAATAATGTAGTGGTTCAAAGCCAAATAATTAACAAGCACATGTATTCATAATGTTGGCGTGGACAAAAAGCACCAAAGCAATTCACGATATACATGTATCCATAATCAAATAGAAAAACTTACCTTAAATTTACCATATAAATCCAAAGTTGTTTTTATGATTAAACAAATATTCACATGAATACTTGAAAATATTTTCAAGCCAATAAATCTCAAAAACAAAATCATAATAGTTGGCATATCCCACAATTCATACAATAAACCATATCATCATAATTTAACCAAATATTTGACACCATAAAATGCCAAAACCTAAGATTAACAAAATAATTAAATATGTATATAGTTGACATGAATTTGCACCAAAGCACCCATAAAATTGAATATATAACCATAACAAAAAATTAACAACTTCAACGATATCCATCAAAACTTAATTTCACCAATTAAACTATAAAAGATATCTTATTAAATAATGGTTATAAATACATATTCACACAAACTATAATCATGCGTTAATCCTCAAAATCATTGATATGCATATAATATATATACACAATTATAATAATATAAAAATAATCTTGGCTTGCCTTACATATTTCATGTAAACTCAAATTTATATCCATGACTAAAGAAATTATCATAAAATTTCTTCATACGCACAAATACTTAAAAAATATTCATAACCACTAAATATAAAAAGAATCCCAAATTATATAAAAGTCTTTATATGCTAACTACTTATGAAAATTCATAGCCACCATAATTAAAAAAAATCCCAAATATTTTAATTTTAGCGAGTTTCATAAAGACTAAAACTTATATAAAATAATTATAGCGAAACTAAAAGTAATCATTCAGATATATGAATTGAATTCAATAGTGAATATAATTCATCATGAATAAAGATAAAAGATGATAATTTCATATACATTCAACCACAAACAAAACATTTAAAATAAATAGTGCGAAAAAATATCTTAACAACATTCATTTATTCGATTATCAAGTGAATTAACTTTCAAAACCAATTATACAACCCAATTAGAATTCTTCAATTGCAAAAAGTTGTAAGTCATAAATAAAACCTTAAAATTTATTTAAAGAATCAAAACCCAAAAATTATCAAGAATTTCAAAGATTCAACATAATATATAATTAAAATATCAAATCCATAAAATTAAAATAGAAAACGAATCACCCAAAATTAATAAAGAATCAATTCATTTTCAATAATTCAACATGACAAAACTCGAATGCCACTTGTTAGATTTGTAAAATAAATCAAATAAAATTTAATAAACTAAGATCTATCATGTCAAATCATCAAGAATAAATCAAGAACAAAACTAGATGCGAGCGCACTGAATCCATGAATTCCTTGAAATTTTACGGATCTTGGGGATTTGATCTTCTAAATTAGCACATAAGAAATTCAGAGAATATCTCGCTCTCTCTATATTAAAAAGATATCTTATGTATAATTTGGGGACCATAATCTTATATTTATAACCTTGGCATATTAGTTCTAATCAAATTCTAATTAGCCCATCATTAATTAGAATTTAATTAGAACTCAATTACTAGAGTATCTACACATATTTGACTAATACTTTATTGAATAATTAAAACCCAATAAAATTGTAACCAAATTAGATCACTTTTAATTTGGACTAACCTATCATGATAATAAATAATAACATGTAATTACTCTTGTAATGTCCATATTTTCCAACACACCAATTTTACTCCAATCAAAATGAAAAACCTCTCAAGATAACAAAACCTTAACTCCTAAACAAACAAGGCTTCACAATAATGCACAAATTTTTAAACAAAATCTCAGACCAATTGAACTCCATAAACAAAACAAAGGAAGACAGAAATGGGAATCTTCACCACTGATACATATGTTTTTTCTCTTATCAAATCCAATGCAAATAAAATGTATGAAAAAAAAAAAAAAAACTAAAACCGTAAATCCCACCCAAAACCAAACATCAGAGAAACAATAACCATAGGCATCGCTTCTGAGCCACCTTAAAGTGTCAACATACGCTAGTAAAGTTGTTTAAAGACAAAAGCGACCACAAGACACGCTCTTCAACACACCAAACAAACACCAAAGGGAGCACACCAATCCATCAAGAATCAACAACTAGCGACAAACACACCTCAATACCAAGCCCTTAAAGAAGCAACCTATCCATCTATAATTTTATATTAAATTTCCAAGCTTCTATATTTTCCAACGGTTTAATAACCTCTTCCTCTTGATACCATCAACTCCAATCCTAACATTTTACCAACTTCCTTCGCTTCCTTCCAAATAATCATTTTCTGATTACTAAAACCAGAATCAGAAAGTAATTCGTTAGCAAACTTACCACTTGAATAAGAAAGCTTAGGGAATTTGTTCTTCTCCTTTCTACCTCGACCTTTTTTTCATTATATTAAACGATGCAGAACATCAATCCATGTAATAGCAGGGATGCTGAAGGAGGGGGAAGAGTGAGTTAAAAAATAATTTCATTTTTATTTAATTAAACTTAAGAATAGATTAAACACCACATGACACGTTACAATGGGATGGCTTTTACTTAACACTATTAAGTTTCACTACAGCAAAACAGACTTTTAGCGGCGTTTTTAGTGACGTTTTAAAGAAAAACGCCGCAAATATTATACATTAGCGGCGTTTGAAGGAAAACGCCGCTAAAAATAAAACATAGCGGCGTTTTCTACAAAACGCTTAAAAATCTGAGCATTAGCGGCTTTTGGAAAAAGCAGACTAAAAGTTTTCATATTTTTTCTTATCTTGCTTTGAATTATATTTTATTTTGATACATTCACTTATAAGCAATGAGAAAGTTTCATTTTAGTTACTTAATTATGAAAAGTTACAAATTGTTAACTAAACAATTTAGAAGTTTTCATTTAAATTACAAATTAAGTTATTAAATTTGATTTAGGGTTTAATTTTAGTATGTTAATTTTATGGTTTAGGGTTTGTTATTTTGGTGTATGAGTTTAGTGTTTTAAAGTTTGTTGTTTGGGTTTATTGTATAGTGTTTAATATCTTAGTGTTTACTGGGTATTAAGGTTTAAGTGTTAGTGGTTAGGGGTTAAGGTTTAAGGTTAAGGGTTTAGGAGGAAATGGTTAATGGGTTATGGTTTTGGGTTTAGGGTTTATGGTTTATGGGTTTAGGGTTAGGGGTTTAGAAAGAATGGTGAATGTTTTAGGTTTTCGAGTTTAGGGTTTATGATTTAAGTTTAAGGTTTTAGGGTTTAAGATTTAGGGTATTAGCTATATGACCTAAAATCCCGAAACCGAAATCTCTCATAAGGGATTTATGGTTAATGTGTTAGCTACTAAAATATATGTTTGTACTACACTAACATTGGCCACATGAATTCTCAAATATTTGGTCTCGGGTTATGGTTTAAGGTTTGCGGTTTAAAGTTTGGGGTTCGAGTTTTATGGTCTAGGATTTATTGTTTGGGGTTTTGAGTTTTGAGTTTATGGATTAAGGTTGGTGTTTGTGGTTTAGGGTATAATATTTAGGGTCTAGGGTTTATGTTTTAGGGATTAATCTTGGATTTTTTAGAATATAAATGAAAATAAGATAAATATAAATTATTATTTTAAAAATATAAATCAAAATGGGTTAAATCTCAAAAGCATACATGATCAACAATGGTTTAATGTGTATATTTATATATTGCATAATATTTATATTTATTCAATATATAAATATATATAATGTATTTACTTTTTAAAATTGTGTATGATTAAATTAAAATTAAAGTTTCAACTATACATTTAAACCAAAAATAGAATTTCACGTCTACAATTATACATTAAACCAAAATTCATATATATATATATATATATATAATTACGAGATGTATCGCTATCAAAATTTAGGTGTATACATATAATTAAATGTTATTTTTTTATGTGTTAATTTAAAAATTATAAAAATATTGAAAAAAATTTAAAATGTTCAAAATAAAAATTATAAAATTTAAAACTTAAAACTTAAAACTTTAAATTTTAATATTTTAGTCAATATTTCAGATTAAAAGATTAATATTCAAAATTAAAAATTTCAAAAAAAAGTTTTTGAAAGAAAAAAATATATTAAACAAGGAAAAAAAATTGAAATTGAGAAACAGTGGGGTTTTTGTAAAAATGCCAGAAAAATATTTCCACCGAATTAGTGGCGTTTATATGAAAACGCCGCAAAAAACATGCTATAGTGGCGTTTTTTACAAATATATTTTAAAGCGTAAAAAACGTCACCGCTTTTACATTAGCCACTTGCCCTTTCTTTTCTTTCCCTCCTCAGCCGACTCACCCATTTCTAATCCCTAACTCCTCATTTCTAATCCCCGATTTCTTCTGCCATTTCTATCTCCTTTCTTACTCAGGGTACTGCTTGTTTTATTGTGGGGCTCTTTTTCTTATTTGTGCGTTGGCCAATAGTTGGTATAATCTTGGAAATATATGGTTGCTTTGTGGTTTTCAGGTTAGTTTTGTGTTGCGTTGCGAGCTTTAAATAAGATAACATGTTTTTCCCAAGCTGAAGGAGTTGCAACTAAGTCATCTTCCAAGTATAACAAGCTTTTCTTTGGCGCATCACTCGTTGGAGTTCCCAGTCTTGCAAATGGTGATAGTGACAGAGTGCCCAAAAATGAAGAATTTCTGTCAAGGAGAGTTAAGCACACCAAGGCTGGAACAAACGTACTTAACAGGAGATGAGGACGGTGAACTGCAGTGGGAAGGCGACCTTAACACTACCATAAAACATATGTTCGATGAAATGGTATTAAAGTGTTTTACTTTTGAAAACTGTAACACCCCAAACCCGGTCTATGCGTCGAGACTAGATTTGGTTTGTTACATGATTCGAGCTATTCTTAAATCTTTAATGAGTTGAAAACTACATTTTAGACACAGGGTTTAAAATTTGAAGAGTATTTGATTTTGATAAATATTTGAAACATTAGTTGAAAATCATTGTATTATTAAAAACCGTTAAGAGATTTGTTAAAGAGTTAACAATAAAAAGAATTATTTATAAAAGAATTTCATATACTTGAAAACCCAAATTTATTTTATAAAGCATCATATAATCATAACCCATGATTTAAAAGTCCAAAATAAAGTTTAAATTCCAAACACACATAAAATCCATAAGTTATTTATAGAGGCCATTTATTACAACATCCCAAAATAGTAAAAATAATTATTAAAAGTTCGAGTTTTAAATAACCCATATTTAGCAGATATGGCCTCCACGAAGTCATCCTCATTTCAAGTCCACATCGGTTTCCATTACGAGATGGAAAGAAATTAAAGGGTGAGTTACTTAGAACTCGATGTGTAACTCACTTACCACCATTATTGGGCGATTGTCAAGATATTATCTTTGGGCTTGAGCCCAATTCGAATTCAACAATATATCATGAATTTAAAATAATTAATAATGCATGAAAAATGTAATTCCCAACCCAAACCTAATATCCATCCGCTAACACCCCTGTACCAACCATCACACTGTGGGATCAAGTCAACCCACCCAGCCATCACACCAATCGTAGGCATTGAGCCTTTTTATAAGCGTGGCATAGCCACGAACTAGAGGCAATAAGTCGATATTGTGGCGAAACCACCGAACTAGAGCAATAAGCCGATATTGTGTGAAAGCCACCGAACTAGAGCAATAAGCCATATTGTGGCAATGCCATTCTTCTCTTCATATATCCCACCCATGCAATTATACATGTACTTTAAAATATAAAATTTATTAACAATACATAACATGGTGGGTTTAACAATAATATTTCATTTGGCCCATAATTATAGCAATTTGTCTATTTAGCAATTTAGTGGGCTTTGACCCATTTAACAAACTAGAGTATTTTGGCTAAATTTTAACGAACTAGAGTGTTTTGGCCGATTTATCGAACTAGAGTATTTTCGCCCATTTTCACGAACTAGAGTATTCTGACCCATTTTCACGAACTAGAGTATTTACGCCCATTTTCACGAACTAGAGTATTTACGGCCCATTTTCACGAACTAGAGTATTTACGCCCATTTTCACGAACTAGAGTATTTACGGCCCATTTCACGAAACATCCAATTTTCATAATAACAATTAATATCTCGAGGGCATTTTCGTAATTTTTACGATTTTGTCATTTTTACGTATTTTGTCATAATAACATTTTTATGCGTTTTACCGATCTAATCGTTTTTACGATTTACCAACATATCGAAATTTGACATCCAACCGAGACAATAATGAGTGTGAAAATTACACACCTCGATCTCGTGAGTATTAACCCTTCTCGCTCCTCGGCACCTAAAATATATTTTGATTCGTTAGTCAACTAACTCGTAAAATAAATCTTAATCGATAATGGATCCAAAATCTTACCCTCTTGATTTTGAATCACTTGATTTTCGGTTTTGCCTCGCTTATCGATTCACTAGTCAGAGAATCCACCAACGATAACTATCTCGAGGTTCGTACTACTTGAATAATGGACTTCTTTGGAAGATGGCCCACAACCCGTGGAAAATCCCGATGCGAAACCGCTCTTCGTTTGAATGGGGATTTACTGATCCACCCTCTTACGATAACTAAACACCACCTTTTCTTCCCTATCTTGGATCTTCAAGATCCAAAAGAATTTAGTTAGATCTAAAATAATATCAATAATACTAGAGATTTAAAGAGTAGGATTTCCTTACCAAAATGAAACGTTTCCAATGTTTCCACGATTCTCCCGATCACTTGAATTCCAATCTCCGTTATTGCACTAAATAATAACGAAATAAACGTTATTAGTATGAATGCTATATCAATCCAAAAAGACTCTCAATAATCCTATGATATTCGGCCATAATATCACTAATCAATAAATCAAAAATGGAGAAGAACCCTTACCTACTTCCCACGTTGAAAAGAAAGATTAAGAATGATGTTTAATTGATGGAAGATTCGGCTATAAATGATTAAGAATGGAAAAATAATTTTTTTGCTTATAGGCACAATAACATTGCCAAGAGAGTGAAGATGGAAGAATTTTCGATTGAAAAGAAATAGTATAAGAACAAAAGGATGATGGTGATGTTGTTTTGATTTCAAGGAGATTAGAAGAAAAGAAAAGAAAATATGAACTTTAGGTGTTTGGTATATTCGGCCATGGCAAAGAAAAAAAAGAAAGAGATTGATTTTGGTATAGGTGATTTCGGCACAAGAAGAAAAGGCACAAAGAATTGGCTATCAAGATAGGCAAAAAGGAATGACCAAATGGTCACAAAATTTTGGCTTTACCAAATGCAAAATTCGGCCAAAAGGGGTGTTGATAGGAGAGGAAAATAAAATTCTGCACAAAGTGCAAAGAACAACCAAAGAGAAAAGAATGAGATTTTTGCCAAACTAACAAAATTTTGGCTCTTCCCCCCTTACCAATATTGCCGTCCAGCATATGGTCAAATGGCCATTAATTCTTTCCAAATTTTCCCCTTGATATGTGCCTTATGTCTCCCCTATCTTTCCTTAAACTTTTGATTCCATACCATATGTTAGTTGTTACCTTAATCCATTGATACACTAACCAAAATACATGGTCAACACCTTCCTTATATGTCCCTTGCGACACTTCCTAGACATGAGCGTAAAATTAAAACAAAAATTTTATCTAGGTGCTATACAAGGATTCGAACCTCTTCCTCTTGCTTGAACCCATGCGCCAATCTCCACCATGCCATATGCTTATTTTATGACACTTTTAGCACATAATTTAGCTTAAGTCTTAATCACCTTTGTTTCACTTCAATAAATTCCCAATAATAAATTTTATTCTTCTCAAATTATGCTTTACCCTCTCTAGGACTTTAATAAACACTAAAATAAAAGTAAAAAATTTTTCCTTTAAAATCTAAACACCAAAATCATGCCAATTTAAATACTCAGATTTTTAGGGTGTTACAACTCTACCCTCCTTAAAGAAAATTTCGTCCTCGAAATTTACCTGGTTGAAAAAGGTGAGGGTATTGTTGCCGAATTGCATCCTCTGGCTCCCACGTAGCTTCTTCCACTCCGTGGTTACGCCATAGAACTTTGACTAACGGCACGGTTTTCTTCCTTAGTACCTTGACATCTCGGTCTAGGATTTCCACTGGTTCTTCTTCAAAGGACAAATCTGAATTCAGCTCCAATTCTTCTACCGGTATAATGTGCAAAGGATCCGACCTATAACGCCTCAACATGGAAACATGAAAGACATTGTGAATTTGATCCAACTCCGGAGGTAACTCAATCTGATATGCCATCGGACCAACACGCTTCAAAGACACGATAAGGTCCAATATATCTAGGACTTAGCTTGCCCTTCCTTCCGAATCGAAGATCTTTTCCAAGGAGATACCTTCAAGAAAACCCGATCTCCACACTATACTCGATGTCCCTCCGCTTCGGATCTGCGTCGACTTACATCTATCTGAGGCTTCTTTCAACCGTGCTTGAATAACTTTTACCTTATCCTCGGTCTCAGATATCATCTCAGACCTAACATCATCTTTCGCCAACTCGGTCCAACAAATAGGAAGCGACACTTACGACCATACAATGCCTCGTAAGGTGCCATCTGAATGCTAGACCGATAGTCGTTGTTATACATAAATTACGCCAATGGTAGATAATCCTCCCAACTACCCTCAAGTCGATTACACATCCTCTTAACATATCTTCCAATATCCGAATTACTCTCCGATCGACCATCGATGAGGATGAAAAGCCGTCTTGAAATTCAACTTTGTTCCCAAGGCTTCATGCGAGCTTTCGAGAATCGTGATGTAAACCTAGGGTCCCTATCCGATATAATAGAATACTGGTACCCCATGTAACCTCACAATTTCGGATACGTAAAGTTTCGCCAATTTACGCAATGAATAATCCGTCTGAACGGCAAGAAATGGCGGTCTTAATCAACGATCAACAATTACCCAAGCGGAATTTTCTTAGCGGTGTTAACGGTAACCCACTAACAAAATCCATAGTTATCCTCTCCCATTTCCAAAGAGGAATCTTTATCGGTTGTAACAATCCGGGCGGTAATTGGTGTTCGCCTTCACTTGCGACAAGTCAAACATTTTCCCATTTAACTCTGTAATCTCACGCCTCAACCACGGCCACCAATATCGTTTCACGGAGATCTCGATACATCTTATTTCCTCCGGGATGCATAAGCGTAAGGGCTACTATCGCCTCCGTAGAATCGATTGCCTCAGATCTAAATCCTTAGGCATGCATACTCTTCCTCGAAAGCACAACACACCTCCGTGTTTATTCCAAAATCCTCAATTTCGCCATTTTCAACTTGTCGCATAAAGGTCCCAACTTCTCATCCGATGTACTGTTTTTCCTTGATTTGTTCCAACCACAGGCTTCACACAAGTTACGCTAACAAGCGCCATCCTCATACGTAGACTCATATGGGCAAGCAGAGCTCTTAATTGAGATATCGCCTTACGACTTAACGCGGCTACCACGTTAGCCTTTCGGGATGGTATTCAATGGAGAAATCGTAATCTTTCAACAATTCTACCCATCTTCTTTGTCTTAAATTCAACTCCTACGGGTAAGGAGGTATTTAAGACTCTTGTGATCCGTGTAGATTATGGACTTCTCACCATAGAGATAGTGCCTCCAAATCTTTAGAGCAAAGACAACGGCATTAACTCCAAATCATGAGTAGGGTAGTTTACTTCGTGTGGTCTCAATTGACGAGAAGCATAGGCCACCACCTTTCCATTTTGCATCAACACACAACCCGCACCCGTGAGAGGCGATCGCAATAAGCGATGAATTCTTTTTCCGGCCTCATTGAATCAAACTGGAGCTTCATCAGGGATCTTCTTCAATTTCTCGAAACTCTCTTGCGCTTTTCGGTCAGATATACTGAACTCCTTTACGCAACAATTTAGTTAGGGTGCGACAATCAACGAAACCCCTCTACAAAGCGCCTATAGTATCCACCAAGCCTAAGAAACTCCGAATTTCAGCTACTGATGTTGGTGGTTTCCAATCCAGAATAGCCTCAATTTTCCGAGGATCCACCCTTATTCCTTCGGCTGATACTACATGACCAAGGAAAGTCACCTCCTTTAGCCAAAATTCGCATTTACCAAATTTGGCATACAATTGCTTATCACGAAGTAATTGTAATACTATCCGCAAATGCTGGTCATGTTCCTCCTCATTTCTCGAATAAACTAATATGTCATCTATGAACACTACCACAAACCGGTCTAAATATGGTTGAAAGACTCGGTTCATCATGTCCATAAATGCAGCTGGTGCATTGGTTAATCCAAGCAGCATCACTACAAACTCATAGTGTCCGTAAAATGCGGTCCGAAATCTTGTCTTATAGATGTCCGCTTCTTTCACCTTAAGTTGGTGATAACCCGACCTTAAATCAATTTTGGAAAAGCTGAAGCTCCCTTCAATTGATCAAACAGTCGTCAATTCTGGCAGAGGATACCGATTCTTGATCGTCAATTTATTCAACTGTCGTAGTCAATGCACATACGCATCGATCCATCCTTCTTCTTGACGAACAAGACCGGTGCTCCCACGGAGACACACTTGGTCGAATAAATCCCCGATCCAGCAATTCTTGAATTTGAGCTTTGAGCTCACCAACTCCTTCTTGCCATTCTATAGGGAGCAATGGACACTGGAGCCGTCCTAGGCAAGAGCTCAATGCCAAATTCTACTTCCCGATCTGGAGGTATGCGAGAAAGTTCTTCGGGAAATACATCGGGAAATTCCTTCACCGTCCTCACATCATTCACGGATAATTCTTTGGCATCCAAAGCACGATAAAGGCTAGGAATGCCCGTGCACCTTTCCGCACCAACTTCTCCGCTTTTAATGCAGATACCACATTTGCGGATAGTTCTTTCGTTCACCAATCATTATGACTTCCTTATCATCCGAGGTCCCATCGACATTCGTTTTTCAGCACAATCCAATTCTTAGATGTTTGACCACCAATCCATGCCAGAATGAGATCGAACTCGCGAAAGGTAGTTCCATCAAATTTGCTAAGAATACTTCCTCTTGGATTTTTAAGGCACGTCTTTAAATATTTTATTAATACCATCGATCGGTGTCTAAAGGATTACATCATCATCTCATTTTCGTAATTTGATTCTAAATTGATTTCGGATATGGCACTAGATACATATGAATGAGTAGAGCCAATATCTATTAAGGCAATAACGGTACATCAAAATGAAGAACGTGCAGCTTATCACATCAGTGCATTGCCGTCTTGCGCGTCTAACCGCATAAACCAGGTCCAGTGTCTTGCATCCGCATTTCCTCTATTACCATTGCCTCGACCGGTGCACCTTGACCACGACCAGCCCATTACCACCACGACTGGTCCACGACCTCTCGGTGTTCTTGATTACCCTGGCCGGTTGGCATCATTATTATGGACTTCTTGAGTCGTATCCATTCGTCGAGGACAACTTTTGTCTCGATGTTCCATTGAACCGCATTTGTAGCATGCACTGTTTTCCTCCAACATTCCCCAAAATGCCTTTTCCCACACTCAGTGCAATCTCGACTTCGATTATTTGCTACCGGGGTTCTGCCTTGAACTGATTCATCATTCCGGGGTTTCTTCTGAATCTCTTGGAAGAACCAGACTGCTGTGTCTCTCTCTTGTTTCGAGATCTTTCTCGGTTCGGTCGTTCTGAGTTCTTAGCCTCTTCGGCTATTTTGGCCTTCTCCACAGTCGAAAAATTCCTAACTTGTTGCGAGCAATCGGAACCTCACTCATCATTAAGTCCATCCTCAAACGTACACAACGTTCATGATCTGCTACAATTGTCCGGGCATAACGGCTCGGACGTAAAACTTCGACTTCATATGTCGCCACGGTCTTACTTCCTTGGACAAGATTCGAAATTCCTTCCTTCGAGCATCAACATAGCTCGTTCCGACGTATTTTCCTTGGGCGGCTTTAAAGAATTCCCGCTTAATCGGTGCGGCTTCAAAGGTTGCCTTCTCGAGCGAGAAGCCACCACCGATCACGCTCATCTCTCAATAAGGATACAGCTCCTCTCGGTTTTTGCTCGGTAGTGCATTCCATATCATCCATGATCCGTTCCATGCTTCGAGCCGATGATTCGCCACATTCGAGCTACACGAGACTCCTCTGAAAACTTCGCATTATTTGCCTTAAGTCGCTCTCGAAATTGACCCACGAGTTGTTGGCCCAATTCTAGTTCCAAATGACCCTTTCCAAGACTCGTAGCATTGCTTGAGTCAATGCATGATCTTCTTCCATGTGATCGCGTGATCCGGTCTCACTTTCTATTGACGAGTCGTCCCACTCAGCATATGATTTGGTGCTTCAGCCGTAGCACCTCGGCCTCTACCACGGCCACGTCTACCGCGTCCACGACCACGTCCTCTTGTACTCATGATTGCTTGTTCGTTTATCTGATTACAAGTTTTATGAATCAGAAATTTTGTTTCGGTGTTTATTAACGATATTTTATGAGATTTGAGATATAAGGTTGTTTTTCGCAACGTGTCCTATAGTCTCAATCTCTACAGTTTTTCTCATCTAACACTAGAAGTTCTAGAGTATTCCTATGATCATATCATAGTAATCATTTAAGCAGTAAATACTTACTTGACTTGTTCTTGGGATGCTTGTGGTGCCATCTTGATCTTTAAAATACCATTGAGCATTTTCATACGAAATTATTTTTGAACCCAAACCACAATGTAGAGTTTTTGAAGCGGCTCGATACCACTAAATGTAACACCCCAAACCCGGTCTATGCGTCGAGACTAGATTTGGTTTGTTACATGATTCGAGCTATTCTTAAATCTTTAATGAGTTGAAAACTACATTTTAGACATGGGTTTAAAATTTGAAGAGTATTTGATTTTGATAAATATTTGAAACATTAGTTGAAAATCATTGTATTATTAAAAACGTTAAGAGATTTGTTAAAGAGTTAACAATAAAAGAATTATTTATAAAAGAATTTCATATACTTGAAAACCCAAATTTATTTTATAAAGCATCATATAATCATAACCCATGATTTAAAAGTCCAAAATAAAGTTTAAATTCCAAACACACATAAATCCATAAGTTATTTATAGAGGCCATTTATTACAACATCCCAAAATAGTAAAAATAATTATTAAAAGTTCGAGTTTTAAATAACCCATATTTAGCAAGATGGCCTCCACGAAGTCATCCTCATTAAGTCCACATCGGTTTCCATTACCGAGATGGAAAGAAATTAAAGGGTGAGTTACTTAGAACTTCGTGTGTAACTCACTTACCACCATTATTGGGCGATTGTCAAGATATTATCTTTGGGCTTGAGCCCAATTCAATTCAACAATATATCATGAATTTAAAATAATTAATAATGCATGAAAATGTAATTCCCAACCCAAACCTAATATCCATCCGCTAACACCCCTGTACCAACCATCACACCGGGGGATCAAGTCAACCCACCCGCCATCACACCAATCGTAGGCATTGAGCCTTTTTATAACGTGGCATAGCCACCGAACTAGAGGCAATAAGCGATATTGTGGCAAACCACCGAACTAGAGGCAATAAGTCGATATTGTGGCGTAGCCACGAACTAGAGGCAATAAGTTTATATTGTGGCAATGGCCATTCTTCTCTTCATATATCCCACCCATGCAATTATACATGTACTTTAAAATATAAAATTTATTAACAATACATAACATGGTGGGTTTAATAATAATATTTCATTTGGCCCATAATTATAGCAATTTGTCTATTTAGCAATTTAGTGGCTTTGACCCATTTAACAAACTAGAGTATTTTGGCTAAATTTTAACGAACTAGAGTGTTTTGGCCCGATTTATCGAACTAGAGTATTTTATTTTCACGAACTAGAGTATTTACGCCCATTTTCACTTAACTAGAGTATTTACGACCATTTTCACGAACTAGAGTATTTACTACCCATTTTCACGAACTAGAGTATTTACTACCATTTTCACGAACTAGAGTATTTACGGCCCATTTTCACGAAACATCCAATTTTCATAATAACAATTAATATCTCGAGGGCATTTTCGTAATTTTTACGATTTTGTCATTTTCGTATTTTTGTCATAATAACATTTTGTGCGTTTTACCGATCTAATCGTTTTTTACGATTTACCAACATATCGAAATTTGACATCCAACCGAGACAATAATGAGTGTGAAAATTACACACTCGACATCGTGAGTATTAACCCTTCGCTCCTCGGCACCTAAAATATATTTTGATTCGTTAGTCAACTAACTCGTAAAATAAATCTTAATCGATAATGGATCCAAAATCTTACCCTCTTGATTTTGAATCACTTGATTTTCGGTTTTGCCTCGCTTATCGATTCACTAGCCGAGAATCCACCAACGTATAACGACTCCGAGGTTCGTACTACTTGAATAATGGACTTCTTTGGAAGATGGCCCACAACCCGTGGAAAATCCCTGACTGCGAAACCGCTCTTCGTTTGAATGGGATTTACAGATCCACCCTCTTACGATAACTAAACACCGCCTTTTCTTCCCTATCTTGGCGGTCTTCAAGATCCAAAAGAATTTAGTTAGATCTAAAATAATATCAATAATACTAGAGATTTAAAGAGTAGGATTTCCTTACCAAATGAAACGTTTCCAACGCTTCCACGATTCTCCGATCACTTGAATTCCAATCTCCGTTATTGCACTAAATAATAACGAAATAAACGTTATTAGTATGAATGCTATATCAATCCAAAAAGACTCTCAATAATCCTATGATATTAACCATAATATCACTAATCAATAAATCAAAATGGAGAGAAACCCTTACCTACTTCCTACGGTCGAAAAGAAAGATTAAGAATGATGTTTAATTGATGGAAGATTCGGCTATAAATGATTAAGAATGGAAAAAATAATTTTTTGCTTATAGGCACAATAACATTCGGCCAAGAGAGTGAAGATGGAGAGAATTTTCGATTGAAAAAGAAATAGTATTAGAACAAAAGGATGATGGTGATGTTGTTTTGATTTCAAGGAGATTAGAAGAAAAAGAAAAGAAAAATATGAACTTTAGGTGCTGGTATATTCGCCATGGCAAAGAAAAAAAGAAAGAGATTGATTTTGGTATATAACTAAATCCTTTTTTTGTTTATTGTTATTTTTATTAATTTTGAAATCCATATTGTTTTTCAATTTGTAATTTGATTTTAATATCTTTTTTTCAAAATGAAAATTTGAGGTTTCCCTTTTTGGATTAAAATTATTTTCTTTGGTATTTTTAGTTGGGGAAAAATTTAATTAAGATTGCTATCTTTTATGGGCCATCCTTTTCCAAAAAATATTAGACAAAGAGATGAAAAGTTAAGCAAATTCCTTTCCGATTCATTTCATTTAAAAATTAAATGAAATAAACCAATTTCTTTTTTAATCAATGGAGAAAAATCAAGGAAAACAAACCAAGTAAATAAAATTCTCGTTTAATAATTAACATCATGGCATCAATTTATTTTCTTTTCTTTTCTTTTCTTTACCTTTCCACGGTTAAAAGGGTTAATTTTAATTTAAAAATTGTTATTTGTCTTTAAAATTTATTTCATATTGATTTTTTTTGGAAAAATTTTCGTTGGGGTTTAACATTTTTTTTTAAATAATTATTTTATTTACCTATAAGTTTAACAAATTTTTTCTAAATTGTATTTTTTTTTTTAATTATTTGAGATAATTTTAATTACAATTAATAATTTATAAATTTCTTTTTGGTTAAGGTAAATTAAAAATTTTTTATTAAAATTTAATTTGGTGGAAAATTATCGCCTCTTAATAATTTTTTTTGAAATGAGAAAATTTTTTCCTGGGCTTCTTGTTAATTCTGCAACTTATCTCCAAAAAATAAAAAATTCCAAAACAAAGGTTCTATTGTTCATTTAGTTGACTTTTTTCAAATTTGTTTATTTTCTCTTGGGAAATTGGAATTGGGTTGAAATTTTAAAGGGCATTAAATTTTTTAAATTGGTTCTTGAAAATTTTGATGTAATTAAAGAAAATTTGGAATTTTGAAGGGTTTTATTTTTGGGGATAATTTTATATTTGGTAAATTTTTTAACCCGGGAAATTTTAAAATTAAATTTGGGGGTTGGCCCCAAAATTAAACCAAGGTCTATCCCGGTTTTATTTTTTGGGAGGTTGAATTCCCTCTTTGGGAACCAATTTTTTAATTTATGTTCCCCAAAACAAACTATGTGAAATTTTGTTTTTATTTTCTTTTATCTTGTTTTTTTAGGGTTTCAATTGATTGTTTTAATTTTAACAATTTTATATATTAAAATTTTGCAATATAATTGGGTTCTTAAAGGGAAGTTTTAAATGGGAAAAAATCTTTGACAATATAATGCCTAATCAATTGGATTGTAAATCCAATTTTAAACGTTTGCTTAAGAATTTGTTCTATTTAAAAAGTTGATTTAAATTATTTTATAATTTAGAAATTTTTAGGAAGGCTAATTTTTAATGGCAAAATCCTTTAAAATAAAACAAAAGGGCCTCAAAGGTATAAGGAAAAGAGGCCCTTATTTTCTTTTTAAGAAATAAAATTTAATATTTTTTTTCCTGGGATATAAGTTTTTGAAACTTAAAGGTAATAAAATCTCTTCTTTTTCCATTCATCATTTTCTTTTTTTTTTTTCAATTCCCAGTTAACTTAAAATTTTATAAAATTTGTTTAATTCCTTGAAATTTATAAGACTTTGTTTTGGACTTTGTTGGGGCTTTAATTTAAAATAATGGGTTCTTGGGCACTAAGTTAAAAAACCAATTTTTCCATTTGGTTATTTTTTTTTATTTTTAATATTTAAAACTTACACCTTAATTAAAGTTGTCTTTCTTTGGGTTTATTAAAAAATTTATTAAATTTTAATTGGGGTTGGGAAAATTATTTTCTTTTTAATATATTTTGTCTTTAAATAGAATTTTGGTTAATAATGGGGAAGTTACTTAAAAAAAACCAAGAAGATTTCCTTTCCTTTTCCTTTTTTTTTATTTTGATAATTGGTTAGGTTTGGGTTAAAATCTTTTTGAAATTTGGGCCATCAAAAAAAATTTTGGATTGAATATTATTAATTTTTGTATTTTAATTCTCGATTTTTTAGTTCACTTTTATTTCCTTTTTTCTTTGGGAACATTGATTTGGTTTTGGCCAATTTCTCTTATTTAGTTCTAAACAATAAAATAGTAAGGAAGATTTAATTCAGTTTCTTTCACTGCTACAATTTGAATTCCAATTTTATAAATTGACAATTATTGGTTTTGATGTAAAATTGTTAAAAATCTTTCTAAAATGGGGTTCATGGGGATTAAGTCTTTCACCTTTTTTATAAAAGGGAACTTGTCGGGATTTTAAAGTTTGTTAATGAATTTTCAAATTTAACCTATTTTAATGATTTTATTAAATTTTGTCTCAAATTTTAATAAAATAAAAATTATTTTCCTTTTTAAAATTTTTAATTTTTTTTTTGGACTTTTACCTTTTTGTCTCTTAAAAGTTTTTTTTTTATTTAACTTTTTTTTTTAAAACGCACTAAATATAATATTTTTTTTTTTTTAGTTTTTCTTGGCTTTGCAGCCAATAAATATTTTATTTTTTTTTTCGTTTGGAATTTTTTAAACCGTTTTTAAACACCTAAAGACGATTTAAGGTTTTTTAAATTAAACCTTATTTTTAAGGGTTTGGAACAAATTTAAAGATATTAATTTTTTAAGGTTTTGGAAAAAGAAAAACGGTTAAGCCAATGATTTTTTTTCCTTTTTTTTTAATAAGTAAGGACATTGGTTTTTTTGCCGGCGTTTTTAAAAACGCCATCTTGATTACTTTTAATCTTTGCAGGTAATTCATGATTTTTCTTCATTCCTTTTCCCACCTTATTAAAATTTTTGTTGTTTTGGTGGTTTTTTTTAAAAAAGGGCAATAATGGCGGTTTTATAAACGGGCAAATTAGGGTAAAAATTTTCTTATGGTTTGGATTAAAATGTAAAAGAATTTAAATGGTTTTTAGGAAATTTTGATATTTTGTTGGATAGGTATATTGTTCCTTTAGTTAAATTTTAAATAATTTGGAATTTTAAAATTTTCAAATTAAATTTTATTTTTAAATTGGATTTGGGCTTTTTAATTTTTTATTTTTTATTTTTAGGCTTTTAGCGTTTTTTCTCATTTTTTTTGGTTTTAAAAAATTTTTTATTTTTGGGTTTTTTTTTTTTCGGCAAAAAATTTTTTAATTTTTTTTTGGATTTTTGGGGTTTTGAGTTGTTTAGTTTTTAAAACCAAATAATTTTATTTTAAAACCTAAAAAATTTTCCCCCTTTTTTTACCTTTTTTTATTTTTTTTGGGGTAAAAATTTTTATTTTATAAGGCGGTAAAAATTGATCCCCTTTTCCCTCCCAAATTTTGGCGGTTTATCCTTTTTTTCAAAACATGGGATAAGCTAAAATCCCAAAACTTTTTCATTTTTGGACTTAAAAATGAATTTAAAAAGAAAAATAATTTGATTGGAAAATAAAAAACAAAGAAATTGGCATAACCTTTGTAACAACACCATTCATCTCCAAGCATCTTTTACCAACATTAATTCTTGGTTATTTTCTTATTAAGGATGAAAATAATTTTAAAAAATAAAAATAAAAATATTTTAAAAATTTTTAGAGCAACTTTTAAAAACTAAAGAATTTGGTAAAACCAAAATCAACCTAAAAATTTTTTAAAAAATTGATTTTATGGTAAAAAATTTTTTAAAAGGCAAAAAAAATTTTAAATAACCTTATAACAAAGTTTTAAAGGGAACAAAAACCTATAAAAATTTTTAAAAATAGTTAAAATTTGTGAATAAAAATTTTACAAAAAAAAACGATTAAAACCTGTCTTTTTTACTTAAAATTAACCATTTCCAAACCTTAATTAAATTTCCATCCCCAAAAAAATTTCAAAAAATAAAAATTTTTTAAAAGTGGCAAACTTTTAACAATAAAAGTTTGTAACCCCAAAAATTAAAAAAGGGTTGGATTTTGAAACCCAAATTCAAAGAAAACCTTAATTTATCAAAGTTTGAAAACCAAAAAACTATTTAATAATTTATTTTAAAAAATTTAAATGGTTAAAAACCAACATTTAACCTTTTAATTTTAAAATTTAAATAAACCAATTAAATTTCAAATCATTGTAAAAAAAACAGTTTTCTTAAAAGGGAAACCTTGAGACAATGAGCCCTTAAAAGGAAATTTTAAAATTTTTAAAAAAACCAATTTATCAAAAACAAAAAATTCCAAGTTTAAGTACCCAAATGTTTAAAAAATCTTAAAATAATAAAATTTTAAATAAATAAAACTTTTATTTTTTCTAAACAGGGTATTAAAGGGAAAATGGGGTGGCAAAGCGGGATTCAAAAAGTTTTAAAAACGACAAAAACTTAAGCAAGGGAAAAAAAAACTTTGAATAAATACAACCCTATTGAAACAACCTAAAACCTAAAAGGCCTTTCGAAAGGATCAAAACATAAAACAAAGTTTAAAAAAAAACCCCCAACTACAATTAAACCACTTTTTGGTAAACCCAACCATATGTGTTTGAAAACCCAAATAAATAAACTTTCTTTTTTTCCCCAAATTTTTGCAAATCAGAATGCCTCAACATGCGGACTAAAATAGAATCAATCGGTGGACCATTTTAGTCAATATCAATTGAATGAAAGTAGTATGTATCAATAGCATTTTAAATTATATAATTTATAATTAAAAAAAGCGTGCAAAAGAGATAAAACCCCACCACCCAAATAGGGTTGGAACAATAGAATCTAAGCAGTCAAAATCAAAGGAATGAAAATTTGAAAGCAGGGGGTTAAAGTGCCTAGGGTGTGGGGGTCTACATGCCCTGTGAAGGACACGCCCATGAAAGGAGGCACCCGGGTGTGTTGATAATACGGTGTGGGGGATATTGTGTGACATGTAAATTCTGAAATTGGCTAACATATGGGCATGGCCATGAAAGTCTCCGCTTGTGGGGGGCCATCCTTGACCGCTTGAAAATTAAAATCCTCAAATTCAACAGTAGTGGCGGGTATTGACACCAAATTTGCCCAAAACCTAATTCCCAAATGCCCGGTTAAACCCATGCGGTACCCTGGGTTTCCTAAACTCATCAAAACTAATTGTAGAGCGTGCATTTGTTGTTGAAACTATCCCTAACCCTCGATAACTTTCAAAAAACACACATAATTTCAAGCCATTCCACAAAAATTTTGGTTGGTCAATTTCAAAACCCAAACTAGTCAAATTTCATGGAAAAAGTTAGAAATTTGATAAAAAAGGAAGGTCTCCAAACACACACAATTACGATTAAAACACCGAATCGTTCAACTAGCTCCAAAGCTAATTCATAGAACTCAATTACAAGCATCAATTTGAAACCAATCAAATAGAATATAGGGCCCAATCAATCAACAATGATGATGATAAAAAATTAATTTGAGGAAAAAAAAAAAGAAGAAAAGAAAAACTCAAAATTGAGAAACAAAAGGAGAAAAACGTCGGGAGGGGGGGAAGAGAATTTTTTTTTTTTTAATAAATTTCCTAGAAGAATTTTAAAAATAATAAAATAAATAAATACTCAAAACTTAAAAGCAACAAAAAAAACAAATTTCTCAATATGCAAAGGATTTGAACGAGACCCAAAGATAAACTAATACCTTACTTTGAACTAGTAAATTCATCCTTACATTAAAATGACTATAAACCCAATTGCTCAACTTACGCCTAACCTAAATACATACCCTAAACTTTTAACCCAAAATTAGGGTTCAAAATTCTTCCCATCCATTGTCTTCTACAGTTTTTTAGTTATTTTTAACCATTTTCAATTTGTTACTGATTTTTGAGATTATAAATCTTTTAGTTGTTTATTTTAATTATTGATTGTTGAAATTTTTTCCTCTATATAAGCATTAATTTCTGGTTCAATGAAACATACACTTTTCATCAGTAAAATGATTTCTACTTTATTTTTCTTTCTCAAAACTCCAATATTATTAATGGTTGAATACAATTTAAATCATATAAACTAACATGTACAAATATTTTAATCACAATATCTACTTCAAGTGAGAATATAATTCTATTTCACCATTACAAGCTCCTTATATTTGATGCCAATTATTTATGGGCTAAATCAAGAACAACCATGACTATTGCTTTTGATTCCAAGCACGTCAATAAAATTAATGTCAATAGTTTTACCCTTCACCAGAAACATTCAAGTCCTTTGACTCTTTTTTTTTTTTTTGTACACAAGCCTTTGCCTCCATAAGCGTAAAAAACTGCAGTGACATTTTGTGAAGCTTTTGAGGTCCTCATATATATAGGATTAATGCAAAATTTTAAGATTTGCTCTTCACATAGTTGGACTTCCACATTTCCTCTCCCTCTCCTCTCCTTCTTCCCTTTCTTTCTCTTTTCTATTACTCAAACACTAGCTTAGGTAACAAAAAAGATCAACCAAATATGGGGTGTTGATTGAAAATATATTCACAATCTTTAAGAAAGGAAAATCAGCTTCAATGTTATAAATTCTCCTTGGGATAATAATAACATTAACATAAAATTAATTGAATAACTGATGCGACAGTAAAAGACTTACCATTTAAATTTTCATTAACGGAACCCAATTAGCAACACTGAACACTACATAGATAGATACAATGCAACCACTATAAATAGAACGAAATAGCATAGACTCAATGCAAACCTACCAAGGAAATTAAAGGAAGAAATAAAACACAATTTTAAACAAGTAGATACAACAACCTTAAACATCTTAATTATTTCCTTCACAATCATCCTTCAAGAGCGAGCAATTGTCAATGCTATCCAAAGTAACAATTTTCCTTCATTCTTTAAACTTTGGCCTGCAATGCAACATAAAACAAAGCTCAACATGCAGACCAGTGTTGGTGTTCAACCAAGTGCAGCAGTTTATTTTGTTTCTATGTAACTTAATTTTTCTTTTAACTTCTTTCAAAGTTGATAGGATTAGTTTTGATTTGAATTTGATGTAATGGCTGATATGTCAGCTTCCTTTTTAATTCAAGCTTTGTTTTAGTCATATTTGGGAACAGTTAAATCATTAGGTAACTGCCATGTAAACTTATCACATGTATATTTTAATCTTAATGAAATCATCATCAATTTTTCAGTCTTTTTTTTTTTTTTCAAGTTCTCTTTGGAACCTTTGCTTCGTTTTCTTTCGATCTTTAGAAAATTTAAGCTCACTTTCTTTCTTCTTTCTGCCAATATCCAACATCATCAACATACTGGAAATAAGCTTGCCTCCAACTCTTTCATAACGAAGGTACCACAAACACCCAAAATCCTACAATGTATCCCATAGCGATGCTAAAAGCGCCATGTCTTTTGAACCACCCAGAGATGATGGCGTGGGAGGATTAATGTCCCCTGGACACCTTTTTAAAAGCGGAACCCCACATAACAATGGATTGCCTTGGTAGTTGGATGAATCGTTGAGCGTTTGGAGCTGATATCCTGTTGGAATTCTTCCCGACAAGTTGTTGTAAGACAGCTTCAAGTGATTCAAGAGCGTTAGTGATGATAGGCTCGAAGGAATCGGACCTGAAAATGGTTGACCGACAAATCAAGGGACTCCAACCATCGCATGTCACCAATGTTATCAGGAATGCTTCCACTTAAATAATTTGTCGACAAATTCAACGTGTCCAGAAAGCCAACCTGCATATC